>CAJVGD010000011.1:600000-990683 GCA_910890315.1 Serendipita indica DSM 11827 | reverse complement strand
TTAATGCCAATACTGTTATTAACGGCTTGTGTTTATGTTAGTCTTCAGTCAGTCATTCTATCAGGGAGAAACTAACAAGGTCCTGACGGATTTCGAATTGAATGTATGCCAGTCAGAATATCTCGACTTCTGGGATATATAAATTAGAGCTTGTCTTGAAACTTGACATTATAACTGACGTACATCGCGAGTGTGAAGGCATACCGTGGGTTCAGAAGAATAAATCCCTCGTTTGCTTGACATAACTGCTGGCAACCTGGTTCGTCCATTTTGGCTTAATAAGCTCCAGAATAGCTTCGTTCTTCGATTGTACTCGAGAAGTCATATACATGATACAATTGCAAGTATGTTACAGCAATCCAGTTATAGACCAAGGGATGAGATAGGAGTCGGGTCCAATATCTCCTACAGAATAGTATGAGATTGTGCGGATTTGATATATCCTAGAAGTTTCTTTGTAGATAGAGTTTGGATGATCTTTGCCAAAGACCTCTAGGTGTGTGTCCATCGTCTTGTCCAGAAACTGTAAAGCTTCTTCGGGTTGACAAAGGTCATACAGTGTATATGATAGATTATAGAATGCGCCGAGGGTGTCTGTATGCCGTGGTCCAGAGATCTAGAGTCGCAGAGCGAGCACGTCTCGCTGCATCTTTTCGGCTTCGTCCAACTGACCACAATCACACAAGATCGATGCGAGGTTGTTCATTGCCAGGATGGTGTTAGGATGCCGCGGTCCAGAGATCTCCAGCCGCAGAGCGAGCACGTCTCGCTGCATCTTTTCGGCTTCCTCCAACTGACCACGATCACGCAAGGTCGATGCGAGGTTGTTCATTGCTATGATGGTGTCAGGATGCCGTGGTCCAGAGATCTCGAGTTGCAGAGCGAGCACGTCTCGCTGCATTTTTTCGCCTTCGTCCAACTGACCACGATCACGCAAGGTCAATGCGAGGTTGTTCATTGCCTTGATGGTGTCAGGATGCCGTGGTCCAGAGATCTCGAGTTGCAGAGCGAGCACGTCTCGCTGCATCTTTTCGGCTTCGTCCAACTGACCACGACCACGCAAAGTCAATGCGAGGTTGTTCATTGCCATGATGGTGTCTGGATGCCGTGGTCCAGAGATCTCCAGCCGCAGAGCGAGCACGTCTCGCTGCATCTTTTCGGCTTCGTCCAACTGACCACGATCACGCAAGGTCAATGCGAGGTTGTTCATTGCCATGATGGTGCCAGGATGCCGTGGTCCAGAGATCTCGAGTTGCAGAGCGAGCACGTCTCGCTGCATCTTTTCGGCTTCGTCCAACTGACCACGACCACGCAAGGTCGATGCGAGGTTGTTCATTGCCATGATGGTGTCAGGATGCCGTGGTCCAGAGATCTCCAGCTGCAGAGCAAGCACGTCTCGCTGCATCTTTTCGGCTTCGTCCAACTGACCACGATCAGCAAGGTCGATGCGAGGTTGTTCATTGCCATGATGGTGTCAGGATGCCGTGGTCCAAGATCTCCAGCCGCAGAGCGAGCACGTCTCGCTGCATCTTTTCGGCTTCGTCCAACTGACCACGATCACGCAAGATCGATGCGAGGTTGTTCATTGCCAGGATGGTGTCAGGATGCCGTGGTCCAGAGATCTCCAGCCGCAGAGCGAGCACGTCTCGCTGCATCTTTTCGGCTTCCTCCAACTGACCACGATCAGCCAAGGTCGATGCGAGGTTGTTCATTGCCAGGATGGTGTCAGGATGCCGTGGTCCAGAGATCTCCAGCCGCAGAGCGAGCACGTCTCGCTGCATCTTTTCGGCTTCGTCCAACTGACCACGATCACACAAGGTCGATGCGAGGTTGTTCATTGCCTTGATGGTGCCAGGATGCCGTGGTCCAGAGATCTCCAGCCGCAGAGCGAGCACGTCTCGCTGCATCTTTTCGGCTTCGTCCAACTGACCACGACCACGCAAGGTCGATGCGAGGTTGTTCATTGCCATGATGGTGTCAGGATGCCGTGGTCCAGAGATCTTGAGTCGCAGAGCGAGCACGTCTCGCTGCATCTTTTCGGCTTCGTCCAACTGACCACGATCACACAAGGTCGATGCGAGGTTGTTCATTGCCTTCATGGTGTCTGGATGCCGTGGTCCAGAGATCTCCAGCCGCAGAGCGAGCACGTCTCGCTGCATCTTTTCGGCTTCGTCCAACTGACCACGATCACAAGGTCAATGCGAGGTTGTTCATTGCCGTGATGGTGCCAGGATGCCGTGGTCCAGAGATCTCCAGCCGCAGAGCGAGCACGTCTCGCTGCATCTTTTCGGCTTCGTCCAACTGACCACGACCACGCAAGGTCAGGGCAAGGCAGTGCATTGTCCTAATTGTATCATGATTTTCTCGTCCAAGGATCTCTAGTTGCAGAGCAAGTGTATCTCTTTGCATCTTTTCTGCTTTACTCAATTGACCACAGTGCCACAGTGCCTCGGCGAGTTTGCTCATCGCCCACATCGTGTTGCTATGCCTTTCGCCTTGCTTTGCTCGAACTCTTTCAAGGGAATATTCCAATAGCTCCCAACATGCCCTCCAATTCCCTAAAGCATCATAGAGCACATCGAACGCCAGTATGTGCGCTAGATTCTCCGATACCACTGATCGAGGAATGCTGCTGGCGTGAGGAAGTAGGTGCCAAAGCGGTGCGTTGCTCTCTTCTGCTGGTCGAATTGCACCAAGTAGTAATTGTAATGTCATCCGGACGAAATCTCCTTTATCCTCTGTACCCAGAGAATCTTGGATATACATCTGGAGTAGAGGGTGGATGCTGTAGAATGCCCCGTCTGTCGAGACATTGATAAACGACGCCTGTGCCGCTGAGTCGACAATATCCTGGAATGCTACCTCGTCCCATGTCTCCCCAAGTATCTCCTGTAGCTTTGAGATGAAAATCTTGTCGCTCTCCGGTGGAGGGCATTCCTCCAGTACTGTATAAGTGGAGAATCCAGAAGTCGTCGACCGCTCAAAAAGAGCAAGCGGAATGAGTGAGTGGTGAAGGAACGCACACAACTTGATGAAATCCTGTGTCCTTGTCTGTAATTTATGGAAAGATAGGTCGAACGCGGTGTACGTAGACGACGTGTACTCTGAGCCAATGTCGGGCTGCTTGCTTAGAAGTCGATTCCGACTCTTACGAAATGTATCCAGGTATGTCGTGAGACGCCGGGTCTGGCGAATGTACACCCCTGCTTGAGTGACCGCAAGTGCCAACATCCCTAGCTCGTTCACAATCTCCACAGACTCGGCATTGGATACCGGTGAGACGTTGGCGGTTGTGTGAAGGAGCTTCACCGCTTCGCTTTCCTCGAGAGCGCCGACAGCAACTGCACCATCAGGAGCGTAGTCGATGCGCTGACTGTTTCTCGTGGTAATCAAAACTGCCCCATGAATGGAGGTAGGGAGATATGGGCGAAGGTTGAGCTCTGCCGAGTCGGCGTTGTCGACGAAGAGCAACCATCCCCTCTCTTTGCCGTCCAGGTACGTAACTGCATCTTTCCACGTCATCTTGCTGTACTCGGAGCCTAAGCTTCGAATCGACCGCCGCAAGTCAGTTTCTAACTGGGTTTGACTGGAAGCGTCGACGAATATCACTCTAGTGAAGCTAGCCAATGATAAGACACTCTCCTGTCAGCACCAAAGCTCATACCGAAGCTCGTTCTCCTGAATCCAGTTTGTAGCGAGTTGAGTTTTGCCTGCGCCTCCGATCCCGTGTAGTATACAACGCGGCTGGTGCTTCACGCGACCTTTCGGAAGTAACTTCTGGGTGATGAGCGACTGAAGGTGTTGTCGTTCGACGTAGCCTCTTGACACTGGTGGGCAAGGTTTTGGCAGCATGACCTCCTCAGAGGCAGGTTCACCCTTTGCAGCACCTACGAGTAATTAGCCACGCAGGGAGCATAGATTGGGTACGAACGTCGACAACTGTCCTCGGTAGCCCACTGTTCACACACTGCCGTCGGTGCGCTGTCGAGATACTTTTGGAGATAGTAGAGAACACTTTGATAGTTGACTCCTTCTGCAGCTGAGAATTGGACCAAAGCTTCATGATTGGCGTGAAGGACGACTGTTGTGGCATTTCGGTCTCCAGCAATGACTGCAGAATGATGGGAGACGTTCTATAAAGAGTCGTCAGCGCTCATCCTAGGAGTAGTCTCCACTGACCAATCTTCGTCGATTGCCATCGACGTGTGTCTTGTATTCTTCGCAGAAAAATACGCTCTTGACTTTCGCGCTTGCCTCGACATAGAGCTTCTGTACGTTCTCAAGCTCAGAAGAGTGAGAACGAAGATCCTTGACGATGGTGTCTGTCGTCTCCATACGTACTGACGCCGCCAACCGTTTGACCGCATCAAGGATACTGACTTCAGATTCTATGCCAGTGTGTGGCGTTCCAAAGAAGAGGATTGCATGCGTGGAAATTAGAACGTCCCTGAGGTCACATTCCGAATCCAGTCTCTGGTTGTGACAGATCACCAGAGCCTTTTGGAGAATGTCAGCGGCTGATTTGCACCGGATTGAGGATTACGCACCCATTTGAGGATGATACCTCCTAGATCGTGTGTGACGAAGATGATAGGTCGCTGCTCTATGTCAAACGAGTGCCCAGATAAGCATATGCACTCACTCGAGAGACGTCCTTGCGTTTCCTTGCGAGCGCCTTGGCGAATTCATCTGCATGGCGATACATAGTCTGCGTCGACACGCATTCCGCACTTTGAGTGTCCGCATCGTATCCGTAAGTGAGGATTCGGGCACGAGGCAATTCGGAGGGCACGAGGTCGCGCAGCCACAGAACTCCGTCAGTCTCCCAAGTTTCCTCTCTGTGCCCGTCCAAGCCATGGATGGCGACGATACTGAAGAAATGGGCTCAGCTCCAGGCGCGTCTCTTCTCTGAGCGACTCACTCGATAAGTGGATCTGTTCCAGGAGCAAGCTCTAGAAACCCGAGATGGTCTATTTTCGACTTTGAGTTCGATGTCGATGGTTGTTCGTTATCAGAATCCGCAGAAGACATTGGTTGGTCCACGTCCCGCAGAGACGATTTGGGGAGTGGTATGATTTTCCTGAAACCAGAGGAAAGACCCGACATTGTTGTTCGGGATGGTGATGGTAGGGACCAAATGCCTTGCCTTTATCTATACTCTGGCGTCTAACCAGATGAAATGCACCGCCTCGCTGGTTGACCAGCGACCTCAATCTCCTTGGCCAGCATCTCGACGACAAAAAAACCCCTCAGATCATTGCTCAATACACATTTGCACAACTTCCGTTCTAAATTCGGCCAGGGAAGAAGGCAGCGCCGTGCACGGCATAGAGGGTGGGGTGTAGACGCAGAACGACAAGCACCGCAGAGAAATCTCTCTGGATATATCTGTCGGATCGATTTAGAGAGGTTTTATGTCACGTCGAGGGTGTGTGGATGTCACGGTCCAAGGATCTCGAGCTGCAGGGTGAGCATTGTCTCGCTGCATCTTTTCCCCTTCGTCCCACTAACCAAGACGACATAATGTCGACGCAAGATTGTTCATTGCGATGACGGTCTCAGGATGCCGTGGTCCGAACATCTCGAGCCGCAGAGCAAGCACGTCTCGTAGCACCCTTTCTGCTTCGTCCAACTGACCACGATCAAGCAAAGTAACAGCAAGGTCGTTCGCTGCGATGATTGTTCCGGGTCGGATTTACCAGATTTATGAACTGGCTGCGTATGAACAACAGGCAATCAAATACAAGCTTGAGTAGGTGACCGTCCTTCTCATGACAAAAACTGCTAATTCCCGTTGACAGATATGCGATGCAGACGCCATGACGGTGGACCTACCTCAACGAGGATGTATTTTATTTTTGTAAAGACGTTGATTCAATATATTACACCGTTATCTCCCGTGTATGTCTAATCTTTGGAAGGTGGATCTCCCGTCATCGTCCTCCACCTATCCCCCTCCGGAACGCTCCAATTGCCATGGCACGCCCACTCCCAATCACTCCCCTCGACCAACTTCTTCTGCGACTTGATAAACGTCTCCTGAGGGCACATGCCATCCTTTTGCTCTGGACACCCTTCGATACCCGTGAGCGCGACGACGCCATCGTTGAGAATGATTCGGACTTGAGTGTCGTCTTTCAACTCGTTTGCAGAGCATTGGAGAACTAGGTTATCATTTAGCATCAATACTAACAAAAAGGTAAAAGGCGTACGTTGAACTTGAACATTTGACGCAAACGGCGCTATACGGCTCGTAATCCATCGTCGCCCACGCTTCATCTTCGTATACCCAGGCGGACCGTCCTCTGCGAGCACCGTCACGTTCAGCGCCGTCAAGATGTTTACAATCACCACCTCGTGTGTCGCGTCGACATAGAGCGGTTGGTCGAGTGGGAACATCAGGCTATCCGAATCGAGCGTTGTGTTTACGCTGAACAATTTAGATGGGTCGGAGATTGGCGAAGAGTGCCCCGAAATGGGCGTTTGCGTGAGTCGTGAGAGCATTTCGAGCACATAGCCCGATCCCAGGGCGCGTGCGACGGGACTGCCGAATCCAGAATCGTACCTTTGCTTGCGGTGAGTAGGGGTTTCGCTTAGACGAAAGGTAAACGTACCAAAAGTAGAGGTCAAGCGCATATTCGAATCCCTCCCACTCTTCTTCGGTAAAGAGCTCGCAAAACTTGAGTACCCAAGTGCGACGGTCTAAAGGCCATCAAACTGCCGCCGGCATCGCCCCGAGAAGATACGCACCTCGTAAGGACACATCATCTGCATAGTATAGATATCTTCTATTCCAAGAGGGTATCCATGTAGCATCTTTTGAATTCGATGCCGCGCCTCCTCAAGGTAGACATGAGTCCACTTCTCAACGTAGTAGTATCCACGTCCGCCAATGGTTGGATTATTGTCATTGGGACACGTCTTGTATGGCGCAAGAGTGTTGTTGTACTGCGAAATCGTGAGTACTTGGAAAGGTAGAAAACGCAGACGCACCCCATTCTCTTCCACGGTGACACTAAGCAATAGTTTGTTCTCCAAAGGCCATCCAAAGAAGCCAAGAGCAAAGTTGGTCGCACTCGCCAGCATACGATCCTGCGACTCTGTTCTGAACACGGGAAGACGCTAGCAGATGGAGAAACTGTTAGCCAATGTACTCGCATTCAACTTTGGAGACTCACGTTCTTGAAGCCCTCGAGCAAGCTACCATACTTCATGCGCATACTGACTCCGAGATCGAACAGCTGCTGTCGTCCAAACGGCGTCAGAACTTCTCCACCGAGTTTGTATGTCCACGTGTTGAGAAACTCGAGTGCACCAGTGGCTTTGAGTGGAGTTGTCGAATTCTCAGCGGCAGCATGGAGGCGCGAGGCAAAGGCACTGGGGGACCCGTATCCGACTATGGCATGTGTAAGAAAGACCAGTCGGTGGAAACTATGAAAGAAGTACGTACACCACGTAGTAGGATATCGCGCTCCATGTCGATGAAGAATATGCGCACCCTTCAGCTCGCAACCATACGGCACCTCTGGTCCAGACTCGATTCCAAACGAGGATCTCGGAACAGAGTAGAATGGCGAAAGGTTTCCCCAGTTGTGGAAAATGTTGAATTTTTCCTTGGGTGGCTTGCCCTTGCCGGATATCTCGTCGGCTTCTTCAATCCAACTTGGAAACTCGTCCGACGAAGACGAGTGCTTATCCCACGTTGGCGCACCGACGAGACCGTCTGTTCCTTTCCACGACGGATACAAGCCCGCTCCAGCCGTCATGACCAAACCAGGCTCCGCACCCGTAGCCGTTGGACCGGGGTACCCTATCTCGGTCGGGAAATGCTCTGGCTTCTGATTTGTCGGCGACGCTGGTGGGTACTCGTGTACCTCTGTCGCGCCAATATCCTTGGGAAAAGAAAATGTCCCTGCATACGACGGTGGACGGGCGACGCTAGGATGCTCAAATGGTGGTGTAATAGAATGGTGGAGAAGGTCCGAGGGGCTGGAGTAGCATGGGAAGACGAAGCGAAGAATGAGGGTGCAGAGGATGCCGCCGACGAAGCCTGCGAAAAGCGGGATAAGGCTCACGGGTCGCACTATCCGGCTCCATATCCGAGTATCCCCCTCTTGGAATTTCGATTGAGATTCCTTGGTGCTACCGCCGGCGTAGCCTTCCGCATACGCTTGTTCAGCATGGAAACGTTCGTCGTCGAGCGTCGAGTCGGCCAACGGTATGCGCTCGTATTCTTTATAATGCGACATTTCCGCTCTGATTGCCTCTCAGAGTGTCCTACGGGAGGGGGGATGCGGATTTGGACGAGTTGTTGGCGTCAACACCCTCGTGACGAACGTTCGGACGTCTCCTCAAGGTCTGATGGGAGGAGAAAGGATTCCGAATAGGTTCAATGAGCCCAGGTCGGAATAACGAAAAGCGCGTCCACGCAGTTGAGGGCCAACAAGGAATATACGGCAGCACCACTCGCTTCCAAAGAGTTGGACTCTGTGGTTCATTATGATAAAACTAGTATAGGATAACGTTGATTAGTTTCTGGAGATAATGCTCAAGCCTCTAGGAGGACCAACCAAAAGAGGCCTAGTTCTCGATGGAAATTCTGGCAGCTAACCAAGCTCTGGCAGCATGTCTATTCAGTTTACTATTGCCAATCGTGCCCTCTAGCGCTCCTATGGCAAACTCTGAGAACGTCTCCTATTTCCATACGCCTACTGGGACAGATTTCCAATCTCTTCTACAATCGCAACCGCACGCTTGAATTGCTCAATCTGTTCTGGCGTTGGTTCGACCTCGGAAAAGCCACCGCCGCAGCCACTCGGCGCAGCGTTCATCCACTCGACGTTATCGCTCCCGTACATGAGTCCAATATCTAACCCGTAGATATCCTTTCCACCTGGTGGATTCTCAGTCGGCAGCTTCTTCAGAATCCCCTCGAGCTCTGCGATCAGGCCGTCGATTTGGCTGATCTTGGACACGGCGGCAGTAGACTGGATCGTGGGTTCGTCTGGCAATTTGGGTTGATCATGAGAGCGCTTGGTCTGTTTGAAGAGCAGAGATGGCTGTCCGTTCTCGGGGGCAGACGTCAGCGTCTGGATGGACGTCGGGTTTGGTGGCATGATTCCACCTTGGATTCCTATATAGAGAGGATTAGACGATGTGTAGGTGCATTATACTCTGATACAACGAACCATGTGTGAGCTGGACGTAAAACTGCTTGGACATTCTAACAGTTCTTTATGTAGATAACTAGTGTGTGCATATGAGATTATCCTGTAAATGTATCAAGAGGCGTACGTGGTCAATGGCCGCAGTGAACGGCGGCAAGAAGATGACGCGCGAGGCTGGGCGGCGTCTCCTAGCTTTACAGGAACCCCTACCTAGGAACAATACATGACTATTGTTGAATACAAAGGCAGAGTGTTGCCAGAACTGACGCAGTCTCGCTTTTCATTTTCTGAAATTAGCGAATAATCATGAAGGGCTCAAGGAGTAATCCGACCTCACTCTCCCTTTTCGGTGGGGCCAATCCCTTGACCAGAACCTCGCCATTGACTATCAGCGGAGGACGCCTCTTCCCGAAGAACACCTGTCGGAGAACCTGATTCTTAAGTTTTAGAGCAATATGAGTACTCTCCGGTGAGGACGAGCGGTACTTTTGACACACAACGTTGGATGGGCGGGTCCGTCAACCACATCGATATGAAACTGCCATAATTGCTGGCCAATTTCGATATGAAAATCCAGAACCATCATCCGTGTTGAATACAGGAGCTTCACAATATCCGTGATGGCCACTCTGATAGGACAACTCCGAGCGCCGAGATTTCGAGAACAGGATATTCTTATCAATACGGGTATTCCTCTCTTAAATAACAGGGTGGGTCTGGGTGTTACAGAATGCACGATCCTTGGCCTGATCCGTGAATAGAACTCCGTCCTCTAGCCCAGCCGCACTCTCCTCCCGAAATATGCTGTTTTTCAGTGCGATTGACATATTCAAACCACCCCGAATCTCTCGACACTGGACAATGCAAGAGGACGGTTGAGCCCTACGCCATCGCAGTTTAACCCCCCTTCTCCTGTCACGGAGCTCTGCAGGCGCCGCAATGCGTCCGATAAACTCTTTTTGCTCCTACGTCACGCAGGAGCTGTAGCGTCGAGTACAAATACCAGAGCTTCAATCCGCTCATTTTGCAAAGAAGTTGCCGTCTGGGCTCACCTTCCCTCCATCTATCACCATGAGTCAAAATTCGTCGGCGAGTGAAAGAAAGAGCAAGGGCAGCAAGGAACAAAGAAGCCGAACCTCAAGTGTGGGCACCAACTCCGCGTCGTCGACCTTCAGCAATTCAACCCAGATCGAAACGCGAGCGTTTGATGTCATTAATTCGTTCGCTCGTCCAGGCATGACCCAAATCCTGGAAAACATCGTGGTGAAGGACGCGAACTTGTTCGCGGACGACGAGTTGAAAGCAAACGGGATAACGTTCGATGACATGAACCTGAAAGACTTTAAACCCTTTGACCTCAAAATTTACGATGCAAACGACAAGGTCAACCCTAAGGTTACCGAGCTTTCTATGTACGAACCACTGGTATGTGGATGTACTTTAACTATTAACCGTGCTGACCAGCCATTAGCGGAAGGGGTTTCAAGACTGCATCGATCGAGCTGGAGTCCCGCTTGTGTGTTTGGACACTCACTCCCTGCGTGAAGAACTTGACGAAGACCTCAGTCTTGATGCAAAAGCGGGGCCAGACCTATTAATTACCTTTAAAGGGGACAAATATGGCGAGGAATCTGGTTCCTGGGGGCCTACTCTATTCTATTGCCCTGGAATTGTAGTCGAAGTGAAACGCAACTTCAAGGATGACCCGAATTTGTCGGAGGATCCCAGCCAAGAAATTCAGTACTCGCGTGCTCAAGTTGACCTATGCGATCAAATCAATCGCTACGTCAGCCTTGCACAATTTCCATCCAACCCTTGTCGCTACATTTACTCCATCACCGTGACTGGACACAAGATGCGACTCTGGAAGTGGACCGCTACTGGAGTTGTAGTCAGCGAGTCATTCCTATACAAGGAGAAGGAGGAGGTACTTCCCTTATACAAACTCTTCGCCGCCATCACATCACGCAGCGGCCTCGGCCTCAACTGGCGCACCACCGAGAAGGACGACAAATCCCCAGAAGTGTCCATGGCGGATGCATTTCGTGACAGGATGGAGTTCACCGAGTATCAGTGGAAGCAGGAGCACTCAGAAAAGCTCGATTTTCTCATCCCAAAGTATGCCAGCTGGAGGGGTGTCCCCCCTGAGAAAGGATGGGCCAAGGTCATGAAAACCAGCTTCATGTGGCAGATTGGAGTGTATGAATCAACAAAGGAACACCTGCCTCCGATCGTCTACCTCGTATTCAAGCACCCTATCTGGCGCGCAGCCAATATTGTAAGTCGCGGCACAAAGGTATACATCTGCATCGAGAAAAAGTTCTTCGAGGCAATGAAAATCGAGAGTGTGACGGATGAAGATATTCTGAAGAAGACGAAGACTCTCAAGACGAGCTGGCCGTTTCTAAGTCGGGACGCAGAGGCTACTTATTTCAACGACGGCAAAGTGAAGGAGCTGTACAAAGAGTCAGAATTTGTCTTCCTCGTCTTTTCTCATCCGCAGAGGCAGAGGATCGCGCGCAGTCCCGGGGCAAGTTTATGACTGTCTCCGAAGCCGAGCGTCTTAAGGATGGTGTTGCGCGGCGCGCTTGTTGGCATCTATTCGATGGAGTCGGAACAGAGCTCACTAACTTTACCTCCACCAAAGAGCTTATTGACGTTCTACGTCAATGCCTCCGGAGTGAGTGAAGCCTGTATGATCATAGTATGACTCTGACTTTTCTCAGCTCATAATGATCTGTTCACTAAGGCCAATATTCTCCATCGAGATATCTCCCTTGACAATATTCTTATTCAAGTTTCACCGGCCAAGTCTGGAGATACTCGACGCGGCATGCTCATTGACCTCGACTATGCAAGAACAGCGAAAGACCTCGCCCAGATCTACAAAATCTCCTATAATACGACGGAGACACAGAAGTTGGATGGGGCGCCACCCTCAACCGGGAGGAAGACGCCACGGCCAGACCTTACGGTACAGTACAAGTAACTCGTTCTGCGACTTGATTTGTTGACATGCGTCCTCAGGGTACCGTCAGGTACATGGCCATTGCATTGGATAATTGGCCACTCCATCGCGATTGGCACGATTACGAGTCCTTTTATTGGATCCTCATTTTCTGCGCCGTTCGTCACATAAAAGAGGTCAAGATCGTATGGTCTTATTTCTATGACGGCGTCCTGGAAATTAGTGGCGTCAATAACAACGCACGCCGGGAGGCTCTCAATGCTATTTTCCGCGATCGCGGTACGACGGAGAGGCTCGCGCGTAAGCAGTGCACCGCAGGAAAGCTCGACTTTATCCTCAACGCGAAGCTTAAATTCTCAGAGGACTACGAACTCGAACGGCTCGTCAATAAACTCACCGTCATGCTCCGCAAATTGTACATGACACTCGGAGCAGTATCCCACCTGCAGTCTTCCATTCAGCAAATACGCGAAGAATTTGCCCAACAGCTCAGGGAGTTCAAAAACTCCAAGTGGCCAAATTTTGCGTACGGCAACTCGTATGCGGTCCGCGACAAGGAGGATCTCAAGGGATACGCAGCAAGGCTCACCGACTTTGTGGGAAAATTGAAGGAATATACCGACACGAACCCGAGCCTCAAGGCATCACTTGCTACTCTATTTGTGCAGATCGATTTAGAGATCACCAATGTCAAGTTTTACGCAGGACAACTAGAAGACTTTGGCTATCAGGCCTTCTCTAGCCTCCTTCAGGAGTATACAGGTGTTTCCAAATCCAAGCCTGTGCCATACGACGTAGGTCGGGACGATGAGGCGGTGGTGATAATAAAGCCAAAGCCGAAGGGAAATTAAGTAGAGGTTGGTAGCTCTTTACATCAAATTTAGCCCACAGTAGGCCTTGAATCCATATGTTGATGATCTACAAACATCCGCGGTGCATACACGCGAAGCAGATAAGCATATCGACGAGTCGGGGCGACCCATCTCGGAGCGGGTCCATATAGTGTGCAGGGTGTCACTTCGGTATACCTGCTCAAGAACACAAACGTACATGCATCAAAAACACGTGGCCAAGGTTCAAGTCGGGCATACTGCCAACCTTTTTACTTTTCGCGTCTGAATGGTTACTCTATACATGGAATAGAGGCATATTTATTCCTCACCTTTTGCATATCGGAATCGTGTTTGGGCAAAAGGGGATGCAACCGTTGAGCAACGCACTCAGCGTCGAGGTGAACTTCGGGCGTCACTAAACAATTATCCCAATATTTTCATTCTCGTGTTCCAACCGATAAGCTGTGGATGTCGTCATTTGAATGGATGTGGCCATCTCACTCTCCTCGGGTCGCAGTTACCAAGGAAATTACATTCACATTTATCCTACGTTGAATACATATCGACAGGACAGCATAAATGATCCGATCCATTCGAAAGAAATAGCCGCGCTAGAGAGTCCTTTTGAATCGGGTATAGAGCGCAGTCGTCAACCTTAGTGCATCTACGAGAGTCACCGGGGTCCCCCATTGAGAAAGATAGCTCATAGAGCCAGTACGATCCTGCCTAATTGTCTAATCCCAACCTCTTCGTTTTCATCCTCCGCCGCAGAGTCGTTTCACCACATACGCGAACTTGAGCTGGGTCCCATCGAGGTACGCTTGAGATCACAGATCCTACACGCGTCGTCCCAGTTCCCGACCCATGGTGGCTCATCCGACCAGCACTGACGACACTGGTTGTGCCAGCATGCGCACTGGCACCGGCATTCCCTGCAGCGACAGCACTGTTCACGTTCGTATTGATGGTAGTGTTGTGATTTTGACTTGTCGCTTGCCCATTTTGGGAGGGGTAAGATGTCTCGCGTGCGTGGTGACCTATACTTGCACCCAACGATTGCTCACGAGAGTGGTGGGAGACGCCAGCGTCGGGACCCGTGCTATGTCTCAGTCCAAATGAGGAGCCGTGTCCAAGGCTCGCATGGGCTGCATGGCCGTTTCCTTGACCGTGGATACGACCATGTTCGTCTACACTTGCACGAGGATTCGTTATCAGGCGCTCGCCCCACCACTGCCGCTTCCTCCACCCCTAGTACCTCCTGCGGCAGCCGCACTACGCTCGACACTAAAGGAGGGGACAAACGAGTGTCGTCCTTTTCGCGGCGCGCTTGAGTCTTGGAAGATGAGAAGCGCAGTTGTGTGATCGAATTGATCATCATCCCGTCCCCTGCCACTCCTCGAGTCCTTGACAGTTTCTTCTTCATCTTCTCCGAGGTCATCCTCGTCTCCAGCGAGATACTCGTACTCGTCGTCGCTATTCCACCCTCCACGGGCACCCTCGCCATCCACAGTGGACTCATCGTCTGGTTCATCGTCTGGATCTGAGGGAAGCCACTCTTCTTCATCGTCTTCCTCTACACCACCAAAGGTATCCCAACTACTTTTCGTTCCATTGGCGTTTGTACCAGTGGCCATCGCCAATAGCTGCGTTGGCGAAGGTATGTCGACGACATCTCCATCAATACCGACGCAGATCACCCGCACGTCACTCCCTAGCGAGTCTTGCCACAGAAATCTCAACGCCTCGGTCGCCTTGACGTCCTCTTCTCCTGAATAACTATTTCCTTCAGAGATGGGAACCTTGCTCGACTCTCCAAATTATCAACGGAGAAGACGGTCAAGTGCTCTAAGAGCGCATCTGAATTACCCCCATCCTGCTTGCTCCCAGGTGCGACGCCCAGAAATCTCACACGCTCCAAGCATGCGTGTGGTCGGGCGAGATGTAGTGGTGCTGTTGAAGATGCGACAACTTTGACTTCCAGGAGATTAGGACAGCGTGAGAGTATTCCCGAGATTTGAAGCGGAGGTGCGCGCATGAGCGGGTTCACGTCTCTCAATGTCAATGTCTTGAGTTTGTGTCCATGTATATTCAGGAACGGGTTGAGTGCTGTAAAGGGCACCTTGATCTCGTCATGGAGCACGAGAGTGAGCGCTTCTAGATGAGGTAGGTCCCATTTAGAGGCCTCGACGAGAACGTGCGGAGACGGAAAGGATGCAAAGGATCCGGGCGTGGATCTGTTGGTCACCTTGACCTCCAACCTTTTCAGGCTTGGAAGCCTAAGAACCGGCGTTTCTCGTCCAAGACCACCGTCAAAGACGTACAGACCGAGCGTGAGTGCCTCGAGATATGTGCAGCTCTGCAATAACCGTACGAGATCGGTCATTTGTGGGCCTTCCTGCTCCGATAACTCGAGCTCGCTCAGCAACTCGTTGCGCATCTCGCCTAGGCAGCTCATGATGGGCGGTGGTACCGGTCTCGGACCTTCGATCGCGAGCATGGGTCGGGAGCGGTAGATTTGCAGATTGGGTACACACGCGATGAGGCGGCGTACGTCTTCGACGTAGAGGTTGTTCCACTCTGGAGGGATGTAGAAGGAGAGATCGAGCGATCTGGTGTACGAGCCATAGTGGTTGGATCCCACGAGCCACGGCGGAGTGAAGCGCGCTCTAAATTCGAGAGTCTGGACGAGCGCAGCGAGTTGCGGTATTCGACGGAGGCGGATCGAGGTGTAGAGAAGGGGGAGAGCAAGAATATGACACTCTTTGGATAAGAGACACAAAGATTTGATTGTCTTGAGTGAAAGAAACCACGCATTGGTCGTGGCATCTTGGAAGAACGGATCAGTGGAAATGAGATGAGTGCTTGTTGCAAATTGAAAGATACGTTTAAGGATACTGGGATGAGTTATCGACATCGGTGGGGGAGGAATGGCATGGGTAGGTGTCCCATTGACGGCAGAAAGTATTGTAGGCGCCCCACGACGATTGGACGAGGCACTGGTGAGCGAGGTTGCAAGAGGAGGTAATGTTTTTGACCTATATCGTCCTCCACTTCCTCCGCCAGCCGGTAAACTGGCATGCGTGATTCGGATGACAGAACTAGTTGGCACACCTAGGACGGGGGTCGGAGGTTTTGATCGGATCGGTGTAGGGCGTGGCGTAGGAGGATCATAACTTCGTCCCCAAACGCCGGTGATGGGGGTGGTTGGAGATTTTGCTCTACTGGCAAAAGATGCCGATCTAGGAGACACAGCATCACTAGTTTCGAGCGGGGGACCATGATACGCAGGAGGGTTGGTAGATTTCCAGTCCTGTCCACCAACGACGGTCGACGCACTCCCTGGCTGTTGTTCACCTCTCTCCTCTTCTTGCGGTGATTGGACCCTGGCAAACTGAGCCTCGTCATCACTAACGGATCTTGAAGCAGCTTGTGATTGAGGATCTACTGGCGTTGGAGCGTTGATAGTCGAGGCAGACGAAGTCGAAGCCGAGGCCGAGGATGATACCGAAGAGGACGACGATGGGATGAAAGCCTACATTGTTCGAGTGTGCGTAGGAAGCGCAGGTCAGCATGCGGTAACGCAAGATGATGGGAAAGTCCGAGGCGAGCAGGCGAATTCAAAGGCGCTAAGCACGCGCTGACGTCAAACTGCGAACACAGGACAATTTTTAACCGATTTAGTGCCGACTGCCTCTGGCATGACAATGTAAACCCCATTTTGCACGCTGTAGCGGCAAGGTCGAAACAGGACTGCGGCGCTCGTAGCCGACTGGGCTGAGTACAGATCCATCAGGTAGAAACGAGGAAAAACTATTGTTCTAGAGGCATTCTAGACCAACATTCCCACTCCGGAGTAAGCACAAGCCGGGTCGAAGCGGCGAGTGATACCGCCTATTTGACAGCAAAGTGGTTTCCGAAGATAACGATAACCAGTGGAAAGGTGCCCAGGTTACGAATAGAGGATGAGGGAGCGGAATCGAGGCCAAGACGTACCGACAACTGCGCAATCCTCGCCTCCAACTGTGAATTTCTCGCCTGGAGAAGCTTGACTTGTCCTCGTAGAAATGCATTATCTTCTTCGAGTGTTTTGATGCGGAGTGCGTCCATGCGACCCGAATAAGCTCGGTCGAAGATTCGCTTTCTCGCCTAGTTCATACAACTATAGTACACCAAACGTCGCCTGTGGCCTATATAGGATGTCTAGTCAGTAGAAATAGACAGATATCGACACTCTTGAGAGTATATGGGCAAAGAAATACCCGCTCACCGGAATAAAATACAAGTAAAAACCCCTGAGAGCGTATAAACAACCCAATATCGTGGCTAGATTACTTGACGAATTTGTACAGTTTCTTTCGGCCACAGTCGTCGCTTGCAGTTGAAGCGGTCAGGAAAGAGATTGAGGATCGGGCCTCGAGGCGCGAGTGAGGTAGGCCAGCAAGGGAGGAATCCGCCTACAAACCCTGGAGAATCCACAGGGAATTGCCAAACAAACGACGTGCCCCACAACAGCGACCGTGATGGACACTCACCGCCACCAGGAGTTCGACTTCTTCATTATCCAACGCGGGCGTTCATTTACATGGCTTAAAGTCTCAGCCGTCGATACGAGAACAGGAAACCAAAGTCGTCATGTTCATTACTATGCGAGAATTGGATGCTGTCATGAATTATGCACTAATGAACCGAAAGCTACCGGAAGAAATAGACATCGAATAGTCACTCCGCTCGAGTGAGATCCCTATAAGACGATGATGCACGTGGAACAGCCACGTTTTGTCCTAGTTCCTCCTCTGGAGATGCATGGACTTCCTCTACAACAGGAAACTGCCGGACTTCTTGCGCAAGATGCTGATCCTGTTGGCCGTGATGCAGCCGTGCGTCTTGTTCCGCTTGCTCTCGGTGTTCTGAAAGAGATATTGGTGGGTGGGGGACGTGGGCATTGTTCGGGACCTGTCTCCACATCCATCCAGTCCAATAACTCCTGGGGCCAGCTGCCCTTTCCGCATCCTGTATCTCTTCTTGTAGTCGCTTGGCAGTTGCCACCTGCTCTTCGGCCAGAACCTCGCCCACAATGGCATCACGAATGCTCAGACTGCCCCCTCTTCGCCGCCCTCCTCCCCCTCCAAGTACAGAAGAACCAGGTCGGTTACCCGCGCGGGATATAGCAGAGATCCCGCCATGAGATCGCATCCGCCGCATACCAAGCTCGTGAGTTGGATCGGACGGCGAGAGGGGTCCAGCTACACCCGCTCCTTCGCCCACTGGTTCGCCGGGTACGAACATGCTGTGCGTCCGACGCGGGTCTGTAGCCTCTAGTGCCTCTGTCGAGCGAGGAGATGTTGGAAGTCCGAGTGTACTCCGCCTCGTCATCACAATCTGCAACTCTGGCCCCAAGAATGGCGAAGCTGTACTAATATCAGGCATCAACGCCGGATCCAGCGTCACGTCCATCCCGCTCTCTCCGCCTGCAGATACATTCGAGTGCGTCGTCGCGGCAGACGAATACCGAGAGAATATCGATCGAGAACTGGGTCGTCGGTTGACACCCAACGTAGAGGTAGACGCATGACCCTCTGTTCGACCACCGCTCGGAGAATGTGGGTAACGTCCGCTGCCAGACATCCTCAGCACGGGTCGAATCGTCGTACTTGGCCGTCGGTCGCGGATGGTAAAGTAGCCGCTATGTCTGGCCTCTTCTTCTATCGCAGCACCTTCAGACTGCTCGATTTCCTCCGCACTGGGACTGAGCATAATGGGCGGTGGGCGCTGCTTCTTCCTCCTGAATCCGAACTCATCCGCCGCCTTCTTGGACACTCGAGCACGAATTCCCGCAGGAAGGTGGATATGTTCCATCCCACTAAGAAGTTTTTGCGTATGATGTGCCACTGAGCTCGTCGTCGCAATCGTGATCCGGCGCGAGAGTGGAATTGCGCCCGAGTTCGCATCGTCGGTCCCCACCAATTCGCTTCCCGTCTGAGCGCCACCAGCACTCGAGACGGTCATCTTGTCCGGATGGACGGTCCCAGGCACAACATCCACGCTAGCCACCGTGTTGCGCGGAATGACATCAAACGAACTGCCGTCATCCACCCACTCGCCCATCGCACCCAAATGTGCCTCTGTACGAATGGCCTTGCGCATCTCGATCGAGTCGTCCAGATTGAGCTTTCCACACGGGTTGCGAGGGAGCCACAAAAAGTCGTCGAGCGTGCACGTATACGCAGGATTATGATATGGAATATCGTAGCGCGGTGCATCGTCCCATGGTCCCGTCTTTGGATGCGGTCGAATCAGCGGTGGAAGAGGATCCGACGACTGGGAGCGAGGATTCTGTGGAGAGGCACCCTGCAAGTCGATCCAGCTTCGCAGGCTCGAACTACCCCGAGAGCTGGCAGCCCTCGAAGCGGCAGAGGGAGCAGACGAAGACGTGATCGACGGCTTCTTCTCGCGTATGATAATAGGTGGCGTGTCAAAGCTGATAGTTGCACGTCCCATTCCTGGTCGTCCACGGCCATGCGCATCCAGTCCATTGCCATCGCGCGCCTCGGTCAGTGCCAGCGCCTTGTTGACGGCGCGAATCGTGGCCTCCTGACCGCGTTCCATGGATTGACGTGCGTGTTCCATCGCAGATGCATGGGCAAGCAAAGGCGCAACGCTTGTGGCTGTAAGTGGGCTGGTGGGAGATGTAGGCGACTCGAGTGCATCCGTGAGCTCCTTGGGAAACGTTACACCCCCGACGCCAACGGCACCAACAGACCATCGTCGTGCGTATGCCCGAGGAGGACTACGACTGGGGACTGTTGTGTGCTTCGCCATACCTTCACCATCACTGACCGGTTCACCATCACCGAGGTCGAAAGGAATCGCAGCACGTGGACTAAGCGGACGAGCCGCGAAATGTCCAGGGAGGGTGCGATAGAGCACGTCTTCCTCTGTCGTCGGTAACTTCCAATTCCAGAGACGAACGCTACCAGGGTGATAGTCAACTTTTGGCTCTAGATCTTCTTCCACCTTTGGCGACCCTTGAGTGTTGGCAAGGAGGCCCGCGTTCTCTGCGCTGTCATCATGCTTGGAGATGGACTCGGGTTGAGGTGGTGGAATACCCCGCTCCGCATTCACTTGGTGAGTATTATGATAGACATCGGCTTCTTTGACATCCAGAGCATCAAATTTGGATCGCAAAACAGTGGTCAAGCTTTTCAATGTCAGCCAAGGTATACAATGCAGCAAGCACAACTTACTAGATCTTGGCAGCGGTCGTGACGATGAGAAGTATACCAGTCAATCCAAAGTTGGCAGCAATAACGTCTGCTTCATGACCGGGGTTACTGCGTTTCGTAAGAATGTTCAGCGCCAGGAACACGATCTAGAGGAGTTTAGCCTGGCACCCACATCAGCCGGATATACTGACCTCTGCAAAGAGGAATCCATCTAGGGAGTAGCGCAAGATGCGAATATACAGGATTGTTCCCTTTTGGTCGTACCATTTCGAGTAGACGCGCATCAATTGGTTCTTATGAACAGCTGGAGAAGTATCAAAACATGTCAACAATAAACCATCAAAGCACTCACCGACCGCGACGCCGAAATAGATCAGCGAGAACGGAATAACCAAGGGGTTAAGAATGGTAAAGACGATGACGATCATCATGACCATGACGTGATTAGGAAGCCAGTCTATAGAGATATAAGCATCCCGGCCAAACAATGTCAGCTCGCTTACAATAAAAGTTATAGGTACGCGGTCGAATACCGACCTCTCGCCGTCGAAGTGTAGTCGACGCACGAGTTCCGGGATAGACTAGCAAAGGAAGCTTGAAAATATCAGCACGTATCCCCATACAATGCCTTTCCACTCACTCCATCTACAAAACAATTAGCCCAACACGGTGAATCAGGGATCCCACTCACAAAGTCCTAGCTCCAATCCACTATGCATTGCTGTCTGGAACACCAACCATCCGACATAAAACGGAGCCGCATTGGGAAAGGACGTGGCAACAATCTTGACAAAGTCGGTCCGCTCCTGCTGCACGTTGCCTCCCCCTGGTCGTAACTTGATTTGATCAAGAATGGCGTTAAGCGTCGTAGTACCGATACAAAAGAACACAAGAACGCTAAGGCGAGTCAGAAAATGAACGAGGTATAAAAAAGACAGACATACTTGCAAACGAGAAACTTGTAATATCGAACCATGATCGTATCGTGAAGTCGGCTGAGTGTAAGTATCGTATGCGCCTGCTTCCCAATCAAGAGAAGGAGCATCGGCACCAAAATAGCGAGCAAGGCGACAATGAGCGTCGGCAAAAAGGCAGTGATAACCTCCTTTTGATACGGATGTGCGTCGAAATAGGAAGCGAGTCCAGGGATAAACGACGAAATCTTGTCTACGGACACGAGCGCCACCAAGGCTCCGACGGGGATGATCCAAAAGAGTGTAAAGCCCCAAACACCGGCCTTGACAATCCAGTCTCGCAAAAATTCTCCAGTGAATGTCGACCGTCCGATACGATGCCAGTCGAGGTCTCGCCAATCTGGCGCTGGCTCGACTATACAGGCCAACAGATTATCTGGGTGGTTTGCAAGGTACCTAGTACGTTGTTAGAGTAGAACGAAATGGGCATCGATCATCTTACCGAACACATCGCCTCGCATCCTGAGGAGAATGAAACGTGACAAACGCCGTACTGGTCGGGATCAAATCCCTCTGTGGCGTACTCCGATTCTCACTAATGAGACTTGTCAACAGCCCAACCTTGGCATGATAATAATCAATCGCTGGTGCTGTCGCGCCCCTGAAGAGGGTAGAGAGCGACACGAGCGGTTGGTATGGGTCGAGATAGGACCGCGGAAGTGCATGCAAGACGTGCCAAATCGTCTTCCGATGTCCATCTGGCGTCCGGGGTGGACTTGTCTCCCCCGAATCAGGTGCCGAATTGGGCGTTTCTTTCGTCTGCCCGTTCGGCGGATAAGTTGCTGCACCCGTCTCATCACTCCCCTCTCGACTGACGCGATCATATCCAGCACCAAACTTGGCCTTCCACTTGGCTTCAATCGAGTTGGGCCCACGAGATCGTCGACGAAGCCTCGGCGCCTTGATATCAGGGTAAAACTCTTCCACAAATGGACCGAGCTCTCTTGCGAGTAATTCCATTCGCGCTTGCTCCTTTTCTTCGTCAAATTCTTCATCCGAACTGCTGTCCCCATCTTGTTCGGGAGCCTCTTTTGCCTCTTCTACCACTTCTTGCACTGGACTGTCCGGACCACGCTCGAGGTCTTCCGCTTTGGGCGATGCAGGGAGTTTGCCTTTATCATCCTTGGAGTTGGAACGCGTCGACGCGCGAGAAAGACGCTTGCTAGACCGCTTCAACTTTCCACCACTCTCAATCCAATCCCTCACATCCTCCAACGCCTTGTTCGCAAGCTTGCAGTGCGCCGCCTCGAGCTTTCGGAGATACTGTTCCCGTCGCTCAAGCCGACTCGTGAGCTCCGTCATCTTTCGACAAATGATGACACGCTCAATGATGGGTGGTGGCGCGTTGGGATCAAAGTTTGGTGATTCCGGTCGAGAGTCGATGATACCAAAGTCGAACCCCACGCGAGGATCGTTCAATGGCTCTGGATTCGAGTCTTCGTGCGGGACACCATCGCGCCTTAGCGCACCGTTGGGCGGCGTAGAGACACCACCGTCGGCACTACGCCTCACAGCGGCATCTACGGGGTTCGTCTTGGAGATGCGCTTGACGTTATCCCCCATGACGCGCTTGGCAGCCGCCCGAGCCGGTTTTCGATGGAGGAACCAGTTGAAGATGCGAGGGAGGAATCCAGGTGTGATGGGTGGGACAAGAATCGGCTTGGACATGTAGTATTCAAAATATTCCTTCAACTCGGACTCACTTCGCATGCCGACGGGAACGTTGCTGACCATGACAGTACGGAGACGGAGACCTCTGTCGGCAGCAGACGATGGTGACGGCGCATAGGGAGTATGTGGATGCGCAGAAGGGGGAAGAGGGTGAAGGGCGTGAATGTGCTGGTACGGCGCCGTTCCAACGTCAGAATAGGTTGGGTCATGGTTGTAGACGGAGGGTGGTAATGGCTCTCCACGAATGGTAACGAGGGACGATTCGAGATCTCCTTCTTGCTGATGTCGTATTTGGGATTCAGGGGCCCGACTACTCTCCTTCTTTCCCTTCTTCTCTCGCCTCGTTTGTGGTAACGGGGCGGGACTCAGCACAGAGACACCGTCATTCAGCGCTCGCCGTGCACGTTCTATGGCCCGTTCTCTCCACCTCCAAAGACCTCTTCCGAGCCACCAAAGAACAAAGAGCCATGTGGCGAGCAACCAATAGAGCGCCAACTGGTGGATCCATAGTAAATGCAGGCCGGCAGGAGAGGCAATCAGCTGGGAGAGTGACGCTCTTGTCATTGACTTTGTCGGGTTTTCTTTCGTAGGCGGTGTTAGAGCGAGGTTGATGGTCAGGAGCACGGGGAGCGTGGTGAATGTATGAAGGAGAGTAAACCACCCTGTAATGGATTAGTAAAGAGACCGTCTGTCTCGAAAGGTCAACCTACAGCAGCCTCGGATGAACCTGCAGTAAAACGCCTGGTCTATCCCAATCATTTCTGGCAGCTTATCCTCTGGGAACCGTATAGTTTGCTTGATCCACCATAGAGGATATCTCGGGAGTCTCACGGACGGTCTTAGCGACCAACACCTGGCTTGGTATAGACTAGCGGAAGAGCGCGTCGGCTCAGCTCGTGAAGCGCGTTTGGGAGGGAGAAACACTCACTAGCCAAATTCCCAATTCTCGACACTGCCGAGTCTTTCCTTCCACTTCCAGCTCCAGCCAAGCTCGCGTTTGCGGTGTCGCCGCGAGGAACGCATGAGTTCATAGCCCGTCCAGCATAGGAAGAGCAGGAAACCACCGACGCCTGCTTGATTGACGAGTCCAGAGTAGTTTGGTGAATATGGACGGCTCGAGAGGTCTGCCATATGTCCGCAACGCGCTGCGTGTGTTCAGTGCCCGTGTCCTCGATCCTCGCGCCACTCTGCTGGGCGTCGCTGGGGCTCAAAGACGAAGAGGCTGATTGAAAATATGAGACGGTATAGTCTTGAACTGTTTGCGGTACGAGTTTGAAAGAAGAAAGGACTTGCGCTGGAGGAGATAGAATGGCCGGCAGACGTGGAAGAGACGAAGGAACGAGTAGTCTGTAACCAAAATACGTGAATTAGCGTTGTAGATGATTTTATACGAGTAAATTGGCTCGTTTGTGGCTACTGGCACTGACCCTTGAGGTACTCTTGACGCGTCGGCGACGAGATTAACAGGTCCAATTAGAAGGTAATCCAGCAAACAGTACTCCTGAGCTATAGATGAGCCCAGCGAGACTCCTTTCCAATACTCTGTTCCGGTCAGCCGAAGAAGCTCGGGTCAACTTAGCAAAGCCAATCAAAGGCAACTCGCCTGGAGTAGATTACGACTGACAAGAATACCAGAATATTCGTACATTACTGACCTAGTGACCTTGGAGAGATCGTACATTGTTCAAGAGGATGCAAAAGTCATTCCATTCCACTATTTCGAGTTTGAATCACACATTCCTATTCGTCTTCTTCGTTCTCTCTCTCTCTCCTTGTCCGCAATCTCGGTCGCCTCTTTCTTTCTCACTCGAAATGCAACAGCACTGTCCCCAGTTACATACGGTGGTTGAGATTTCCTAAAGCATCCCTCGAGCAACGTATAGCTGGGAAATACTTGCCCAGGCAACTCGGCTTTTGGCAGTATATATGATGAATTTGTCTGGAAAAGTCATGGGCTGGACGTATCGCACCCTCAGTCGTATCTAGTCACGGTCTGAGAGTAATAGACTAAGTGATAAGGTGAGGCAACAGGAACGATATGACCTTGCCACTAGCCAAGAGGCAGTACGTACTTCATCGAAATAACAAATTTGCTAGAGGAGACGATAAACGTTCAAACTGTCGTCCAAGTTCTATTTCGGGTAGTCGAACCCCCTTGGCGCAACCCCTCGTAACTCAGGTTCAAAGCGTCACCAATTCTAAAGGGCCCGGACCTAGGTGTACTCTGCCTGAGAAACCATCTCTTTGCATGATATATAACATTTATATGAATAACGAACGTCTAAATGTCCATCGTTTACAAGCCATATGTACTATAACAGCACTTGTCGGACAGTTTAAGGATTGTACGTTTGTTGAGCGTGTGGTGGATTCTGCGGTGGCTGATATTGACCGACAGGGTAGGGGTATTGTCCTGGAGTAGGAGGCGCGTAGGGCGAGCTTTGCCACTGTGCTACCGGTGGCTGGGGAGGGAAGGATTGTTGCGACTGCTGTGGCATGTATCCAGCGTTTTCACCGACAGGGAGAGCAAGAGAAGATGGAGCAGCTCCTGCAACCCAGAGTACGTTGGGCATCGTCATGGTGGAAAGGAGACCCCAAATGATCCCCATTGTGAGCACACCACCGATGATAGTGATGACGAGGTTGTAGACGTAGTAGACGTTGACGTCAATCGCGTACTTCAGAGTCGTCTCTTGGTAGATTAAAGCTGCCAGGGATTGGATGAAGCCGAGGATCACAAAGGGCAAGACGGCGACGAGAAGCCGTGTGGTTAACTGGGCAATGTTCTGTTAGCAAACGCGCCTTGATTTTGTAGACGTTCACTTACGGGATCAGTAAAGCTGACTCGTTTCTGTGACATTCTGAGAGCGATCAAAGAGACCATAATATCGACGGAAAGAAGCAAGCCAAATGTGAATACGGCATAGTTGAGTTGACGGCTGACGGCGATAATTTCGAAAAGTTGTCCGTCACTGATCTGGCGTCCGTCATACAATGTCCACCCATTGGCCACGATTGCCATCGTCGAGATACCAAGGATAAAGGTAATGGCCACAAGCGACCAGTCGACGATCCGCTTCCAAAAGTGGGATACCCAAGGCTTAGCTGACTTTGCCTGAGTCGCACCCGTTAACCTGCCGCGAAGGTGGATGAGCCAGAGGCAGACCGCTGGTTGGAACGCAGAATTGATGTTCCACAAGACGCTGGTGACCGCGTCCAAGTTGTGCATAAGCGAAGAAGACATGCCGCTCGCGCCTCTTAACAATATTGCAGAGAGAAGGTAACCGATGGACGTTGTGCCCGTAACGATGGACAGGAGAATGTAGGGGGCGCGTGTGTAACGACCAGACGGGACGAGACGGAGACGTCGTAGCATGGCCCCAAAGAGACATAAACTGACGATAAACCCTGTTCGGCGTCAACACACGAGTCTAGCCCGACGTTGCTCAGACTCACAGATGATTCGGAATGCCATATCCGCCTTGACTACTCCTGGGGCGCCCCAGTTCTGAGAAAGATTTAGTGTCCTTTACTTATTATCCAGTAACGGATTCACGTACGTCGTCGATGGAGCCGCCTCCGCTCCCTCCACCACCTCGGCCTTTGGCCATGGAGCCCACAACAAAGGGGAGGATAGAAAAGAATGTGAGCCTCGGTTTTATCATTGTAGACGGTGTAGAGTGACGGGTTGGACGCCACGGGGGGTAGGAGTTGTGAACGGGTCTAAGAGATACGAGGCGCCAGTATTTGTATGCGAAGAAAGCTGTGGCAAGGAATGCCGATAGAAACAAATATGAAATTTCCCACGTAACGGCATCGGTGACAGCTCCACCCTGCCCGACAAGGGTGAAAAGTGGGCAGAAGACGACGGGGAAGATGGGATGTTGACTCGGGTCCCTGGAAAACGGATCCATAGCAGCGCCAATAGGCGGAGTCAACAGTTTTCCTTTTATATGGGTTTCATGAAAACATACTAAAAACTGTATACCGCCGACTCTACCGGCCATTCGTTGTGCCAGGCAGCAACAAGAATGGGGAGTCTTTGACGTGCTGTGTGAGGAAACTCATCGGAGTGAGGATACCTGCCTCGCTTGACCCTGAATACGCATGACTCTTCGTGTAAGCTCGGGAACGCAAGTGTAGGCGAACCATCACCGATGTCCTGTCACACATCGTTTCTTTACCAGTAGCAGTGAATGCTGTCCGTTCTTCAAATCAAGGATAGCACCGAGTTGACCAGAATCTAGTCCTCTGTGTTTGTCAATCCCCTAATTGAGATAATATCAAGTCGCAAATTTCGAGCGTGCTCAACATCCAAAGCTCGTCAGTCGCGGTGGGAGCCAAGTTGGCCTCTACTCCTTCATAGCCTTTTGGCCAAATGACCTTGGTGGTCTCTTCTTCAAGAAAAGGCAATTGACGGACGCATATGAACACAGTGACGCGAGAAATCATCGACCGGCCAGCTTACCGTGCGGTCCACATCAACTGGAAATGATGAAGCAATCGAATGTAGACAATGCAGTGATCAAATCATTCTAAGCCTACGAAGAAAATCTTTATTTGGGCTTCTCTCGTAGGTGGCAAACTACATCGTCGCGCTGGCTGATGGCGGAGCGATAGGTATAGCAGTTGTCTTCTTTCAACAAAGGCACTGCCTAAATAGGCTCAGGCTCAAGTTTCAAACCTGGAATGAAATTTCTCTCTAAATATTGTGAAAATGACGCATAGTGCATCGAACTGGTGTCCCTTGCCCGACAGCAATGCACAACCGTCGCGTCGCGACCGCAGACGAATCTTGAACAACTGGCCATTTCGTGTATACCAATGGTCTAGGTTTGTATTTATGCACTAGTGATTTCTGCGACTCCTTAATTCGCAGTGTCGGAAAGCGAAGTGCTACCTGTATTCAGTAAACACGACTCTTCACATATAGAATGGGGAAAAGGATCGAGCATTGAAGCGTTCGTACAAGGAATGTTGCAATATCTTTGGTCTAGTAGTTCCTGGGGTAAAGATTTGGTGGATGATGAGTGGTTGAGAGGTGGATATGTTCTGTAGAGGGAGCCTAGGTAGAAATACCTTCTTGACGTATGAAGGCGACTCTTTCCACCGTGCTATCAGCGAACGAGCAGGGGTACATTGACACGACCAATGGGGTACTCATCCATCCTTGTGACCAACAGGGAGGGCAGTAGTAGACGTAGTAGCTCCCGGAGCCCAGAGTACGTGTGGGATTATCATGGTGGATGCAAGACCGCTAATGACGCCTATGCTAAATATACCACCAAGGATGGTGGTAACGAGGATGCGGACGGAGGGATCAATGTATGGTATCCTGTAGGTCGTTGGGTAGATCGTGAAGATCAAGGATTCGATGAACCTAGGACCACAAATGGCAAGACAGCTACAACCAGCCGGGTAGTTATCTAAGTTGGATTCTATTAGTAAACGTGACTTTGGTGTTCTGTATGCCAACGTACAGCATCGATGAAGTATGCCCTTCTCTGTGTGACTTTGAGAGCAATCAAAGAAATGGCACTGTCTATTGATAGGAGCAAGCTGAATGCGATGACGGCAAGGTTGAGGCGACGATCTACCAGCAAGTAGTGCGTGAACTGGCTATAGTCTATGCGGTGTGTCTCAAACCCCATCCATGCATTGGTTATTATTGCCGTCTTTGAGATGGAAAGGATAAAGATGGTGGCCACGAGCGACCAGTCAACAATACGCTTCCAATAGTGGGATATCCAGGGCTTAGCTGACTTGCCCTCGATCGTGGTCGTTACTCTGCCCCGCAAGTGGATGAGCCACAGGCAGACTGCTGGTTCGAACACAAGGTCGATGTACGAGAGGCTCATACTGAGCGCGGTCAAACCTACCCTGACACGGAATGGTATACCATTTCCAGTGTTGGAGATCTTGAACAAAATCCCGGAGGTGAGGTACGAGATGGACAATGCGCCGGTTACGACAGAGAGGAGAATGTACGGAGCATGTGTGTCGCGATCAGGCGGGGCAAAGTAAAGTCGTCGGAAAATAACCACCAACAGGCCGACAAGGACAATAGACCCTATCGAGCGTCAGCACGCTAGTAAAATCAACCTATTTTGGACTCACAGATGATCTCGAATGCTGTGGCGGCCTTGATTGCTGGTGGTACATGCCACGTCTGATCAATATTCAGCGTTCTCTGGCTGGGATCTTGCAGTAGATCCACGTACTCCACCGCCGTTGGCCATTACGCCACTGGAAAATGGTAGCATGAAAAGGAATGTGATCCACGGTTTCATCCTCGTAGCCTATACGGGGTACGAAGTTGAGCGTCTGAGCGGGGGCGGTAGACGTGGCGTCCAAGACGTAAGGCGTGAGTATTTGTACAGCTGGAGATGATATACCAAGTTGAGATTCCCCCGCGACTGTATCGGAGATAGCTGATCGAGAGGGCGTGAGTATTTGCTTAAAGCCGTGAACATATAATTGGGACCTCGCCCGATGTCCGGAATGCGGATATAACAACAACAAGAGCTGACAGGCACTAACACATTTGCATGTGGGCTCAGGAAATTTCCGCTATGCCCGCACCATACACACAGTATCACGCAACGAAGAACTCAATGAGCCAACTGACAAAAACCAGATGGAGCAGGTGTTGTCGGCTATACTGTTTGACAAGGAAAGAGGTCGGTTCTGGGGGTGTTTGCAGTGCTTTCTCCTGGAAGTGGATTAGAAGATTCCGGCCAGGTATGCCCGCCGCCTTGAAAGTAAACCGCAGCCTAAGACACGATCTCATTGATTACGAGTATATGTGTCTCCTCTACATTACAAATTTTGAAAAGAGTGACCAGAAGTCGATGCTGAAAATGGGCTGACGATGGTGGAAGTCAAGTTGTACGTGCAAGTACTATGGCGACCTTTGGAGCAATCTCTCGCGGCACTTCGTTGAGAAATGCAACACCAATCGTCATATATAAATGACAATGCAAGTGTTGAACCGCCGAATCGACTCATGCTTACTTCGTAGTGTTGGCGAGGTGTTATTTGTATTTGACAAGCGGCTCTCTTTGTATGACATAGGAGACGGGGGCAATAAGAGTGATTGTTGAAGTGTCCGTACCGGAACGCTACGGCGCCTATGGTTGAGCATTTCAGGGAAAGAGAAAGAGAAATGGTGGATGTTGGGGACGAGCAGTAGATGTGTTCTGTGGAGGATGAGAAGGGTCTATCTATCAATCGATTCTGGCTACAATGACTTCAGGGACCGAACAGGAGCGGTATTGACTCGACTACTCGTGCGGATATCTGGCGCCTTGAACAATAGGGAGAGCAGAAGTAGAACCATTGGCTCCCGAAACCCAAAGCACGTTTGGAATCGTCATTGTCGAGGCCACACCGCCAATGAATCCGACAGTGCACAAGCCACCAAGGATTATGGTCAAGAGGATGAGGACGTCATAGTCAGTGTATCGCATCGCGTAGCTCTCTGGATAGATCGTGAGGACCAAAGACTCGATGAACCTGAGGACCACAAAAGGCAAGACGGCAACAACCAGTCGGGTAGTCAGCTAAGCATACGTTCGTTAGTTCCAGCGATTTTGTGCTGTTTATGATAACGTACAGGATCGATGAAGTGTACCCTTCTCTGAGTGACCTTGAGAGAAATCAAAGAAACGGCGATATCGATCGAGAGGAGCAAGCCGAATGCAACGACAGCAAAGTTGAGGTTGCGGTTGACGATCAGGAAGTGCGTAACTTGGTCCCCTCTCAGATGACCCGCTCCATATTCCATCCACACAATGTTTATGATCACTGTCATCGAGATGGCGAGGATAAAGGTGACGGCCACGAGCAACCAATCGAGAATGCGCTTCCAGGACTGAGAGACCCATAGATGAAGTGGCTTGGCCTCAACCGTGGGCGCCAAACTGCCCCGGAGATGGATAAGCCACAGGCAGACTGCTGGTCCAAAAGCAAGATCGATGTGCGCCAAGCAGATGCCGAACGCACTCAAACCGTGCATAACATTGAATTGCAGGCCATGTTCGACTCTGGTGGCCACGAACAAAACCCCCGAGACAAGGTGCGAGATTGAGGAAGCGCCTGCGACGATGGAGAGGAGAATATAGGGAGCACGTGCGTAGCGACCCGGCGGGACGAGGTGAAGGCGTCGAAGGATGGTCACGAACAGGCCGAAGAGAACGACAGACCCTATCTAGCGTGAGCTTACTAGTTGAATCGATGTAGTCTGAACTCACAGATGAACTCAAATACCGTGCCCGCCTGAACCTCTGGTGGTGCATACCAGGTCTGGTCAAGATTCAGCTTTCTCTAGATGGGGCCTAACAGCAGAGTCACGTACTCGGCTACCTCTGGCCATTGCGCCGCCGATAAAGGGCAGGATGGAAAGTAGTGACGTCCGCGGTTTCATCTTTGTAGACTATGGAGGTGATAAGTTGGGCGTCGCAGCGGGCGGTGGACGGGTCCAAGAGGCGCTTGTTTAGGCAGATGGTGCCAGTATGCCCAAAAGGAGGAATGGGGCTTCCCATGGGACCGTATGATCATAGGCACACAGTGATTGAGAGTGCGTCGATACGTGCTTAACGCCGTGAAGGGGTCAGAATTTTGACCGGAATCCTAGAATTGCGGAAATATCCATAATAAAAGATGAAGGGCAGTGAAAATAGTGTGTATGTGGGTCTGGACAAATTCCAGTCAGACCGTAAACCGCCAGCGCCATTTATTTAGCATCAGGCAAGGGAAATCAATGACCCAACTGAAAAGAGGGTGTTATTACGGGTTTTTTTGAGTCTGTGCTCAACGAGGAAACATATCGGGACGCAGGTCTTTGCCGCACCGATGCTATAATTGAATTAGAATGCGCTTCAAGGATATGTGAGATGGACGCACTCGGTGACCGAGAAGCAGATTGCTCACCTTAAGCTTCTTTCTTATATTCGCACAAGAGAAAGGGAATTATGGCCACTGTATAACCACCGTCGTTAATCGGAAGCAACCTCTGGACCAAAATGTGATCGTGGTCAGTTTTGGGCATTTTGTTTCTCGTCCACGCTGTAAGAGTCCGAACGAAGCAACCAAAAATCGATGCTGACCGCTCGTCGGTGATGGGTGGAAGTCAAGCTTGGATGTGACCATTCGGGCGACATCTTTCGCAGAAGAAGATCAATATTAATAACCATATATGGACAAATAAACCGACTGGAACCACGTCGTCTATGATCTAGAGAAGACTTGGGAGGCAAAATGGCAATCAAATCAGCAACCAGATCAGAAGATTCTAAAGCCAACCGAGCATGTTTGCATCGGCATGCGCACCCTGCGCTAGATCGGGTGATCTTGCGGCGTCTAGCCCCGCCTTTGGCTCACAAACTGCAGTTTATTTTAGGTTTCTTCTGGTATAATGATCGACGTCAGCCAACCGCAATGTATTCACATCCCCGTCACTTAGCTCGTCGATCCCCATTCCTCAATGAACGTAAACGCATTATTGTCGAAGTGAGTATACAGGTTGTGCCAAAGAATTTCTCAGGCTCATCATTGGTCCACCTATTCATTGGCTCACTTATTTGCGCAAAACTGGCAAATTATGGGCTGCAATAGGTGCGACAAACTACAATGGGATGGTATATGCCGATGGCTAGCAGAATAGTATATGGGCATTTCGATTGCAATCTGGTCGGAGCAGTGCTCCCAGGGCGTAATGTGCAAGCTGTCTGTTTGAGCCGTGCTCATTACGTTTTGTCCGAGGTTCGAATCCTATGGAGCGCGTCTTTTTTCCCTTCTCGTCGATTTGCACGTAAATATGACTATATAGGTGCTGAGACCTTGTAAATGAAACTGCGACTGTTTTGGGGCTGAACGGGAGCTGAATGCACGGCCCGCTTTGGACGTGTTCAGTGGCAGCAGATCTTGCCTTATAAATTCTCACAGTGGCAATGCAAGTTCTTTCTTAGATATGTTCAAACAATACAGAGATAGCCAACTAGTTTAGCGACCTACAGCAGTCATGGCAAGCCGCAATTATGCATTCAGGACATACGAGTCGCTGTATTTTTATATAATTTCGTTATTATTATTGACTGTTTACGTATGTATACATTAAGAGCCAAGGGCATATACTAGCAAATGTCGAGGTGTGATGGGATTGGGCCCGCACTGCGGGCACGGCCACCCTTTGTGGTCCTCGGTGAACAGCACGTACAGAAGTAAGTGTCTAGTCGAGCCTTCCTCTATAGATGAATGAAACATGTAAACGATAGGGCGGAAATATATCTATGATCGAGTAGGGAGATAATAATCAGCAATCCAATGAACCTCCAATCCTGTAGCAGCAGATATCATTGCCTTACTGTAGCATCCTAACCTGTCGAGCAGTCTGGGCGTTCTCGTGACCCACAGAGTCATAGGTCACTAAACTAGTTGGCTATCTCTGTATTGTTTGAACATATCTAAGAAAGAACTTGCATTGCCACTGTGAGAATTTATAAGGCAAGATCTGCTGCCACTGAACACGTCCAAAGCGGGCCGTGCATTCAGCTCCCGTTCAGCCCCAAAACAGTCGCAGTTTCATTTACAAGGTCTCAGCACCTATATAGTCATATTTACGTGCAAATCGACGAGAAGGGAAAAAAGACGCGCTCCATAGGATTCGAACCTCGGACAAAACGTAATGAGCACGGCTCAAACAGACAGCTTGCACATTACGCCCTGGGAGCACTGCTCCGACCAGATTGCAATCGAAATGCCCATATACTATTCTGCTAGCCATCGGCATATACCATCCCATTGTAGTTTGTCGCACCTATTGTAGTCTATGTTTTGCAGGTTTTGTTCAAACAAGTGAAAGGGGTGATAGCCGCGAACGACCAGTCGACGATCCTCGGCCAAAGATGCGATACCCATGCATGGTTTGGCTGGCTTATGGGTCTGAGGGTCTTTGATCGTCAGCGGGCTGTAGCCGCGAGCGAAAGGGGATGACCTAGTGCGCATGCGGGTCAAGGTGGTGAGAGCCCTGTATCCTGTTCCCGCTCATCCCTTGCCTGAATGAAGATTACTCCGGGATACACTCGTGAGTCAAATGCGGTTACCAAACAGCTCGACACACAAGAATTAATTATCATGCGAATACAAACACGGCAAAGAGCCCCACAGCTACGACTCCATCGCTGCCTCTTTGAGCCTTTCCTTCTTGCATTTACACTCCTTTCGCTCCTCGTCTGTCATACTATTTTTCTTCTTCGTCTCCTCTTTGGAATCTGTCAACATTTCTACACCCGCCTCGACCAAGCCCTCTGGTGCAGCCGCAGAAGGACTCGTTCACAATCATTCTTGCGCTGCTTCTTTTTACCCTTTTCAGGTGTAAGGGAACCTGCGTTGGCCTTGCGTAAACTCTCGCAATCATCAACCTTGCTATCTATCCACCAATATAGAGGCAATGTCCTCATATTTGACTATTTCTGCATGGCATTGCACAACCGGAGACCCCAGGAACGTGCTCGATACTTACACTCCTGATTATCTCTCTACTTCGTACACTCGTTGGCCACCGAAGTCTCCTATTCTATCCTCATCAAATTAACACATACTATACACAGTCACAACTCCATCGTGTTTTGGATCCATCTGCTGGACAACTACATGTGGCCGCACGTCCCAGATTACGAAAGAAGGGATCTGGGCAAATGTTCCTTCAGGAATTCCATTGCCGATGGGCGTGGAAACAAATGAAGAATGAAAGAATGGGACTAGCGACCACCACCATTTACGAGCCAATAGAATTACTCGAGCACCAACGGGAAATCTAACATGCAGATAATTGTGTCTTAAGAGAGGTACAAAGCAGAGGGTATCAACAACTGCACATGCCAAGGAAAAATGATCTATGTAAGAGTATGTAATCTTCAAACCCATCAACGCCCACAGACCACCGCGCCCTCGAAGCCGTTGCCCTCACTTAATGGTAGAGGTTCCATGCCTTCAGTGGTAGGACACTTAGGAGAGGGACCAGATACTTTGCGTTTTGCCATCCTGGGGCTTCATCCTGGTTTCGGGCTGACGTCCTGTCCCCACGCTTTGATTTGCCTGTGATGCCCGCAATAGCAACCTTTACTCCCTCCAGCACGTGAGCCTTGAGGAATGTTGTTACCTGAAACACCCTTATTACGGGTCGACCTTCTGAGCGAAACACCGCCATGAGGGGATGCCATCGTAGCTCGGCCAGATTGGGGTGAAGAGCCACCGTGACCACGCTTGACATGTTGACTCTCATTTTCCTCACTAGACACAACGGTATGGAGGCGCGCCGCTAGATCATAACTGGAACTCGGTTGAGCTGGGCTGGAATCCTTCGTTTGCGTGCGTTCCCGAGAGGATAAATCAAGCCAGGTGGCTCTGTTCGACGTCATCTAGCTCGGGATCCGGACTGTGCGGCGGAATACAGCGAGTTTCTTCTCCGGCATCGAGGGCTGCCTTCAGATGTAACCGAAAGAAGTCGTGATCCAAGAGTTGAGCATCGGTTATATTCAATCTAGCGCGAGCTAATTGCCGCCCCAAATAAGCGACATCCGTGGCGACGCGTGGGTCTGTTTTGAGCCGCATAATTTCTGCCTCTCGCCAGTCAACGATGGCTTCCAAGTCTATCGAGCGGCCAGCGACCAGGTGAGCATTCTCCACATCCTTCTCCAAGTCCTGATATTGGTTATTACTCGCTCGAAAGTTGGCTCCGCATGATTTGAAGTTCTTTTCGAGGGAGCTTAGCATGTCGAACCAGGCGTATGCTGACTGCAGTCGCTCCCTAATTCCTTGCAATAGTCCGCTGAAGAGATGGCAATTTAGGACTGTCGTGGTCGCCTGGAGCAGATCCTTCTTGGGTAGACTGAGAGATCGGAGGTAATCATAGTTGAAGAAAGATTCGAGAACACTTTTTCGACGCTCGCCACTCAATAACTCCCCATCGAAGACAACGCCATAGACATGGCGAAGGGTGAAGTAAAAAAGAACCCAGAACATCGATTCTAGGTCGTGCCAAGGCTGATGCAGTGGCCGATTATTGAGTGCAATCGCCATGAACATCAATGTCCCCTTTATTCAGTCAGTGAGGCGTATGATGTGAAGTGAACCACCCACTGTGATCGATGGCCGTTCCATTAGGCCTTCATCATGCATGTCTTTGGCCATCTCCCAATCGATCAAAAGCCCACGACGTCGCTCCTTGGATGCATCCAAGGTGATGAGGATACTGTTCGATGACACGTCTCTGTGCAGTATATGCACATCACACACACTTTCGTGAGCTAAGAAATGTAAGTTGCTGTACTTCAATCAAGCGGGGGGCTCACCATCCTCTGCATCGAGTATGACTTGCACGAGCTCTTTCGAATCACGAACGTTTGACAGGTTGGTTCCCACCTCCTTCAAAAGCAACCAGTCCAGACGACGGCACTCCTTCGGCTTTTCAACGGAGGACGAGATAGATTCTGGTTGGAGACCAGAAGGTCTCGCCATGCTGCGAGAGCGAGCGAGGAATGGGAGCTCCAGGAATAGAACTTAGAAGGAAAACAGTATAGATAGAGAATATATTGGAAAGAATTAATTGACAAACGACGAAATATGAAATCGAAAAATGGAGGTGCGGGTGGAGGTGGCAAGAGCCGCAAACGAAAGGCTCCGCCAACCAACATCAACGCAAGCCCGCTGCCGACAGCACGGGCGTAGCGTGGCCCCCAAAAGGCTGAAAATTCGTCGAAAGAACAACCAGAAGACAACCTGAATCAGCCGAGAAAAGCAGACAATAAGCACGTCAAAGATGGTGAAAAGTCAAAAATCAAAAACGACCAAGGGCAAGAGTGCAAGGTCGAAATCGTCGAAAAGAAGCAGCGAGTCGAGAAAAGAAAGATCCAAGGCTGCGCTGGAAGCAGCAAAGAAGAGGCATGCCGCAAAAATCCGAAAGACGTACCAGGACGGCATTGCACGCCTCCAGGCTGCAATCAACCAGGACACGACGGAAAGCAGGAAGATCAACGACAAGCTTGCGGAGCTTGCGGTTGACAGCAGCAAAAAAGCGCGTCAGCAAGCGGTCGAGGCGGCAGCGGAGAGGAAGGAGATCCTCAAAAGACTCGAAAAGAATAAGGAGCTCGCCGAGAGCATCGAAGAGAAGATAGAATTAGCCGCGGCAGACAAGGCACGCAAGGAGATGGAGAAGATGGATGTCGACGAAACCGGCGAGAACGAGACGACAAGCAATGAGGACAGCAGCGAGTCTGGAAGTGAATCGGACGAATCACAATCGTCTGGTAGCGAATCTTCGTCCACATCAGAGTCATCATCATCGTCTGCGACAGAAGCATGGCAGTCGGCTGGAGGCCGGCAGAGCCAAGACAAGCGATCGAGCGATCAGAACCGGGTTGGACAGTATAGAGCGCCACGGAGGAAACACGGACAAGTCAGGCGCCGAGGCCAGAGATAGCCGACTACCATGGCAAGCCTGGAGGACGGGAGGGGCAGGAGAGACATGCCCAGGGAAAGAACGAGCTGTACCGCAAGGTACTAGATGGCTACAGTGTGTAGCAAGAGCGGGAGAACTCGAGCCGAGAGGACCGGCGAGGCGACGTGAGCCAGCACGCACGGAGCGTAAGTCGAGCTGGGAGGACCAGACTCGACAATGGCAATCGTTGTACGCAATCGAGCGTAGTTCCAAGATACGTATACATCGAGATGACGTGTCGCGTCCACGAGGTCGTGCCAAAGCCGAGGCAGACCCTCCTCCCAAAGCCAAAAAATCCCAAGAACGGGAATCGGAGGAGAGGAGGAAGAGACTGAGACCGACGAAACTGGCACGAGCCAGCGAGCGCAGCTGAGGCAGGGCTGCTAGACTTGAGCGGGCAGTACAGTGCCACGATGAGACCCGGAGCGAGAACCGGCAGACAGAGAAAGGATAGACGAACGCGATGGAAAACCGGCACGAGGCCGAGAGACTGAGCCAGAGGAACGATCGCATGGGCCGAGAGCTACCAAGAGCGCGCGAGCGTCCAACCGAAGGACTGGGAACGCCGAGAATCAAGAAAAGATGGATTGGAGACTTACGCGAGCGCAGATACAACAACGTTTGTCAAGTTTGGAAGTGGCGGGGACGACCCCCTGGGACTTGGCGAGATGGGTATCGCCGTAAAGACGACCAAAGGAAAGGACAAACCGAAGGAGAAGAAGAAGCAGGCGGAGCGCGAAGTCGACGAACGGACGCGCGCGATCGACAAGTTGCTGGAGGGCATTGAAGGACCGCCAGAGCCGGAGGAGAAAAGGCGGAAGAAGGAGAGGAGGACAATATGGACGGCTCGGAAGCAGAAGGAAGAGCACAAATGCGACAGAAATGGCCACGCGAAGCGAGGATAGCGAGTTGAGCGGCAGCGAGGAAGCCGTACAGGGCGAGGACAGCGAGAAGAAGCATCACATCATGGCTGATGAAAACGACGAAAACGAGAGCGAAGGAAGCCAGGAAGAGACGGGCAAAGTGCCCAAAGGAGAAGAGGCGGAGGAGAGGAAACCGAGCGGCGAGCCAATCCCAAAGTCGAAGTGGAAAGGCTACATCTACGTACCTATCAAGGAAGAGACCGAGGAGACCGAACAGCAGCTGCCAAAGGCAGACGAGATGACTGGACGCACTACTCGTCGCGCGGCTAACCGAGTAATCGAAAAATAATATTGACATATATACAGAAGTTGACAACGAAATCGACGAGATTGGTTCGATCCCACGGAAGTTAATGGAGGCCTTCGCCGAAGGAAGGCACCGTCCCCTCACTTTCCTCACAGACGAGTTCTTGAAACGACAAGATGCATACAGAATTAGCTACAGAAACGGGGTACTCGAACACCCGGTGTACGAGAAGAGTGACAAGTCGATTCCACTCGACGAAGGGATCGCAGCGATCAAGCGGCACTACAGTCTGATGAAGAGCAACTGGCCGGATGTTGCCAAGTTCTGGAAGTCGTTCTGGAACAACTTATATCACAGTAAGGTGATATCGAAGAACGAATGGCCCGTGCTCCGCGAACTAGCAATCGAGACAATCCAACGATGCATCCCAAACCCGAAGGCTGGCGCGAGACTTGTGCCAGATCCAAACGACGAGAAGGCACTGATGCGGGCAGAGATGAGGGTAAACGTCGGATATGTCGACCGGCTTGACGCGCTGGAGAATCGAGTCGAAAGGAGTGGGGCGAGTATGGGAAGCTCGGCGAGCCTGTCAAATGGGAAAACGGACGGCAGGAAGGATGGAGGGCAGAGAGGATCAGGAGAGGAAACAAAGGCGAGGGTGCAAGACGCCAAATCGATGGCGCAGACGTCAACGTCAAAAAGAATGCCAAAGGGGACTGGACGCTTTTCGATGGAACGTCCTTCTGCTGGTCATTCAACATGGCCAAAGGATGTTCGGCGAGCCGTTGTGCAAATGGAAAGCACGTATGCACGGGATGCCTATCAGCCAGCCACAGTGCCCAATCATGCAAGCGCGGACAAAACTGACACGAATGGAAGACAACCAGAGCCAGTGACCCCGCTACAGGCCAAGAAGTGGGAGGAAGCGCTTAAATATCTTGATATTTTGGAGGAGCATGCGACGCTCATAGATGGACTTAAGAACGGCTTCAATATGCAGTGCCAGTTGGCAATTGACGAAACACGAGTATACCCACACCTGAGGTCAGCGGTCGAGCACCCCAAAGTGATAGAAGATCATATAGAAAAAGAGGTTGCAGCAAATCGATATGACGGCCCACATACACGCGAGGAAGTCGAGAAAAGGCTGGGCGCATTTGTGGCAAACCCACTTGGAACGGTCGACAAGGCGAGTGGAAGGGGAAAACGCGTAATTGAACACCTATCATTCGCCTACGAAGATGAACAACAATCAGTAAACGCACAAACGAATATCGAGAACCTCGGAACGAACTGGGGAGGACTGGCAGAGATGATAGAGCTCATCGTGACCTCGCCAGATGGAGCACAAGGTGCAACGATAGACTGGGAAGCGGCGTTCAGAAACTGCCCTATACGTCCAGAGGATTGGAGATACGGAGTAGTCGAATGGAATGGGAAATTCTGGATCGACAAGGCGGCAAAGTTTGGCGCAAAATCATCCGTTGGCATATTCGAACTACCGAACAGAGCGTTCGTAGAAATCTGCACACGGAAAGAGCTCGGAACGATCATATACTGGGTAGACGACCTGATGATCCGACGACTTCCAGTACGGAGAGACGGGGAGGAATGGATATATGGAATGGGAATAGCGAAAATATTGGAGCTTGGGGAGGAGCTGGGAATCCCCTTTCCGCCGGACAAGGTGCGCGACTTCGCCAACATCACGACGTACGTCGGCTTTGACTGGCATTGGCAAGAACGTGCAGTCAGTGTCAGCGAGTCAAAGCGGAAGAAGAACCTAGCACTGGTACAGGAGGTGTTGGAAGAAGGAAGGAAGACGTCCGGGGAAAGGCTGCAGTCATTATGCGGGAAGCTGGCGCACCTAGGAATGATAATTCCTGAAGGACGAACGCACACGAGAGCTTTATGGGCGACGGTAGCGAAAATGGGCCTACCGAACCAGCACTCAAAGTATATCAAGTGGAACATGCCGGAGAAGGCGAAGTGCGACCTCAGATGGTGGAAGGAAACGCTCGAGAAGCCGGAGATAAAGATTCAGCTATGTACACAACGCGAACCAAACTGCAAGTACCGGATCTACACAGACGCGTCGACGGGATGGGGACTGGGCGTCGTGATCGATGATGAATACGACAAATTCAGGTTGGAAAGTGACTGGAGAACGAGGGAGGGCGATGGCGCAGAACGAGAGATTGGATGGGCAGAATTTGCGGCGGTCGAGCTAGCAGTCGAGTTCATACTGCAACGGCCAGAAGCGGAAAGGACGCACATAGAGATTTGCACAGATAACCAGGGCGTAATTGGCGGCTGGAAGAAGCGGTTATCGAGAAACGAGGCGCAAAACGAGGTTCTCGGGCGAATTCTACGCCGGCTAGTGCGAGCAGAGGCATACCTGACACTGACATATGTGCGGTCGGAAGAAAACCCAGCCGACGGGCCATCGAGGGGGCTAGAGCCGCCCGGATACACTCAGAGGAAGCTGGGGAGATTCCCAAGGTCATTGGTCAGTTATGTACGAAGAGCCTAGGATGAGAATCAATGGTGAGAAGAGACTGGACGAACAAGGAACCCGAGAGAGATGAGGACGCAAAAGATGAAAGTTGGACAAAGCCACGCCAGATGATAATTAGGCGAAGCTACCAGATGGCGAGAAAACAGAAAGAGACCAAACGAAGCCGAGAACGGCGAAAAAGAAATGAGAAGAAGATCGGAAAAGAAAAAGCCGCAAGCAAGCGAGCGAATGGCGAGAGGCAGAGGAAGGTGTCGAGGGCAGACAAGAACGAGAAAGATATCGGAAACCTACTAAAACAGACGATCAGAACCGAGTCGACAGAGGAACGCCGGCACCAGGCAGAGGAGAAGCTTACAACAGCGCTGAATCATGGTCTCACAGAGCAAACGCGGAAAGGATATAGCGGCTACGTGAAGAAATTTGAAACGTTTGCCGAAGGGATCGGGGTCCCAATCGGAAAAGCCCTGCCAAGCCGACCGGAGATAGTGAGCTTATTCATAGCGGACGGCGCAGGTGTAACCAGACCGGGCACAGCACGGAAAAAAACTATCGAGCATAAAATCGTGGCACAAAGACAACGGGATGGAATTCATCGAACCTACAAACACGAGCAGAATAATCCGAGGCATCGAGAGGATGTGGCCGAGAAGAAAGGAACCGAAGGAACTAAGACGGCCGGTGACCTCGGAGATGATGGAGAGACTAATCGGAAAGTGGTACGAAGGATCGGCGGAAGAGGTAGCGGCGCTAGCGATAGCGATGACGGCATGGTGTGGCCTATGTAGATTGGGCGAGCTCCTGCCAGCGTCACCAGAAACGAAGGAAACGGATCGATACCCGAAACGACACCATTGGACAGTGACGAGGCGAGACGGCAATGGAAGGGCGGCGGCATCAAGTCTCTACCTGCCATGGACGAAGACGACTGGGAACAGAGGAGCGACAATCGAACTGGTCGAGCAAAGGAACAAGCTTAACCTGTCAAGAGCCATCGAGCGACACCTAGCAAAGTCAAGAATTGGAGACGCTCGGGCGATGCTGTGTGAATTCAAGAGCCGGAACGGCGAGAGAACGACAATGACAAAGGCACAATTCATGAAGATGTGCAACGAGGTGTGGAGCCCAGCGGGTTCAGGAAGTTTTACCGGGCACTGTTTCCGAATTGGTGGAACGACGGCATTCCTGCTGAGTGGCGTGGATGTGGAGATTGTGAAGAAGATGGGACGTTGGTCTTCAGAGAGCTTCAAGTTATACTGGAGGAACACAGGCGGAATAATCGAATACCACGCGGCAAATGTACAATGGAAGGATAAACGGCTATGAATAGATACCTTCACCGGGCAAAATTGGGGGCGCTTAACAGCGGAAAGGCCCAGGCGAAGGCAGGAAGATGCGAAAAACGCAAAACTGGGAGCCTGCCTCGCCTGGAAGGCCCCCCACTTAAGAGTAAACCTAGGACGTGTCGTGACGGACAAGAAAACAATCGAGGATTAAACGGAAACGTTGACCAAGCGAGAATGACGACGAGAAAAGCAGCAAGTCTAGAACCGTCCAGGATTTCGTCCAAATCTTGGGTGAGGCCGTCTAACCCCACTTATTCCTCAATGTCGTCCTTAGGTTCTTTGGATTTGTGCGCAACAGTCCAGCCGTTGCCAGCGCTCATCCATCTAATCTCGTTCTGGGTAGTCACCGTTCCACTGGCGAGAAGCGCGGCGATGCCACAAGGTCGTTCTCCAGTAGTATGCCTATGGCGCTTGTTGTACTCGCGGAAGAACTGTGCCTCAGGCGTTCTGGCAACATGCTGCCATGATGTCTTCAGTAGCCGTAGTCGCGGGATGATTTCTTGAGGCGAATGCAAAGCGAAACCAGGAGACTCGATGTCTGGCTTTGCGATTGCGAGGTAGCACTTAGTTCCGCGGGAGAACATGGATGCGACGTGGTGAAGAGTTTTTTTGAATATGACGTATTCAGTAGCTTTCGACTTGCCTCCTTCGTCGAGCTGATCTGGATCAACGAGGTCTCCTTTACCAAACTTGAGGATGAAGTAACCGGCTGGCCCTTTGCGGTCAAGCCAGTGCTGATTGTCTGCAGGGTCCGCATAGACTTTGGAAACGTGCTCAAGAGCATCATCATACTGCCCCGCATCCTGATACTCGGTGAAGAGACGGCCTTCACCAACACTAAGGCCGGTTCCTCTCGGACCACTTGAGGCGGGCGCCCGAGCGAAGCGAACCAAATCGCCGGGAGAGTCCAAATAGTCGATGGGGGTAGTGACAATGCATCCAGTGGGCGTGAACTTCCAGATTCGCATGGTCCACCCAGTGATCCTCATGAAGTAGAGATAGTCTCAAGGAAGTTCGGGGACTTGTGCGATGTGGACATATCTGAGAACCTGGAGCAGGAGTTGTTTCGGCAACTTTGACAACGTTGATCGAGGCAAGAGGCTCTGATCCTGCTGAAACGGGATGTCGGATTTCTTGCTCGATTGGACTTCGACGTAAACTGCTGGTTGGAAAAAGACGTCGTGCCCACCGGTGGTTGACTCCTTGCTGGATGATAGCACAAGGTTCGGCGACATTTTTATAGATGCTGCGGTCGTCTGACGCTTTGAATCGATATCGTGGCAATGCATACGCGACTCTACTGGTCCTGAAGATTCGAAAATGGCGTTGAAGCCAGCCACCTTACGAGTGTCGTCATCATAATCAACGCTTGCATTGGACATCAACGAATAGTAGCTCACCAGTTTCGGGTACATGTCGACCTCTTTCAACTTGGCTTTTCCCGACACTTCCTGTTCCTCTGACCCTTCCCTTTCTTCGACCCTGATGCCGGTAATGCCTTGGTATTAGTTGAACTGGCTGTTGGACTTGTTGTCCGAGCCCATTGTCCATGTTCTCGACGGACTTGATCGCTCTTTACATCGACCAGGGCTTCGAGAAAGACGGCTTCTATCTTTTGAATGTCGCCACTTGACGTGTTTTGAAACTCGCTGATAAGTTCCGAGGGTTCAACTACTTGGACGCGACCTCCCAAGAGAAAACCGGCATTCCGTGGCAGAAGCCCCTCATAATAGGGCTTGCTAAGTTGATATTGTGTATTTTGGGTGTTATTGGAACTAAGAGTGCTCTTTCTAGGCGTTCCGCGACTTTTGTCGTCCACCGGCAGTTTGGTGGACATGGTCCAAGTTGTGGATTTGTTGCCACCCTCAAACTACCGCACTTTCATTGCAATTTCAATAGATATACTACGATGGATCTAGAGAATACTCTCGCTCTTTCAACAGCATCTCGTATATCGACAAAGTTGCCCTACGATAATCCCTGTTGGGGATATCTTCACGACTCTCGATTCTCAAATGAAGGTATAAAAGGAATATGACCGAACACTGAACTAGGAAACATTCCTGCATATAAAGGTCCACGATATGAATACGCTTTCCTTGTATGCGTATTACCATCTCCCGTTGGTGGACTACAGATGGTGGCAGTAATATGAGCACCTGTGAGGTCGGGAGCGCTCAACTAAGTGTCCTTTCCACAGTCACATGTTGGTGACAATATTGGTCCATTTCACTCGGGTACTGAAACACTGAGTCGGAGTATAGTCCGCCGATAAGCGCTTGAGCCCTACCTTGTCCAGGCTTACCCCCGAGCTTCAACGATCACCCGACGAATACCAGTCTTCCGTTACAATTCCACCTTTGGACATCATCTCAAGTATTGGAAAGCACCCTGCGTGGTCCCAAGATCTCTGAGAGAGACGCGCAAGGTGACCGAAACGGATAGCTGGCACGTCTGCATCTTAGATGGAGCTAGATTCCAATATAGCACACATCACACGTTTATCCAAGGATGCGGATGCGTTATCGACGAACCCGAGGTGTGCTGAATCCCGTTCCTCACGACTCAATTTAACCCAGGTTTGTAGACAAATTTAACACGCACCAATGGGACCACATTATCCCTTGGAGCTGACACGGCAGACGACGCGCAGAGACTGGCCATTCAACATCGAGTCTATGACCTGGTTGGAAGCTCTACGCATGTAAATGAGCACCCAGAGCTCATCGAGCAATACAACACACTCGTTAAAGCCTCAGAGACCTCTAGGAAACTGTCTCCTCTGCCCGATTTTATCGACATTCTGCCGAGCGAGATCAGCCTCATGATTATTACCGAGGCGCTCGAAGACCTCTTTGCCGAACACCTCTTTTTGGAGCGTCTTCTCACGCTTACGCTCGTCAGCCGACGATGGGCAGAGGCTCTTTGCAACGCGCCGAGTCTTTGGGGACATATTCTCCTCGGGGAGAGACCTGGATGGGGGGATGCAATGGCCGGTTTGGTTGCCGCACTTACACTCTCACGTGATTCACCCATCTCTCTGTTTATCGCGGACCGGGTGACAGAGTGGAGCGACATTCTCCCAGTTTTGCAACCTCATGCGAAGCGAATTGCGACCGTTCACATCATTTCTGGATTCAACTCGAGGCTATTCACCAAATTTGACGGGGCCCTTCATTTGATTCGGTCCCTTTTGCCGCTGGACAATCTCAAAGTACTCGACGTGGGATTTATAAAGCTCACTCGAGAAGAGAAGGATATTGTGAATCATTGTCTTCCCGATACCGTTGCAATCAATATCGCTAGGGGTGGATGGTGCGACCTTACACGCGTTGCCGACTACTCCAAACGCAAGACCATCGAGATACGATACTCTGGTCAAACAGTAGAGGAGATTGCAGAAATACTATACGGGTTTACTGCAATGACCTCCTTACGCCTCTCATCTATGGGGTCGAGTGCGAATGGATACTGGAGCCAATCGAAGATCCTCTTACCACAGTTGAGAGAGCTTTTCATGAACTCCAAAGTTCCGGACGAGATAGTACTCTGCTTGATGCAGGCGGCCACAAACATTGTCCTACTGGATGTCTCCCTCACCCCAGCGCTCTTGATCGAATTGGGGATGATTCTCGACCAATTTCCGAATCTGGACGATGTTACAGTACGTGCGAAACTCGACTTATCCCTGCGTGTACCATTGTTCGACATCGCCATGCTTCATATATCCAACGCGAGGAATATGAGCTTTCAGCATAACTGGCCCGGCAAGTGGTCCCACTCTAGTTATATCGAGGACAATGTGGATGTGAACAGTCAACCTACACCAGCAGTGTCGGACACTGACAGTGTCCCAAGCCCGGTCGAATGGGAAGAAGAACACGATCAGGCTCAACAAGCAGACACATTAGAAGGCGAAGAGACACATAACGACCTTCTCGATCTGGGTGCACTTATCCAGGAGGCTGTAGTGGAGAGCGACTTGTCAAGCTCCTACAGCTTCGATGTCGAGGATGAATCGGAGACAGAAGACTCTCCATATGTATTTTCTCAACGCATAGATCGCCTTCGTTTCTTCTTCAGCGTGCTCGAAGTGTGCTTTCCACGGCTGCGGAGTCTGTATGTCGGCCTCCCTCCGTCGAACGAGGTGCCGACCCAGTTCATTCAGTCACTCCAAGATCTCAAGTCAATATCACTCAGTGAATCTTCACGCATCGTCTCGCCCGCGCCGATACAAATGATCACGCACGAGAGCCTGGAGGCGGTACGGATCTGGCATGACTATCGCCCGACCGAGCCGACCCCAATTGGGGTGCTCTTCCGTGGACCAAAACTGTCTAAAGATGGTACCAACTTTCCAAGGCCGAGATCCTACAACTTTCTCCCCGAACCCCTACGGCACAACACGTGCAAGAACAACGTGACTGGCATCGACGAAGATGCATTTGGCCAGTTGACAAGCGTCGGAATGCCATGGTTTCACTGGCGACTCGACCTATTAACTTCGGTGCGGAGCATTAGTTTCAGCTCGATAGGAATGGAGGGCAATCCAACCGATTTGTTTATTCATTTCATCTACAAGCCAGAACTATGTCCTTCTTTGGAGGAAATTAGTATGGCACAGTGTCCCGAGTGGGATTTCTTGTTCATCATGCTCGAACGACGAAACCTCTTACCAAACTCAAAAGTCTCGCGCATCAAGAGGCTATCGCTCCCGGCAGTCCCAGCGTATGTAATCCTCAATCCTCTTACTCACCTTCTTCGTGGCCAAGTGGCACCTCGCCCGTCCAACCAAACGCTGTCAATAGCAGGGAGAATGAAGCAGATATGGAACACCAAGAGGTATGCTGTCCTATGGCAACTGCCTCGAGCTCTAATTGTGTACAGACCTGGCTGTTCGTCCTGTTGCTGGCTGATGCACAAGTGTGACGCGCCGACAAAGGAGATCAGTAACGAAGCGATAAGACTCGACCAACAACGGCAAGCGGAATGGTCTGCAAAATATGCACTGTCCCGCTTTGACTTTGGGAAACGACTGGCACCGCCAGCAGCAGAGCCTCCACTGGACCCAATGACGGAGCGCTTTGTAAATGGGCGAGAAAAACGAGAACGACAGTGGGCTGGCTACATCCCGAAGCGGGGACTCCCCCGGTACGAACGACGGCCGTATGCATGCGCTGTACGGAACGGGGATTTGCCGGTGCTGATCACAGGAGACACACTTACTGGTGAGCCTTCGGAAACGCGTCCTGTAGGGGAGGCTAACTGGGCGTAGGGATCCCCGTTGGATAAGTTCCCTCTTCAGTCAAGTTGTTATCGTAGATAACTATGAGGACAATAGTAACGAGCGTCTAAGGATATATTTATTATGAGCCAGCTGATGATATCGCGTATTACAATGGTTGTAAGATAGTGGACGATTGGCTAGTGGGCAGATACTGATGGCGACACGGCTACGAGTACTTTCCTGACTTTTCTGGATCAGAAGGCGTCGAAGGCGAGCCTTGCCATTGAGCCGTTGGTGGCTGAGGGATGGAATGCTGAGACTGCTGTGGGACATATCCAGCGCCCTCACCAACCGCACCTCCCGAAACCCAGAGTGCATTCGAGATAGTCATAGTCGACAAGAGACCGCCAATGACTCCCACCTTGCACAGACCGTCGATAATGAGGAATGCGAGATTAAAGCCGTAGACAGTAGACTCGGTGAGCGGGTGCCTCTCTGGGTAGACTGTGATCACCATGGATTTGACAAAGCCAATGATCACAAAGGGCATGACGGCTACGAGGAGTCGTGTGGTGATCTAAGCAGTTATCAGTTCATAAACGCAGGTTGTGTGCTGCTTGCAAACTTACAGGATCCACAAAGTTTGCTTTCTTCTGCGAGACCTTGAGAGAAATGAAGGAAACGACGACATTGACCGCCAAAAACATATTGAATGCAGCCGCGGCGAAATTGAGTTTGCGACCGAGGAGCAGATAGTCGATAAGCTGCATGGTTTGTAGTCGGCGCTCTCGATACATTATCCACGCATTGGTGAGGATCGCCGTCATGGAAACAGCAATGGTGAAAGTGATGGCTACGAGCGACCAGTCGATGATGCGCTTCCAGAAATGGGATATCCACGGCTTTGCTGCTTTGCCTTGGTTTTTGCTTGTCAATCTGCCACGAAGGTGAACAAGCCACAGGCAGACCGCCGGTCCAAAAGCATAGTCTATGTCCCATAGGATGCTGCTGGTCGCGTCCAAGCCGTGCAGGGCGGAGAACGAGACGTTGGTTGAGCTCCCGGGGATCCTGGTCAGGATTGCTGAGAATAGGTATGCGATGGATAATGTGCCTGCTATGATAGAGAGGAGAATGTAGGGAGCACGCGTGTAGCGACCAGATGGCACGAAGCGGAGACGTAGGAGAATGGCCACAAACAGGAAAAGAGTGACGATACACCCTATGGAGCATGTTATCAGCATAGTCGCCTGAAAGAGACGGCTCAGACTCACAGATGATTTGGAATGCCAGCGAGGCCTTGACTTCTCCTGGTGCATCCCAACCCTGATAAAAGGTTTAGCGTCTTCCGCAAGTGGACGAGCAGATTCACGTACGTCGTCGATGGACCCGCTTCCTCCGCCTCCACCACCTCGACCTTTGGCCATCGTGCCCACGACAAAGGGAAGTAAATATAAAAAGTTCATCCGTGGCTTGGCCACTGTAGACTTGGTGGAACGGCGGGAGAGGTCTCGGAACGAGTTGTGGACATGTTCAAGAGGTGTTATATGGACCAAGGTGTGCCAAAGCGTACCTGAAGGCGCAACTATGAAATTCCCATGTACCAGCGGAGCAGCATGATTGATAGGCCCGTCCCGACCGAGAAGTGTGTGAACCCGTCCAAAGGCCGTGGGCGGAATCCCTGGAACGCGGATTTAAGCCCTCCAATAAGCGCCGCCGATGAGCTCTCGTCTAAGTTGATATACAGTTTCGGAGTAGATACCTAACACCGCGCACTCCCGACTCTACCGCTTATTCAGCACCAGAAATTGGCGACGGCAATGAACCAGCAGACGAAGGCAAAGCATGACGCGCTGACTGCTTGGGTGAATATCCTGTGATGCTTAATGTGCCAATTTGACGACTCCTCGAGGAAGTTGGGCAGCACATCGTCCTGTTTCACAATCCTTTCACAAGAAAATATCATACTGATTATATTCAGACTCCTCTTCTCTCCAAGAATAAGGGATTTAACAAAGCATTTCTATGTCGTATATATAATGCTGTAACGTTCCGACTCCCGTTGGTGAAAGTGGAGTCCAAAGTTTGTTTTGTGTCCCAATGGCCTTTCTGGGCAATGTCCCTCGCAGTCTCTGTTTGGACAGGGTCAATGAAGTTCATCGTACCTAGACGACAATGGAAGCAAAAAAACTGGTTGTCCGCCGTTCAAACGACTGTGGATGGAGGAGAAGGGCGAGCAGACATCAGTCTATTCGCAATATAGGCGGATGATGGCCAATTTTCGACTTCCTTTCGCTCATTGGATGGCAAGGCCTTGCATTTGGAACGTACGTCAACTGGTTGCTCCAGAACGCTGAAAGAGAAATCTCTGAAATGCTATCGCGACTGAATTCGGGATGGACGGGCGGTATGATGGCGACCGAGATGTCATAAGGCGCACTTCTGTTAAAAGTGTCCGGAGCAGTGCTCCATGAGGTATGATGGCAAGCTTTCTGTTTCCCAGCTATACCTTTTGCTGCGCCCGAGGTTCGATTCCCATCAAGCGCATCTCTTTTTTTTTCTATTCGCCTTGGCACCGAAAATGCATGCACAGGCACTGGAGTCTTGACAATTTTATTTACGAGTATGTGAAAGCTCCGACCGGAGCTGAGGGCAGCCTCGACTCGCATGGGATGTACTCAGCAGCAGTAGATATTGTTCATCAACTCCAATCCTACAATGAACTTCCTTTGCAAGATATCATTCAAGTAGAGCATAGCCCGCTAAACCGCCGGTCGGACAATGTACTACCGTCAAGCCCCAAAGTCCCATTTTGACTCGCAGATTATTGCATAGACCTACATTCTACACCCGTGCTTGCTCATTGTTATAGCCTCCCAGATTCGCTCTTAATTCATATCGTAGTTTCAGGAACCTAAAGTGCTATCTGAATTCGACAAACACGTCTTTTTGCATGTCATATAAATGGAAGAAAATGGAACGAGCGTTGAAGTGTCCGTACTTGAAATGCTAACTTGTGGTCAACCATTTCAAGGGATATAGGATCGGTGGGTGGTGGGTGGCGTATTCTGTAAAGGGTGAAAGCGACCTAGATACAAATACTTTCTTGATGTACGAAGGCAATTCTTGCCACCGTGTCGTCGGTGACCGAGCAGGCAAGGACTGCCACGACTACTGGCGCACATACCCAGGGCCTTCACCGACAGGGAGCGCAAGGGTAGATGCAGTAGCTCCCGGAGCCCAAAGCACGCTTGGAATCGTCATGGTAGACGCCAAACCGCCAATGATCCCCATGCTACACACTCCACCGAGGATGATAGAAACGAGGTTGAGGACATAGTAGTCGGTGTATCGCATCGCGGAACTCTCTGGGTACACTGTGATCGCCAACGACTCGATGAATTTGAAAATAACAAAGGGTAAGACGGCGACAACCAGCCTGGTGGTGAGCTGAGCAGGTTTACGTTAGTAAACGCGGTTTGTGTGTTATCTGTACCAACATACAGGATCGATGAAGTATACCCTTCTCTGCGTGACTTTGAGAGCAACCAAAGAAATGATCACGTCGATCGACATCAGCGAGCCGAATGCGACGACAGCAAAATTGAGACCACGATTGACCAACAAGTAGTGGGAAAATTGATCGAAATCCAGATGCTTTACCGCATACTTGATCCATGCATTGGTCATGATCGCCGTCATCGAAATGGAGAGGATAAAGGTGACAGCCACGAGCGACCAGTCGACAAACCGCTTCCAGGATTGAGACACCCATGGATCGAATGTTTTGCCTTCAGTCGTGTTCGTCAATCTGCCCCGCAGGTGGATGAGCCACAGGCAGACTGCTGGTTCGAACGCAAAGTCGATGTACGACAAGCTCGCGGCGAATGTGTTCAGTCCGTAGGCAACCCTGAATGACAGTCCACTTCCACTCCTGGGGATCCTGAGCAAGATCCCCGAGAGAAGGTACGAGATCGATGCCGCGCCTGCTACGATGGAGAGGAGAATGTAGGGAGCGCGCGTGTAGCAACCAGGGGGGACGAGGCGGAGGCATCGAACAATGGTCACAAACAGACCGAACAATATGACAGACCCTATCGCGCGTCACCATAGTGATCCAACAGACGCGATTCGGACTCACAGATGATTTCGAATACCATCATGGCCTTGACCGCTGCTGGTGCATCCCAGCTCTGGTGAAAGAATCAGCATTCTCCTAATGGAATCTAACTGCGAGTTCACGCACTCCGCCACCTTGTTTGGCCATCACACCGCCTACAAAGGGCAGTATGGAAAGGAGTGTGATCCTCAGCTTTATCATCGTAGACTACGTAAAGCAACGAGTTTGGCGCCTGAGAGGGAGCTGTGGACGGGTCCAAGACGCGCAAGGCTCCATTATCTGTGCGGACGGGAGTGCTCCAATTGTGGGCAACTTCGGGTTCCGACCGGGTGCCTGGGAAGCGGATATACCAACCACTAGGGCCGATAGTTATGAATAAGTGTTTTCATGCGGCTTTGGAGAAATTCCGCTCAAACTATACGGGCCGCCTTCTATTCAGCATCAGGCAACGAAGATACCAATGAGCCAACTGACAAGGATGCGATGGCACGGGTGATGTCGGGTCCACTGTTTGAGGAGGAAAGACATTGGGGTAAGATGCCTGCCGCACTTGATCCTGCACGTGAATAGGAATACTCCTCGAACTTATGTGAGATGGATGGCTTAGTAACCGGTAATTCATATCTTGTACCACAAGCGTCTTAATCGCATGTAACACGAGAGCAAGGAGGGGATTGTGTCCAGCGTATGCCCTAATCCAGGATGTAATCGGATTGGGTATGTCCATAATTGTCTCCTGTATGGCTTATCCCTTTGAATGAAGCGATTTCAAGTCGAACATGGCCCACGCTGAACACCAATGTTGGTGGCGGTCGACGTCAAGGTTGCCGACAATACCTCTCGCGGCATTTGATCGGACAATATCAACGCCAATGTTCTTATATGGCCGGGCTTTGGGGCGGTACACCAACTGGAAGAGGCTAACTGCACTTCACGCGACTGTGGAAATTGACAAATATGCTTCTTCGCATTATAAATAACATGGATATGATTAGCGGGTTCCTAAGTGTCCATCTTTGAAAACCCATACAATTTAGGACAGCCGCCATTGGACACTATGTGCTTGCCTGGTGGCTGGCGTGTTCGGGCTGATAGCAATCAAGGCAGATGTGTTACCCTGAATTATTATGTACTGAGGCAGATTTTGCCATTATGATGTCGTTATCTGAGAGTAGATCGACCACTAAGACTTGTACGACATGTATCCGGTGTCCCCGCTAACAGGCAGAGGAACAGCAGATGTCGTAGCACCCGGAATCCAGAGCACGTTTGGAATCACCATCGTGGACAGGAGGCCGCCAATAATTCCTATTCTGCAAATGCCGTCGATGATGGTGATAACGAGATTGAAGACGTTGAACTCGGTTTCATAGAGCGTGTGCACATTTGGTAATATTGTGATCACCAGCGATTGGATAAAACCGATGACCACAAAGGGCAAGACGACTCTAAGAAGTCTTGTAGTTAACTAATGTAGGATGTCCTTCAGTCATCCATGTACGTTCTATAAACGGCGACTTACTGGGTCAATAAAGTGTACCCTCTTCTGTGAGATCTTGAGAGAAATGAAAGAAATGGCGATATCAATTGCCAGGAACAATCCAAGCGCGATGACGGTAAGATTGAGGTTGCGATTGACGAGAAGACGGTCAATAAGTTGATTTGAATCCAGGCGATGCGCTTCATACAGTGCCCATGCATTTTCGGATATCGCTATCGTGGATATACCGATAGTGAAGGTGATAGCCACAAGCGACCAGTCGACGATACGCTTCCAATGCTGCGATACCCACGGGTTGACAGATTTGGCCTCAGCCGTATTCGTCAGCCTTCCACGAAGATGAACGAGCCAGAGGGAGACTGCTGGTTCGAAGGCAATGTCCACGTTCGACAAGAAGCTGTTGAACGAACCCAACCGGCGTATGACCGGGAATGGGGCGTTACTCTCGCCCGTCGACATTCTGAACAAGATTGCGGAGAGAAGATATGAGATGGATAATGTGCCTGCAACGATGGAGAGGAGAATGTACGGAGCGCGGGTATAGCGGCCAGGTGGGACGGAGCGTAGACGTCGAAGAATAGTCAAGAATAGGCCAAAAATGACAACAGACCCTATTCAGCATCAGCATTATTTGTACATAGACTCGATTCAGACTCACAGATGATTCGGAAAGCCATTGCCGCCTTGACAGTTCCTGGTACATCCCAACCCTGATGATGGTTTAGATCTCTGTGAGCGAGATTCGCAAGTTTATTCACGCACGTCGTCGATAGAACCACTCGCTCCTCCCCCTCCACCACCTCGCCCTTTCGCCATTGAGCCTGCGACAAAGGAGAACATAGAGAGGAGCGTGAGCCGCGGCCTGGTTATTATGGACTGCATGAAGTGACAAGTTGGACGCCGTAGAAGGACTTACAAGTGTTCCAGAGGCAGAAGACCCCACTATATGTATGGTGAAGGACATGCCAAGAGGTGAAAACTCTTATGTAACGGCATTGGCGACTGATTTTCCTTGATTGAGGAGTGTGAAATGTGTGCTTGAGGGAGTAGGGAAGACGGGATATTGACAAGGTCCCTGGAAAGCGGACTTTGATGACACCAGAAACAGAAGCCGAGAGTTATTCATACAATTTTAAATAAATGCCGCTGAATTGGTCCGGTGCCGCAGCGTAGTCGACAACTGACCATCAGGCAACGGCGACGGTCACGTCAGTTGACAAGAACGGTGTGATAGAGTCTTGGAAATGACATGCGGGGAAACTTTTCGGGTGGAAATGCCTGCCACTGCTGACCCTGAAGCGGATAACTCTCCAAAAGTGTTTGGGGTTCCTCTAGAGTGATGCTGAAGCGACATCATCCTGTCACGCAAATATTCTTATAACCAATAGTGCGAGATAAAGAAAAAAAATGGATTGTTGCTGGTGTATGATCCCGCAGTCTTTTATGCAGCCAACTAGTTGAAATCGCAGAGCCAGAATTCCATCTTCTGCACTTACGAACCCTGTCAAGGGGTGATTCTATCCGATAATATCAATCCCGTTGGATTTCCGAGGCCAGTTCGGTGATGGTGAGAGCCAAGCCTGATGCCGCCTCTTCCTCATTCTTCTGACAATGTCCCGTGCCACTGACGAATAAGAAAAATGCTAATAGTTACCTTCACTCAGGAGAAAGCGGAGTCGTGCACCATTTGCACAAGTTGAACTCGTGGAAAGAGTGATAGACATCGTCTCACATAGGTTTCTTCTGGACAGATGCCGACATGTACTCTACATTTGATAAACATAACTTTTCGCATTATCAACAACGTGGATATGGTACAAATGGGTTTCTAAGTGACCAAATTTTGAAACCCAGATGCAGTATGGTAGATATGTCAAGGCCCGAATGACTGGTCGGCGGATGTTGGAGTGTCTGGAGAGCTGATGATATGTAAAACATATATATTTGCCCAGAGAGTAGATATAAAGAGGTATTACAGACTCTATCTGAGGATAGAGGCCCAGCTACGACTTGTGCAACATGTATCCAGCGTCCTCGCCAACAGGCAGAGCGAGAGCAGAGGCAGTGGTACCCGGCACACAGAATGCATTTGGAATCGTCATTGTGGACAAAAGGCCGCCAATGATCCCCACTCTGCAAACACCATCGATGATGGCAATGAGGAGGTTGAATAGGTTGAAGTCGGCCTCTTTGCGAAGCGCATACGTGTATGGTAAGATTGTGTTCACCAAGAATTCGATAAGGCCGATGGTCACAAAGGGCAAGACGACTACGACAAGTCGTGTGGTCACCTAACAGTCGTCCGTTAGTAAAACCCATTTCCTTTTGTAAATATTGACCTACAGGATCGGCAAACTGCACTCTCCTCTGGGACACCTTGAGGCAAATGAAAGAAAGGATAATGTCGACTGTCAGGACCGGGCCCAATGCGGTTGTAGTAATGCCGAGGACGTGATGGAGGTCCATTGTTTGTCCTGAATTCCGACGTCCTTGATCCAACTGTGTCCACAGAATGGACAAGATTGCAATCAACACGATGCTGATGATAAAGGTGAGAGCCACGAGTAACCAGTCGACGATGCGTTTCCAAAGCTGCGACACCCACGGGTTGACAGACTTGCCCTCAGTCGTGGTCGTCAATTTGCCTCGAAGGTGGATGAGCCACAGACAGACCGCTGGCTCGAACGCGAAGGCGATGTTCCACAAAAAGTTTACGATCAATCCCAAGTTGTGAAGGAGTGTCAACGAGACGTTGCTCTCGGCCCTCGAGATTCGTCGCAGGATTGCGGAAAGAAGGTACGAAAGAGACAATGTACCTGCGACGATGGAAAGGAGAATGTAGGGAGCGCGTGTGTAGCGGCCAGGCGGGACGAAGCAGAGTCGTCGAAGAATGACCACGAACAGGCCGAAAATGATGACAGACCCTGATTGGCCATTAGCATAGATGGATGTTTGGTTTGATTCGGACTCACAGATGATCTGGAAAGCCATTACGGCTTTGACTGCCCCTGGTACATGCCAGCCCTGATACCATTTGAGCGTTGTCTCCATGGAGTTTGGGAGTGAGTGCACGTACGTCGTCAATAGAGCCGCCTCCTTTGGCTACTGCGCCGACTATAAAGGAGAGTATGGAGAGATGTGTGAGCCACGGCTTTATCATCGCAGACTGTATGAAGCGACGAGTTGGACGTCGAGGGGGGAGTTTGTAGATGAGTGTTGAGAGCCAACCGGCGCCGTTATTTGTATGCACAGAGATAAGCAAAGGAGCAGTAAGAGCTATGAAGATTATTCTGTAATTGCACCCTGGGATCTCTCTGACCGGAAAGCGTGAGTGTGCCCTGAAAGCGAACCCACGCTGGCAGGGTGCGATAATTATTGGTAAACAGTTCCGTATAGATTCCGCCGAGATTCTCCGCTGCCGTGTGCCGACTTTGTCGTCAAACGGCTCTAATCCATATCAGGAAACGGGCTTGGCAATAGGAAGACTTCGATTTCTGGATTTTCCAACTGCCTTTGGTGTAAGTTTGATTCAACAATATCAACGCCGTTAGATTTCCGAGGCCTGGTTGGTGATGGTGGAAACCAAGCTTCGCCTCTTCCTGGCCTTTCTGACAATTTCCCTCGCTGTCTTTGGTTGGACTGGATGATGATACCTCGACGATATTGGAAGCAATGAAACAGCTAACTGCAGTTTAGAAACTGGATGGAGGCGGAGCGGCAATCTCGCAACAATCTAAGGATTCAAGGGAAATAACCAAGATGTCAACTCGGTCCTCTCGCAAGATGGCAGCTGCGCACCCCTTTTATACCGGTTGGCCTGGTGTATGGATGCTTGGTACGTCCGCCACTCGCCAGCGGTGTTCGTTACAGTCCCAGAATGACCATAAAGAGTAACTGCTCATCATATTCTGGTCCACAAGTTGACGAATTACTGGCTATTTGACCCACATCCTGTCTGTTCCAACACTGCTTGCGCAAAGGCCGATAAATAGTAGGATATAATTCGTATAGAGACTACAGTGGGTGTGTATATACTGGTCGGCAGCGAGACAATACATGATCAATTTGGTTGCAAACCGTCTGGAGCAGTGCTCCATGAGGTATGATGGCAAGCTTTCTGTTTCCCAGCTATACCTTTTGCTGGCCCGAGGTTCAATTCCTACGGGGCGCGTCCTTTTTTTTCCCTTGTCTCTCCTTGGTATAGAAAACTACCTGTACAAGTGCTGAGATTTTCAACGGCAATTCCAGGTAACTCTGATGGCCAGAGGAAGATTGAACGTTGGCCCCCTAGAAATAAGCCCTGCCACGCTTGATGGGTGGAGTAACTGCCTTTCATTGTCCTTTTTACTATGTAGAGGAGATATATGACACAAGTGTTCTAAACTCTGGAGTCTCAAGCGGCGGTCTCAAACGTCGTCAACAACCAACTTCACCTCAACGTATATTCGTACTTTCTACGTGCTCATCTCACTGTACTGACATACTTGCTCATCTCTACGGCGGAAATCCCCCCAGAGTTCGACTGTCAGCGCAGCTTGCAAAGTACACGATATAAACTTGTCAATGATTCACAAATCGTAATTACATTAGTTCTAGACAACATTTCGCGGTCATAACACCGTCTCAAGAGTCTTGATTAAGCAGTAGACTGGCTAGCCTTTGTGAGAATTGTACTTTGCCTACTCATAGTTGGCACCATGTCCAGAGACCGGGGGTGCACCACCAGCGCTGCGTTCGTAGTTCATTGGAGTTTGATTCTCAGGGGGTGCCGTAGGTTCGTAGCCTTCATGCGGCTTCTCGGTCGTCGGGGGTTTATACTCGGTCGGCTTGTCTGTCGGAGGTGGGGTTGCACGGTTACGACGCCAGCAGAATGCTGCGATTCCGCATAGCAGAATCAGACCGGCGATCGAACCACCGACTGCACCACCAATCACTTGAGGAGAGGGACCCTTGGGTGGTTGATCGTTGCCTCCACCATTGGAAGTAGTCGTGGTACTAGAAGACGTGGTGGTAGTGCTGGTCGTACTACCTGTGCCACTAGCGAGACACTTAGACATTGTGAGAGCTCGGACAGTTTCCAAACTTACGTAGACGTAGATGTGGTTGTACCTCCTCCAGTGCCAGTTGAGGATCGCGTCTCGGCAGGTGTGGAAATGACAGGCACAGTGGGAGACACGGACGGAGAGGTCGTCGAACCCGGCTGTGGACGGTGTCAGATACGCCGTAGGAGTTAACTAACGCAGCATACCGGAACAATGCATGATCCATTGGAGCAAGTATAGCCATAGCCGCAGCATTTCGTCCCACAGCAGGTCGTACCAGCGTCGCAGCATGCTAAAGAAAATGTTATTTGAGAGAATAGAGATGTAACGTGGAGATTCGCGCACCTTCTCCGCACCCGGTCTGACCGTTGTTGCAGCAAGTCGTCGTCCCCTGGCAGAATTGGTCGGCGCCGCAGCAAACTGTCGACTCTTGGCTACAGCCTACAAAGAATGTTCAATAAGCATGTCATGATGATCAGGATATCCCTTACAGGTCGGGGAGTTGGTTGGACAACAAGGATTTTGATAGTTCGAGGGGCACACAGGCTCGTAACCGTATTGACAACTCTACAGATGGGCGTCAGTTGACTTCAGAAAGCACGAAAAAGGTTGGGCTCAGAGGCGTACCTGACGTTTTCCGAGACGCCCAAAATCTTGATGGTGCGCGCACTTGCGGGGCTTGGCTGAATCGAGCTCTTTGACGGCGTAGCTACCCCAATGGAACTTTTGTGGAATGACAACCTCTCCGAGAGCATTGATATACACCGGCGCCGCAGCGGCGCCGACCTGCTCCAGCAATGGTACGCCCTCCATGCCAGCAAAAGCAGCAGCAGACGCGACGGAACTGAGGCTTACGGCCCCAAGGATACTATACAGCAGCTTCATGACAGCACCAGTCGAGTTCTGCACGATGTGAGGACTACAGGAGACGTGTCGACGCGGCAAGGCGCGTCATGAGCAGACTTACTGGATCACAGAGGTTACAAAAGATTTGTGGGCTGTCGTGGACGGGTCCAAGAGCGCGTTTGTTGGGGCCTCGTTGACGCGTCGAATAAAGAATGAAACGCGGGGCTGCAGCAAGGCCGGAGGACGGCTGAGTTAGTCAATTTTTATTCGCTGCTGTCATATCCTTCTAGTCCTCGATTTGAAAATAGCCATATTGCCGATGCGACCCTGCAGACGTCAAGACTGAACGCTTAACACGTTTGCGCCGCTCGCCAACATCGAGGCCTGAGGTGCAGTTGCGCTGGTTTGTAGAGAAATTTCCTTTATGATATTTATGATTTTACATACTTGATAATCATGGGTAGCTGGTTCCCTTCATTTATTCGGGACTTGATAGATGGCCTCGTTATCATCCTATCTCGTAGTCAGAATGTCATCCACAATGGCTCATATAGCGCACCCTGGTCTCCGTACGACCTCCTCCTTCGGTACTGCCAACTCAAATACAAAGTTTCTTAGTAGTGTGAAGAGCACGATCTTCTTCCTGTAGATTGTCAGCAAGATGGTAACCGTCGAGCCAGAGATATTACTCCATGATTGCAAACTTGAAGCCAATACACGAATGAGGCCCGCCGAGGAACGTTAGTTGATTTCCCCAGATTCCAGGTAGAGCATAGGAGGCTTCGGGAATAGAGCTCCATCTATCCGGGCTATGGGTATATTCAGCTACATATTAATCACAGAATAAGCCAACCCCGCACTTGAATGTATTCGCATCTGGGCCCCAGATTGCTTCAGAGTTGTTGAGCACGGCAATTGGGATGACAATGGCATCTCCTTTAGATATTCTATGCATAGCTTAGTATTGGGCTAGGCAGCTTCTGAATGGCTCACTTGATGGTATTCCTCTCAACACCATAACGGTCGGTGTACGGCTTGCTGACGGGAATTATGTCGTCTTGTTTAGCGACGCGTACAGGTGCGTTCGCTACGGAGTAGTATCGGAGTGCCTCTCGTACGACGGCGTCCAAGTAAGCGAGCGAATTGAGCTGTTCCATCGAGGGAGTGTCCGTGGGCACTGATAGAAGCTCTTTTCGAAGCCGGTATTGTATTTCTGGATTGCTCGCTAGTGAGAAGAGTGTCCAAACGATGGATGTAGACGTTGTTTCGTGACCTAAAGTGGCCTCGTTAGAACGAATGGGGGTCGATGTGGACGTACCAGCCAAAAGAAACGTCGGGATTTGGTTCAGAATCTCATCGTCCGTCAATCCTTTACCCTCTCCACCCTCGATGTTTGACCGGATCATCAGACTGAGTAGGTCCTTGGACACTCCTGATGTCGAGGGTTGCCCCTTTTCGGCTAAGATTTGCCTCTTCTTCTCAACAATGAGTACCTTGCCGACTTCCTGAAGTCGTCTACTGGCATTGTTCAGACGTTTCGAGGTCGCGTCGAAATTGAGAAAGGGTCGCAGGATTGGAAACCTAGCCTTGAGCATTGGGAATATCGGGATACCGCCCGGAGATTCTGCGACTTTTTTGATAGCGAGCGCAAGTTCATTGGTTCCGTCTGACAGAGAGTTGAAAGCGTAGTCAAAGCCCGCGAGACCGATAATGTCCAACGCTGTTCGTGAGACATAGTCGAGCATATCCACCTGTGCCTCTTGTCGAGACTCGCTCGCGTCGATTGCGACCGAGAGAACGTCTCGAAGCTATTGAGAGCATGAGCCTTGTCGAGATGGTGCTTTGGGTTCCCACCTCGAGAGCCTTGGAGACAAAGATACCCGTCATCTCCTTGAGATGCCCTCCGCTAAATGACGGATTCTGGAAACGATCAGATGGATCATCCAAGATATTGGAGGCGAATCACCATGATGCGACGCTGGCGTTCCTTGTCAGTAGCAGTTTTCAGGTGGCTTCATGTAATCTCACCTGTTTCTTATGTTCGGCCCCTACTCAAGCTCAGTCGTAGATTCAAAGTGTTTATGTGGCCATACCTTCGGCAAAGAGAAGACCTAGCTCCAAGTTAATAGAAACACAGGAAGATTTAAGAACTTACCGTTTCCCAATACGCTTCCGAGGATGTACTTCACGAAAGGCGATTTCTGATATACGGAAGTCTCGTTTAGTATCCGATGTAGAGCGACTGGGTCCGAGGTGACAAGGGTTATGCGCTGGTAAGCAAGCCTTCAGTCTCCAAAGATGAACGAAAGGAGTTGGATTTACCCCAAATAATCCGCGAAAACGAAAGACGTGGCCGTACTGTTTAAACAGTTCTGCGTGCCATTCACCTATAGGTCCAAGACGGCCTTTACCAAAATGTCCAAGAATACCGTTCCCTCCTGGTGGTCCACGAAGTACGTTCAGTGCTGAAATACGTGGTTGGACGATGAGATAGACGAGCTGAAAAGTCGGCGTCACCATAATAGCCGCGAATGCGGTTATAATGGGGTGCGAAATGATCCATCTTGCAGCTTCCTGGACATAGGTTGTGAGCATAGACACCATCAAGATTCGAGAGGCTATCGTGGTGGAAAGGCAGAACACGCCGACCTTTGGGGACAAACATGCCAGGATCTAAAAGATATCATTTGATCAGATTCACACGCTTTATTCCATTGCCGAAGTGCAGGGGCGACCTCGGCATTAATAGTGGAGAGTAGCCTAAAGAAGAAGAGTCTGCAATTCAACGAATTCTGTATACGATAATCCGATAATACTATGTATCCAACCCGGATTCCCAACAAATAAGGAGTTATACCATACCGAGGTCCAGGTCATCTCATCTGTTGCATCTGCTGCTCCAAATTTCCAAATCTCGCACGCAAACGCTCCTTAGCAGCCGCCAAATCCGCACGCTCCTCCCAAGCGCCTCTCTCTCCAATCGCAACGCCTCACGCTCGGCCCTCAACGCATCCCGCTCACCTCTAACTGCGTCTCTCTCCGCCTTCAACTCCTTCACGATTCCCGACAATACTTGCGTATGCGCGTCGATCGCCGACGAGATTCCTCCTGCACTCGGCGAAGACAAGTTGACTTGCGACCCATTGCGACGATGAGATAGGCCCATGAAGACATTTGTACGATTTGTTGCATCCGAGTCGACGCGATGGCGCCGTTTTTGGAGTGCGGCAACCCCAGCGGGCTTAGGTCGCGGTACGGCTCGTTCTTCATCGTGTTCGCGTTGCCTTTCCTCGGAATCGTGATGCTGAATATCGCTCTCAACACCCCCAGCGTCAAAGAGCATGTCAGTTGCGCGCCCTTTGCCTTTATCTCTCCTTCGACGACCCGTCAGAGGTGTCGTTGGATCTGTTTCATCCTCATGCTGTTCTTCTGGCTTGTCGTGAAATGATTCGACGTCGTACGATTCAGCACCGCGACCGGTGTAGGGCGTGAGGGGACTATCGGGCTCGCGGCCAATAGCGAGTACCGAAGCATCAAGCACACTGAGACTTGGTCAGCATTTGGTACTCGAAGTAGTGAAGAATCACTGACCCGGCGCTCATCTCCTCCCATACAACGGCAAACTCTCTTCCGAGCACGAAACTAGGAAGAGCGACGAGGAGTAATCCAAAGAGGAGAAGAGGTACCGTGATTAAGCGGCCAAAGAATGTTCTTGGTACAGTCTGACCGTAGCCCACAGTTGTGATCGCTATGCACTTATGAGTATTTGCCATCACCGGACGATGGAATTCACTGACTGACGAGAACAAACCAAGCAGCCATTGGGATGCTATCGAATTGTGTTTTAACGCCCTCTGCATCGACGAATGCCTCGAGCGAGTCGTCCCATGTCCCTCGTTCAATAAAGTACAGCAAGGTTGAGAATACTACGAGCGTCATCGTGACGAAGAACGCAAGTGCGAGAAGTGCATGTTGGCTCCTTTTCGTTGCAAGGATCATGACCTATTACGAGTTAGTCAAATGCCATATCGAGAGGGATAGTTCTCACCTCGATAGTCAGTAGGATAGTCGAAGAGTAACGGAAAGGCCGGAACACTCTAAATAGACGGAAAACTCGAAGAATAGAGAATCGGAAGAATGCCGTAGTGTCTGCTTGAAGAAGCAGCTCGATATAATATGGCAAGATGGCGAACAAGTCCACCAGAGCAAAGAATGCTAGATGATTCTTGTTAGCTTTCGAATCGGTGACAATGAGCTGGTTCCAGAGGGCCACGTACATGTCACCCATTTGGACCATCGCTTCCATCCGCCGTTTCCCTCGCCGAAACCCCACGCAAAGCTTCGTGCGACATATTCGACAGTGAATAGAGCAACGATGACTGTCTCCAGACCAAACCAAATCGAGCTGTTGACGGCGTGGAAGAAGGGCAGCGTTTCGAGGATTGTCAGAATGGCACTATATTCAGCAAAGAGCATCAGCATCGTCACATGTACTGAGGATGTAGGTTACCTAAGGACGATGATGGCATTGGTCGTCAAATGAAGTGTAAACGCGCTACTCGACGACGTCGGACGCTCCATAAGGAGGAACAATGCGTGCCGAAATGAGCTCCTCGAGCGTCTCATCTCCGATAATGTCGTTCGTGAACGTGAAGGTGGATATTGATGCGTTCGTTGGCGCGCTTTGCGAGGTTTGCTCGCCGTGGCATCGCTGTACGCTGGAGGTAAGCTCTGCTGATCGTCCTCGTGTGCTTTTGGTGCTGATTGATCTTGAATGATGATTATATCCTGTTCGTGTTCTTCGTCACCTGTTATTATCGAGCGCGAGGATCCTGCGACGGGTTGCTCCATGGGAATGGATTCGTCCGCCTGTTGAGGCTGCATTCAATCAAATATAATATGATATAGACTATGAATCGAGGAGATATACGCTGAAATTAGAGAGACTTGTGACAGATTAGGCGACAGGTCTAACGGGGTGAGGTTCAAAGTTTGACTGCCACCACAAAGCGGCCCTGAACGAAAGTCTAGTTCGACTATCTATTTACAAGAATCATACAAACCAATCAATCCAGTTGAGAGAATAATATCGAGTAATTGGAATCTAAGCGGTACAACGACATCTAATCATCGCAGAGTAATTCGGTCGAGGTTCGCTGGTCATTCCATGACCATATTTTCGTCTATCCTTCAGAAATTCTTGCAAAAAGAGGGTGGAAGAATCTGGGCGTCTCGATACAAAGTGTACCCTGGGCCGTCAATCACAAAAGACTTGGCTCGATTAATAGGTTTGTTGTAATTTAAGCGTACAAATGCAGATATATATCTACAAGTTTGCATAGTGATCAAGATACGGTGGACAATATAGGACTACTAATCAAGTCGAATTGATAGGGCCCACACGCGTTTCTTGCTTCATTCTCTGTACTTCCTCATGCTTTCCCTGTTCACGTAGCGTGATGGTAAGATTGGACATTGCTTTGATTGTAGCAGGGTGGTGTCGTCCAAGGATGTCAATGCGGAGTGCAAGCACTTCTCGCTCGAGCTTCTCTGCCTCGTCCAACTGGCCACGGTAGCGCAGTGTAAGCGCAAGATTTTTCATTGCTGCAATAGTTCCAGGATGGCGCGATCCAAGTATGTTGAGGCGAAGGTTCAATACCTTTTGGTCCATCTGTTCTGCCTCGTCAAGTTTACCACGTTGGCGCAGCGTGTGGGCAAAATTTCCCATTGTACTGATTGTGAATGGATGACGGCTTCCAAAGACGTCAAGGCAAAGGTCTAACGCCTCCCGCCTCATTGGTTCCGCCTCATCAACCATACCACGTTGGGTTAATGTGAGAGCCAGGTTGTTCATTGCCATAATTGTGCTCTGATGCTTTCTTCCCAAGATGGCTAAGCTAAGCTTCAGAACTTCTCGCTCCGCCATCTCTGCCTGTTCGAGCTGACCACAGTGGCGCAGTGTGACAGCAAGGTCACTCATCGCAATGATGGTGTCAGTATGTTGTTGTCCAAGAAGTTTGAGGCGGAAATCGAGCACCTCCCGCCTCATTGTTGCTGCCTCATCAAACTGGCCGCGACTATCCAGTGTGACAGCAAGGTCCCTCATCGCGTTGATAGTATCAAAGTGTTGTTTTCCAAGCCGTTCCAATCGAATATTCAGCACCTCCCGCTGCGCCTGTTCAGCCTTGTCAACGTGGCCGCACCTAAACATGGTGAATGCCAATCGCGCTGTCACCCTCATTGATTCGTCGTTTGTTTGGCCAGAAAGACAATGAATCTGGCGGAGAGCAGTTTCCAGCAGTGTCTGAGACACTCCCCAATCCCCAACAGACACGTAAGCCTCGTTGAATGCCAATGCATGAGGAATATTCGTAGACTGAACAGATAATGGAATACGGTTGATGTGCGACAGCAACTCCCGGTGTGGGGCATTAGTACCCTCCACTGGTCGGATTGCACCAAGTAGAAGCTGGGCTGTCATAGACATGTATTGCTCGTCCCTATCCTTGGCGGGGCCATCTTTGATATATGTCTGAAGTAGAGGATGCACGTTGTAGAATAAGTCCCCTGAGTTGCCGACAGATACGTTGATGAGCGACGCTTGTGTAGCGGCGTCGATCATACACTGGAACGAGAATTCATCCCAGGACGTCCCTAGAATCTCTTTGAGTCGATTTATGGTGGCTTGGTCACTCTGTGGAGGAGGGAACGCTTCTAGAACCGTATGCGCTGCAAAGCCTGCTATGATTGACCGCTTAAACAGGGCCACTGGAATGAGAGAGTGATTTAAAAATGCACAAATCTTCATAAACTCCTGCGTCGTTCTCGGTAGCTCGTCAAAGGACATGTCGAACGCCGCGTATGTCGTAAAAGGGTAGTTCGTGCCTCTGAACGATATTTCGCGCAAGATTCGACCTCGATGCTCGCGAAATGTTTCCAGATACGTATCAAGAGGACGGTGCGTTCTGAGTAGGTACGCTCCAGCCTGAGTAATCGCGAGCGCTAACATCCCTAGCTCTTTGACGATCTCTAGAGACTTGTTAGTCGATGTGGGTGAGATGTTGGCGACCTTGTGGAGGAGATTCACGGCTTCGTTCTCCTCTAGGCCATCAACGTGTATCGCCCCATCTGGATCGTATTCGGTGCATTCCTTATTCCTCGTGGTGATTAGGAACCGCTCCATGCGGAGAGCTCGGTAGGTAGGGGTTGAGATTCAGGATTGGCGAGTCGGCGTTATCAATAAAAAGAAGCCATCCTCTCTCTTTGCCGTCGAGATAGGAGACTGCATCCTTCCACGTCATTTTGCTGTACTCTGGGCCTACCGAGCGGATCGATCGCTCAAGGTCGGCTTCCAGTTGTGCCTGATCGGAGCCGTCGACAATGATCACCCGTGTAAAGCTTTATATTCATCAGTTAATATCAAACAGCAGTCGTACTGCTCACCGGTTCACATTCGTTCTTATCCAATTGGCGGCAAGTTGGGTTTTCCCAGCGCCCCCCATTCCGTGCAAGATACAGCGTGGTTGATGTTGCTTCTTGTCAGCCGGAAGCAATTTCTGCGACATCATTGCGTGAATTCCAGGCCGCTCGATGTAATTTCGTGAGATTGGTGGCAGCGTGAATAGAACGGTGCTAGGTGACGCTGAGATACCTCTCCGCTCAACACCTATCAGGCCTCGATAAGTGAAAGAAACCTGTTTCTGACTTCTACGGACCTCGATGATTGTCCTCGAGCACCCATTTCGCCGCCACCGCCTTACTGGCATCTTCAACCCTCTTCCTCATGTAAGAAACAACTTTCTTAAAGTTTCCGTTGTCCTTTCCGATGAATTTGACCATTTGGCAATGATCAGCATGCAGTACTTCCGCCGCCGCTCCAGGTGCCGTAGCTGAATGACGCGGTACAATCTAACGAGTAACTCAAACAAGAGTTTAGGCAGAGCTTAGACACTCACGAGCTGCTTCACCCCCCCTATAATAGGAGTCTTGTAGGCTTCATAAAAGAACATGGCATCGATCTTTCTGCTCGCAGAAATGTAACTCTCCTGAATATTATATAGCTCTTCTGAATTTCTCTTGAGGTGCTTGAGGACAGTTTCGCTTGTCTCTAGGAATATGGACATGACACTGTTCATGAGTTTGACCAATTCGACGCCATTGGTACCCGAATGTGGCGTTCCGAGGAACATTACTGCGTGAGTAGACACCAATATATCGCGAAAGGATTCCTTTGAATCGAAAGGCTGCGTGTGGCAGATGTTGATAGCCTTTTGACTCGTCAATCGATTAAATTGGACTTAGAGAACTACGAGCCTGCTTGAGAATGATACCGCCTAGACTGTGGGCTACGAAAATGATTGGTCGCTGGGAAGCAGTTAGGCGGCTAAGCAAGACGCGTCCGTACTCACTCGCGAGGCGTCCTCTCTTACTGCTGATAAGTCTCTGAGAAGCGCCACTCCATGTAGATATATTGTTTCCGTCGAAACACCCTTTCTACTCCGAGTGTTCGCGTCGTAGCCGTAAGTCAGAACCCGGACGTTTGGCAACTCTCCGGGCAAGAGATCCTGGAGCCATAATGTACCATTCTCGGCTGTCCATGTTTTCATTCGGTGGCCATCCAAGCCATGAATCGCAACGATACTGCCGGAATGGGATCAACAATCAGCACGTGTAGGAGGAGGCGACTCACTCGACTATTGGGTTTTCCCCAGGAGCAAGTTCCAGAAATCCGAAGTCATCTTCCTCCTTTTTCGATCTTAAAGTGGACCGCCCGCTGCATTTCGGGTGAGTACTATGTGCCACTGTTGATAGTCGTTCGGGATTACGCTTGAGATGGGTCCATACGATCTTTCAGGTTGGAAAAAAGGCGTTTCATCGTCTGGAGTCGAATGGATCAGGTCTAAGAAAGCACTTCCTCGTTGAATGGCCAGGCGTCAAACATGAGGGAGACTGGCACTGCTATTCAAGCATCGCATGTCCATCGTTACAAGGGAGAATAAAATCTAATTGCTCCAGAATGGCATTTGAGGCTCCGAACGTCATTATCACCGCCTAATACCCAGTGAGCGCGGGTAGTCAGCTGTCGAGATCTACTATCTCAGACGTCTAACCTTGATTCCGCATGCTCGCATCACCAAGGCTGCAGTGTATAAAGTTCCCGGCAATAATCCCGCGGCCGTCGTTTGGCACCATCGAGGTGGGTGATAGTAAACCAAATCTGACTATACTGATGAGTGAACGCTCTTAACGGTTATCAGAATAGCAGTGATCACGGAAGTATTGTCAGCATACCCTACCAGAGAGACGGTCTCCTCAACCGTCGTATCTAAGTGCTATGCAGTATTGATGCGCACGTTGACGCATCTCCTTCAGCTTGAGTGTTAGACTGAAAGTCAGCGCAGACTACCTAGTCGAGATATGCCCGTCGTGGCTTGACGGTGTACGTTGGTCGTCGCCTGGTATTATCATGGACCGCAACGCTTCCGCGACGTCTTGGATTGTGGATTTGGAGCCTACATTCCACCGAATAGGATTTACTCTGAGCTGTATCTGACGAGACATGGCAAAAGTGGTGACAACAGGTCAGACATGGCGAGGTCCAAAGACTGACTGCGACCGAAAGTAAGCTGTAAATGGAAAGCTTACAGCCGTTGAAGGAGTGCAAATTAATTCAGTACAAAACACCCTTTACTGGATGACTTGGGTGGTCGAGGCCTAGCTTATCCTTCTCGTCGACCGCAAATTCCGACTCCATCAGTGTCTGCGTCGAGATTCAGTCGCTTATTCAATGCCATTTACACAAATAGTCGTATTATCACCCAAGTGGCCGTCTAGCGGGTCATCATTTTCATCTACGATGGGGTCCATTTCAACTCTGGCAGTGCTAATTGTCCTATATCACTTAAGGAGATACCCTAACTTGATATAATGGGCACTGTTCTCGAGTTGGTATGCCACGAACCCTGTTTCACAAAGGTCTGACCCCAATCTGGTGACAGAAAACGAGGACGGGGTCCGAAATGACCAGCTCCGCGCGACGATTCAATGGCAATCTATGTTTTACATCTGTTCAAATTCCAGGGATGCCACAGAACCGGCCATCCTACAATCCGTCTGGTCCCAATTGGCTCAAAAACAACATGCGAGACCTGTGGTGTGACATACAGACAATTAACCGTTGCTAATTCCCAATTCATATATGGTGGATTAACCTACGACAACGGAGGGTTCTGAAACGCGGAAGGGGTAACACAATTGACCTACGCTGTGCCAATGCAACGAGCTCAAACAAGGATAATATATAATAGCCTGATTAGGATGAAGTCTTGGACCTCGCCTTTTCCGTATCCATCCACGGCGACGCTGCCAACTAGACTCAGGCCTACGTCCATCTGGCACTCTTTCGTACGACCTGCCAGATTTCTAAACGTCCACTCGCTGACATCTGAACTGTACAGAAGACGATATTACGCAAATAACGCCTCGCCAGTGGCCCATGTCCCAAAACTCGATCCGCAGCCGGAGTATCAGCACTGCGAAAACTGAGAGCAATGCGTCAAGCATCGTCAATAATAGCCGTGACCAAGACGCATCTCGATCCCTACCCGACGATCGTCTCGAATCCTCAATATTCCTCTTGTCGCCCTCCTTCTCCAAAAGAGAGCTCCTGCTTTTGATCATCCCAGCAACTCTTGTCGCCCTTGTAGCGGCGGCGATTCCTCCTCTCATGACCACCGTCATTGGCGACCTCTACCGGGTATTTGCAACCTACCAGGCAATCCCGGTCCCGAGCCCAAGTGATACGAGCCGCTTGATGGGTGGTGTTATAAAAGCTACCGTCAAGCTATGTATCATGAGTGGCGTGGCGCTCCTCCTAAGCGGGCTAATGGGTTCGCTTTGGTCCTGGCTCGGGGAGAAGAACCTAATGTACCTACGCAAATGTGTCTATAATATTCTTCTATCACGGGAGATGGCATGGTTCGAGACGAAGTCGAGTCAGAGCAAGCCAGATGAACCCTCGATTGGTGCTGGAAGTCTCGTGACTATCTTCTCATCGTGCGTTCTCTTGACTTACCATGTTCTTGACTTATCTACCGTCTCAGTTGCACCGAGGATATACGCGCGGCAACAGGGATGAATATGGGCTTGTGCATCCAACACTCCGTGACCATTATTATAGCGGTGATCATGGCGTTTCGCTGCGCACCTTCACTCGCCGCAGTCACCCTCAGCACCGTCCCAGTGGTCATCGTCTTATTCCATATAGGCGAGATGGTATCTATTCCCCTCCAAAAACTGGAGCGCGCCCGAAGCTCAAAAGTATCCAACATCATAGAATGTGCTATCAAGGCGATAGTGACCATCAAATGCTTCAACGCCCAAACCCTGGAGACTTCCCGTGCCGTCTTCGCCCTAGATTCAGCACTATCCGCCAGCAAGCGACTCTCCAGCTGGTGGGCGGGCATATTGGGATTCAGCCAGTTTCTCAATCTCTCCATTTTTGTTCAAGGATTCTGGTTCGGCACCATGCAAGTCACGGCTGGCAAGCTCACCGCAGCGGAGGTCCTTGCGGTGTTCTGGGCATGTCTTATTGCCACGACGACGTTACCTCACTTATCCAAGTGTATCTCTGTCCACATGCGGGCGAGAGTATCCATGGATGACCTGGTCAAGCTCGTCAACCGGACATCCACCAGCCCAGATCTAAACACGACAGGCAATTCATCGCCTCAGTCAAGCGTCCAAGAGAAACATACTGGATTAAACGGTGCATCTACTTCTTCTCGGCCAGTTCTGCAGACGATAGCTCTCCCTTCCTCATTCTCCGGCGCGTTCAAGTTCACGAACGTTACCTTTCACTACCCAAGCAGACCCGACATCCCTGTTCTTTCCAACGTGTCGCTCTCCATCATACCAGGAGAGATGACTTTTATTGTTGGTAGATCTGGGTCCGGAAAGTCGACAGTCGCCCATCTTCTTTTACGCCTATACGAGCCTCAGCAAGGATCAATCGAGATGGGCAACATGTCGTATAGGCACCTCGACGAACACTGGACACGCTCCCATATTGGCATCGTTAGCCAGCATTGCATTCTGTTCGATGGGAGTATTCACGATAATATTGCGCTTGGAGTTGCTGGTGGAAGTCATGGCCGTCGGCCAGAAGAGGTCACTCGAGACGAGGTCATCGCCGCTTGTAAACTCGCAGCAATACACGAGTTCATTGATGGCCTTGCAGACGGATACGATACATTGCTTGGCAATGAAGGAACTGCTCTTTCTGGGGGTCAAAAGCAAAGATTATGCATTGCTCGTGCGCATGTACGAGATCCAGAAGTACTTATCCTTGGTGAGTACTTGATATAATTCATGCAGAGTTCTCATGGAATGTAGACGAGGCCACGTCTGCTCTAGACGCCACCTCTCGTCTTCTTGTCTTCTCACAGATTAGAAGATGGCGCCAGAACAAGACTACGATTGTCATCACACATTATCTCTCCCAAATAAACCCAGATGATTATGTTCATGTGTTGAGAGATGGTATACTCGTGGAACATGGACGCCGAATAGACCTAGAATCACAAATGGATGGAGGGTTTCATCAAACATTGCGTGTGCAGAACTCACGGGCCGAAATCACTTCAAGTAATGACAAATCTACTGACCGAAACCCTTCCGCGTCCGTGCCGGTGTCCAATAGCGTTTCCTCTGAGCAGAATGGAGATCACCTGCACGAGAAAGCAACAAAGGAGAAAGTCGAAGACGAGACGACAGCGTCCCAGAACCAATGCCGAGAAATACATCGTTCTACCCCCTACTCTCTACCTACTGGCCGACTCTCCCTAGTAAACCACTCTATATCCTTGGTCTAGTCACCTCCATTTTGTCCGGAGTATGCATTCCCGCATTCGGCTTTGTCCTTTCCCGTCTAGTGACCCTTACGACCTCGCACAACGACTCTCATACCGTGTCATCAGCGAATGAATACGGTCTGTACGTCCTATCCTTAGCAATTCTGCATGGTATCCTCTTTGGAGTCAAAGAGCTAACGATCGCGTGGACTACCAAAACTTGGAAGCGAGACGTTCGAGCGCGTGCGTTTGAAGGGATCATGAAGCAAGATATGGCGTGGTTTGACCTACCCTGTAACTCTGCGTTTCGCTTGTTGCAGGTTATCACACAGGATGTTGATGACGGGTGTTTGCTCTTCGCCCTCGTCATTCCACAATGTACCACGGCCGTCACGATGGTCAGCACCGGCCTCATCTGGGCTATGGTTGTCGGATGGCAGCTGACGCTCCTCGGCATTACTCTCGCCTTGGCTTATCTTGGGCTGAGCGCGTTCCATAATCGACTTTCTGCGGGAATCGTCAAGGCGAAGAAGGAAGCGCGTGAAGAAGTAAGCAAGGATTACTACGACATGGTCCTCAATATTCGAGCTATCCGCTCCATGAGCCTTGAATCCATCTTTCGTGCCAAGTTTCTTCAGAGCGTCGAAAACGCAAAGAGTGCGGGGACGAACAGTGCCTTTTTCGAAGGACTGGGCTGCGCCATTGTCAATACGCTCACTTTCCTTACACAAGGTATGCGCTCCCTTCCACATAGCTGTGTCCTTATGCCTTTGGTAGGTCTATTCTATTACGTCGGTGCACGCTTTATGACGATGGGATTCTACACCTTCGAGCACATGGTCGAGGTTCTCAACTTGGTGGCTTTCTCTTTGATTATCGCAGCCCAGATGATGCAGTTCAGTTAGTAGATATTTTCTTTCCTCAAAGCCCGCATTTACAAGGTCATTTAGCATCACGGTTTAGTGAGTCGCTTCAAGCACTCCGAAGTTTCAAGCCACTTCTCGAGCTCAAGCACTCTGATTCCCACGAATCCCAAGGATCTGACCATTGGCACATCCAGGGTCCGATCCAGTTTCACAACGTGTCATTTGCCTATCCCTTGCGACCAAACGTTCAAGTCGTCAATCAACTTTCCTTCACAATCAACCCAACGGAATGTGTTGCCATCGTTGGTGCTTCTGGCAGCGGCAAATCTACCATCGCCGCACTTTTGGAGCGCTTGTACGAGCCCACCTCTGGCTTCATTAGCATCAACGGTCGATCGATCCAGTATGCCGACCTTGCGTGGCTTCGCAATCAAATGACCATTGTCACCCAGCAGCCACACCTCTTTGACGCGCCAATCCACGAAAACATTGGGTACGATGGCTCGCACGTTTACCCTCGCAAGGAGGTTAAGTGGGCCGCTAAAGAAGCAAACATACACGAGTTTGTCATGTCGCTTCCTGATGGCTATGACACTATTGTCGGAGAGAATGCGGGGGCAATCTCTGGTGGCCAAGCCCAACGAATTGCCTTTTCCCGCGCAATCTTGCGCAAAACTGGTATTCTCATTCTTGACGAGTGTACATCCGCACTTGACGCTCATAATCAGCGGAAAGTGATGGAGGCGCTTCGCAAGGCAAATGACGCACGTACCACGATTATGATCACGCACGACCTCTCGACGATTCGAATGGCAGATCGTATCATTGTACTCAAAGACGGATATGTTGCCGAGGAAGGTACTTACGAGCAGCTGGTGGAGAAACAAGGCGCATTCTACAAGTTAATTTCCGTGGGCGACTGGCAGGCACCGAATGACTCAACAAGCCTCGCGGAAGTGACGTCCATCAGATCTCTCGCTGTTGAGAGCGAAGGGGCGACTCGATTTGTCTATGTTCACATAGTCATATTCGTGTGGTTGGCTCAGACTTGATCGAAGCCAGGGGTAACGTCGCCCATCTACGGAGTGAGCGGGGTTACCAGTGTGTCCATTCCTAGTGTATATTACTATAGGTATATAGATAATTACATCAGTACAGCAGCTCAGTATTGTCTCTTTGACGGAGTTTGGTGACGATAAGGGCCTACTATGAGGACTCTCGTGGATGACTCAAGGACTCAAATATGGTTTTGGATCATAAATTATCCCAGCATTGAAACGGGAGAACGACGGGAGAGTTACGTCCTCCATCCTCATCGCCAACCCTCTGAAAATGCGCAGAAATTTGGACAAGAAAGCTGGTCGAGTTTCTCGAACCCAAAAACAGCACTGAGATGCGAGAAGCAAAAATATTACAAAATGCCTGGATCGAACCTCGTCGCAGCAAAATTTTGTGTTTTTGGTGCAGATAGCTTTTCCACCGGGCCAATGGAGCACTGCTCCAACGGAATCAGAAACCTATGGCCCATGTATGGCGGTCTAGTGTACTTACTTCCACACGATGTCTCGCACCAGTATACCAACCACTATTGTATGTTATGAAATAGAGTCTTCCAAGCCCTGCCAGCTTTGCTCGTTGACTGGCAATTGTTCACGGGACGAGCTGCCACCGTCGTAGATCCGGCTTTCGACCTGACCACCACCTTGACTACTCCCTTTCGTCTCCTCTTTCGCTCATATAGTTCGGAAGTGCTCCCAGGACTACAACATCAACACTTCTCTACTTTGAGCCGTTCCTCGTGTGGAAAAATCCGTGACTCAGACCGCGCAGGATCCAGTCAGTTCAAGAATGCTACGAAATCAGTTGCAAGTTCGAATACCGTCCTCACCCTTGACAAAAGTCGTCGTCGCACGACAAGTTTCGCTCAAATCCGTCCAACGTCATTGGCTACACACGACCCGTCCATCCCAAAACAACCAAGAAGACGATGGGCGGCCGAGATTTGTCGCACGCGAAGTAGAGCGAGCAGAAGATGATGTGGATGTGTGCATTGTCGGTGCCGGTCCCGCTGGACTGAGCGCGGCAATTCGACTCAAGCAACTTGAGCAAGAACGAAATGCATCTGGACAAGGAGATGGGGAAGAGTTGAGGGTTGTCGTTTTGGAAAAGGGAAGCGAAGTCGGTACGTCTCTGCACCGACCGAAATCACGCGTCTGAAGACGCGGTTCCTTTTCCGTCTACACTTTTGTGGCGCATAAAAACACCATTCATTGACAATTATGGACTTCTAGGCGCACATACGCTATCAGGAGCAGTAATTGAGCCTCGTGCGTTGAACGAATTGTTACCGGAATGGAAATCTATGGACGGACATCCGCTCACTCAGCCAGCGACCTCGTCGAAAATGCGCTGGTTGACGTCGTCATCCTCTTTCCCTATGCCTCATCCACCTCAAATGTCCAACAAGGGCAATTACATCCTCTCGCTTTCACAGTTTACCAAATGGCTCGGGAGCGTAGCCGAGGAGATGGGTGTCGAGATTTACCCTGGATTTGCTGGAGCCTCGCTTGTGTTGGATCCAAATTCCGGGAGTGATGGAAAAGGCGTCGTGCGCGGTGTGCGGACGAATGAAGTTGGCTTGGATCGCGCAGGGAGGATGAAGGACACGTTTGAGCCTGGGATGCAGTTCAATGCCAAGGTTACTCTGCTCGCAGAGGGTGCGCATGGGAGTTTGACGAAGCAGACGGTCCGGCATTACGACCTGCGTAACTCTATTGGCGCGGATGCGCAGACGTACGGTATGGGTGTCAAAGAAGTTTGGCGTGTCAAACCCGAAAATTATCGTCCAGGCGAGGTCATACATACCATGGGCTGGCCGCTCGATTGGAAGACGTATGGAGGTGGATGGGTGTATCACATGGCCGATGGACTGGTATCCTTGGGCTTGGTGATCGGATTGGACTATGCCAATCCTTACTTAAGTCCCTATCGCGAACTCCAGCGAATGAAACATCACCCGTATTTCCGCAACTTGTTGGAAGGTGGTGAACGACTGGCGTACGGTGGACGTGTGATCAACGAGGGTGGCGTACAGAGTGTACCAAAGCTCTTCTTCCCTGGTGGTGCGTTGATTGGATGCAGCGCCGGTCTCGTCAACGTGGCAAAGATTAAGGGAACGCACAACGCGATGAAGAGCGGCATGTTGGCTGCCGAGACGGCCTATCAGCAAGTTATCAAGCTCAAGAGTGAAGACAGTGCCGAAGCAGTGGCGGATATGTCGCCTTACGAGACGGCATTGAAGGAGAGTTGGGTATGGAAGGATCTCCAGGAGGTTCGCAATCTCCGTCCAAGCTTCAATACGGGACTTGGAATCTGGGGAGGCATGGCATACTCTGGTATTGACTCGCTGTTCCTGAAAGGACGCGTGCCGTGGACATTTAGACACAAAGGCACGGATGCCAGTCATACGGGAAAGGCAAAGTAAGTGGCTTCTGCCTTATCTACTTTATCTTATGAATCCTACAGGAACTTTAAACCCATAGAATATCCAGCACCGCAAGCACCGTTGTCAACTGATATCCTGACATCTGTCTCGCTCACTTCAACCAACCATGCCGAAGATCAACCCGTACACTTGCAACTACCGCACACCAGCCCATACGGTATCTCACCAGCCGCCGCGCAGATCCAAAGCGGACTCGAGGAGCCGACGACAGATGGCACCGCGGAAGCTGAGCTTGCAAACGAGGCGCGGTCGGAGCATGTCAAGATCAACGTCGGAGAATATGCTGGTTTACTTGGACGTGCATGTCCAGCTGGCGTTTACGAGTATGTGGATGCGGAACAGGGAGAACCTGGAAGCTGGGACGGGAAGAAGCTGGTAATCAATTCACAGGTCAGTTTTGATTGACTGTATTTTGATTGGCACTTGCTGATTGCCGCAGAATTGTATTCATTGCAAGCTGTGCGATATCAAAGTGCCCACTCAGGACATTACCTGGACCGTGCCAGAGGGAGGAGGAGGACCCAAGTACTGTAAGTACCATGAATTTCATATAGAGAATATCACTGAACCACTCTGTAGCCATCACATAATCTCTCTTCGCGTCGGAGGTTGTGGCAGTCCTATATTGTGCCTGTTTTCTCGTCGTGAAGACTTATCGTATACATTTGATAACCATAACTCGTGCTTTTCGTCATATCTGTCCGTGACCGACTCGCCGAAATGACGCGGAAACCTAGCTTGGACCCGGCCAACACACGCGCCAGACAACACGGCCTGTGCTCTGGCAGACTGCGAAACGCTGTAGCATCCCTTAATTTTCTTCTTTTTGGAAATGGACGAGCTCAAGCGAGTGGACACGTATTCGCTCATTTTGGGATCGGTCCTGTTGGCATGTGTGCTCGTTGCAGGTGAAACCAGTCGTCTTGAGATTGTCGATGTATGCTGACATTAATACTCGCCGTCGCGTCCTGTTGTATCGTACCATTTCACCTCTCGTCGACGCAGTTTTCTTGTTTGTACAGAGTCGGAGAGCAAAGTCTGGATCCATCGTCCTCCTCGTTGGTCCCTCTGACGGTGGCAAAACGGCAATCTTTTCTTCTGTACGTCCTCTTTCGTGTCCTCGCCGCGGTCGGCTAACCTCGTATGAATGATAGCTCGTCTACAACCACGCACCTCCAACGCACACTTCACTCCAACAAAACGTCGCTTTCTTCCGCTCTCCCTCGCCGTTTCACAGGAAACCCTTGCAGGTTGTCGATATTCCTGGACACCCGCGTATCCGGGGTCAGTTTACCGATTTCTTCCAAGAAAATGGCAAGTCGAAGAACATTGGAGGCGTCAAGGCTGTCATTTTCGTCTGTGATGCCGCAGCCTTGACGCGCAACGCCAGCACAGTGGCCGAGTGCGTACACTTGTTGAAATTCTAGATACATCTGACGTCGTATAGGCACCTGCATCTTGTCATGCATGCCATCTCGAACCTCCCACCCTCAGCGACGCCACCACCTCTTCTCGTCTTTGCCAACAAAGCCGACGTGCTGACGTCGGCATCAAAATCGAAAACTCCCAACACTGCGCTTGCCGTCACACGCACGACGACCATTCTTGAGCGGGAGCTTGAGAAACGACGACTCAACTCGATCAAATCCAACACTGCCGTACTCGGCGAACTGGGAGATGAGGGTGGAGAGGACGATACTGTTGGTGGACTGGACGTGACTGAGGGGGACGCGTTTACGTTTGACAAGTGGGATGGTGGTGTGGTGACGATTCGCAGTGGATGGGTCGACATCCAGAGACCTCGAAAGGCACATGGTGGACATGATACCGCCAGCGAAGACGACGAGCCCAAGGAAAAGGATACCGTGGTGGATCCTACTGTCCCCAAAAAGGATGGACTTGCCGAGCTCGTCGATTGGATAGCGACTCTCCGATAGTCTCTTGTCGACTTCTAGTGCTTCTATTTATCGACTTTCTTCTTGGATATTGATGCGGTCGTGACAGGTGACCATGCTTTCACACGCTTGAACTCGACCTTAACATGGATTTCCACGGTACTGAACGAGGCGCTGCCAGAGCGCACATATAAATCAGAGGTGACAACAATCTCTATAAACTTACACCCTTCCTCCCCGTGATTCCTCAATATCAGCACGGGGAGCTAGATGTCGATAAAACTCTTCGCCAACGCCATACTCACCACCGCTGGCGCCTTTGTTATCTGGGTTCTCGTCGATGCAGCCGAGTATATCCTCCGTCCGCTCGTATCACCCGCGCGAAAGCTCAGAGGCCCACCGTCGAGTTCGTTTGTATTTGGACACATGATGGATGAAGATGCGCCGAACGTTGGTGGATCCGGGGAGGTTCTTCATCCACATGAGATTTGGCGAAGAGAGTATGGGCATGTCTATGCGACGCGTGCATTCTTGGGTGTACGTCTTTTCTCGACGTGGTCGTGCGGTCGTATGATTGACTGGTTGATAGGAAATACGATGCATGTTGTTTGATCCTCGTGCGCTTTCGTACGTTCTCGAGAATCATGCGACGTACACCTCTCCAAGGACGCTTCGGTACATCCTCCAGCGTATACTCGGCGAAGGTTTGATAGTCGCACAAGGTATGAATTCTCTATCATCTCCAAGGGCTTCTACCTCATAGCCCTCAGGCGCCGAGCATAAACATCAACGGCGACTCTTGGTCAGTTTATTCACACTCGTGCTAGCCTAGGCTCATTCGTGCAAGCTACCTGCATTCAGTTCCTCAAGCCTTCGCGAGCTTGTCCCTATTTTCCACGAAAAGGCCATCGAAGTGCGAGATTTTCTAATGACACAACCTCTTCTGATTCATCTCAGCTTCGCGACAAACTACTCGCCCAAACTCGTATCTCTGACAAGGATGATGCGCGGATCGATATGCTCCATCAACTCTCGCTTACTGCTTTGGACATCATTGGCGAGGCGGGGTTCGGATACAAGTTTAACGCTTTACAAGAAGGCACCGATGCGAGTGAACTCAGCGCAGCATTTCATGGGATATTCAGCTCGAGCAGTGGACTTGGAGCATTCTTCGTGATCAAGGCATTCCTGCCGCCATTTCGACTCTTTGTAAGTGCAGTTCACCTCTGTATAGACGACTCCCTAATTCCCTTGATGTAGATATTTGACAAACGTGAACGCGAAATACGCAAAGCAAGGCGGACAATGCACAGAGTCGGACTCGAGCTCATTCGCGAGAGGCTCAAAGAGGCAAAACGTGGAGAGGAGGATAGCTCACGAAAGGATCTGCTCTCCCTAATGGTACGGTCAAACCTATCGACGGACCTTCCACCAGAGCAACGTCTTAGTCTTCAACAAATCTTGAACCAAATACCAACTTTTATCTTGGCCGGTAAGCAACCTTGACTCACATCAACGAGTCGCTGATGTTGGAAGGACACGAGACGACTTCGACATCTTTGGCTTGGTGCCTCTTCTCGCTTTCGCAGCACAAAGAGTGCCAACAGCGGCTTCGCTTGGAGATTCTCGAGGCGATGGAACAGATAGGATTCAAACCTTCGATGGATCAACTGGACTCCCTTCCGTACCTCGACGCTGTCGTCAAAGAGACAATCCGCTTCCACCCGGCAACGGAGAATGCATTCCGAAAGGCTCTCGTCGATGACGTGATACCGGTCTCTAAACCGTACGTTGACATAGACGGACGGCAGAGGACAGAGATATCGTAAGTCTCCCAGGGTATGTGATTTGCATGAGCTGAGGATGAATATGTAGCGTGAAGAAGGGCGATGTCTTTATGATCCCAACATTTGCAATCAATCACCTTGAAGAAGTTTGGGGCCCAGGCGCAAATCAATTCCAGTAGGCGGGATCTGTTACTTCTGAAAATAACTCGCTGATTTTGGACGTCAGACCAGAACGGTGGCTCTCCGGTGTTCCTCCGTCTCATGTCAAGTTTGGTCTTCCAGAGGGTGCATCGTACTCGACCTGGGGATGGGGAGGTAGCATGACCTTTCTCAGTGGCCAGCGCGCCTGCATTGGGTTTCGCTTTGCCGTCCTCGAGTACGTACTACGCGCTCACATAGTGATGGTCGTCTGACGAATTGTAACACAGGATGAAAGCAATTCTATTCCAGCTCGTCTCGGCTTTGGAGTTCAATCTCTCCGTGCCTGCTAGTGACATTGGAAAGGCACATATGTACGGGCTACGCTCTCGCTAAACTTTGAACTGACCGAAGCGCTTTTGCAGGATCGTCACGCGTCCAATGGTCAAATCCGAGGCGAAGAATAAATTGCCCATGATCATTCGACCATCAAATAAGAGGATATGAATGCGCTATTTTAGAAGTGTTGGTTGAATTTCAGCGCCTGGAGGTAGCCTCCTCAGTGCTTCTATATCGTATGAACACGTAACCTGACTTTCGTCAAGTTCGTCCATCCAGTCGATTGGATAGTGAAACGAGACCCTCTTCAACCTGCTCAGTGGCTTGTCGCGAGGTACGTATGGGAGAAAGTGTCGTATGAACACACCACCCCATGGGTCCTCCTGGTTCCGCCACACCCTCAGTTCTTCAAGACTTGCGCACTGTCGAAAGAGGTGATTCATGCTTCGAAAGTCGGCATCGGGATAGGCAACCGTTTCGATCGGCATTTGCTTGGACCCTGGATGCACGCACCAGTCACCGACGCGCCAATCCAACTTCTTGACGCTAGTGTAGAGCTCTGCTTTATCCGGTAGCTCCACCATCCGTAATAGATGAAGGTCAAGTATTCGAGTGCAGGGGCCGTGAGGATGTTTGTAATGAACTGTGGGACAGTACCATCTAGAGAGAGGTATTCGAGTTTTAGGAGGTGAACCTGGTCCCTTAGGAAACCTGCATAGGGGGTTTTTCTCGTCGCTCACATTCACGACTTTGCGTCAGACCAAGTTTGCAAACTTATTAAGCTTACCGAACGAGAAGCGATCCAAGAAGAATTTGAAGTCTTTGAGGTGAGCGTGGATACGCTCGAGGCCGTCCAACTCGAGAGGAAAGTTGCATTCAAACTCCTCCAGCGCGTCGACACACGGGAATGCCACCTTGTAGAGGACATCGTCTTCGTATGAGGCTTCCTTGTGCATCCATGGAAGTTCGAGATGAATCCGTACGAGGTTTGGGCTGGGCTGATCCAATGAGGACCACATCTTCTCGATATGGCGCTTGTTGTACTCGCGGAAGACATGTGCCTCAGGCGTTCTGGCTACATGCTGCCATGATGTCTTCAGTAGCCGTAATCGCGGGATGACTTCTTGAGGCGAGCGCAAAGCGAAACCAGGAGACTCGATTTCGGGCCTTACAATTGTGAGGTAGCATTTAGTTCCGCGGGAGGACATGGATGCGGCATGGTGAAGAGTTTTTTTGAATATGACGTATTCAGTAGCTTTCAACTTGCCTCCTTTGTCGAGCTGATCTGGATCAACGAGGTCTCCTTTACCAAACTTGAGGATGAAGTAACCGGCTGGTCCTTTGCGGTCAAGCCAGTGCTGATTATCTGCAGCGTCCGCAGACCTTGGAAACGTGCTCAAGAGCATCACCATATTGCCCCCGCATCCTGATACTCGGTGAAGAGACGGCCTTCACCGACGCTAACCTCGATTCCTCTCGGACCATCTGAGGCGAGCGCTCGAGCAAAGCGAACCAAGTCGCCAGGAGAGTCCAAATAGTCGATGGGAGTGGTGATAATGCATCCAGTGGGCGTGAACTTCCAGATTCGCATTGTCCACCCAGTGATCGTCAGTAAGTATAGATAGTCCCAAGGAAGTTCGTGGACTTGTGCGACGTGGACATATCTGAGAACCTGGAGTCCAAGTTGTGGATTTGCTGCCACCCTCAGCTGACGCGCCCACCAAGACGCAGGGATAGTATTGTTTCGAGTACACCTACACCCGGACTCAAGTGGTCCCGTGCATATTCTGTACAGCGAAGAGTAAACATGACCATATCACCAAATTCAATGAAACTTAGAATTCAACGCATGTCTGGCGCTTTGGGTCTCTGGGTGGCCCCATGGTCATTCGACAGTTTGTACAGGTACACATATACGCTATTTTAGATATGTGGGCACCAGTTCGGTGCCTGGAGGCTGGTTCCTCATGGCGTCTATATCGTATGAACATGTAATTTTGCTCTGGTCAAAGTCATCCATCCAGTCCATTGGGAAGTAAAATATAACCTTCTTCAACTTGCTGAGTGGCTTGTCGGACGGTATGAGTGGTAGAAGTCGCTTCATAAACGCTTTACCCCATTGGTCCGCGTGATTCGCCCATACTCTAAGCTCCTCAAGACTTGTGCACTGTTGAAATAGGTGGTCCATGCTCCGGAAATCGGAATCGGGATAGCCGTCCTTGTTGATAGGCATCTGTTTGAACCCCGTATACTCGCACCAATCACCGACCCGCCAATCGAGTTTCTTTACTGTAGAATAGAGCTCCGTTTTCTCCCCTAGTTCCACCCATCCGTAATACAGGAGCGACAAAGACTCGAGAGCAGGGGTCGTAAGTACGATTGGGATAAATTGTGGTACGACGCCGCACAGAGCAAGGTGCTTGAGTTTTGGAAGATGAACCTTGTCGCCCGGCATGTCCGATGCAGGATTTTCCTTATTGCTCTTATGCCACAACTCGAGTCGCACCAGGTTTTCAAACTTGTTAAGTTCGCCAAAGGTGAGTTTGTCCAAGAAGATACTAAGGTCTTTGACCTTGGGATGGATACGCTCCAGGCTATCCAGCTCGAGGGGAAAGTTGCATTCAAATTCCTCCAGTGCGTCAACACATGGAAAAGCAACCTTGTATAGGACATCGTCCTCGTATGAAGGCTCTTTGGGCTCTCCCAGAAGTTCGAGATGGATCCGTACGAGGTGTGGTGTAGGCTGGTCCAACGAAGACCACATCTTTTCGATATAGTCACTTGGCCAGGTTTCACCGAGAATGAGATGGAAGGAGCGCCATCGCATTGCCACCGTATTCGCGTCGGTGAGCCCTGTGGCGGGTTGTTTCTTCGACTTTCGTGTTGATTTCTTCGACTTTTTTGATGGTTTCCCCCTTGTCTTGAGAAGATTTGACTTTGTCTGGGTCCCAGAGAGGAGCCGAAGGACGTCGATGAAGTAGTCGAAGTAAATATCTGTGAGGTTGGGACACTGGTCCTCAAACTTCCAGGATTCGAGTTCGTACTCGTTATTCTGCAGGTCTACTGCTGTGAATACCGCCCTCAGTGGCTTGTCGACCTGCTCGGAGATGGGCCTGACCTCCGAAAAGTCGACCGTGATGTCCAGGGGGCAGTTTAAGCTCCTCTCTAGGCATCTTTGCACATAGTAATGCCATGCTCTGATGTTTTTCATCAGTCCATTCGGCCTGACGACGATGTCGTTCCAAAGATAAGGATCTTGAACAACGGTAGTATGCCAGCGACGAGATACCGCTATGATGGACGGCAGCGTTGTAGTCCTGTCTTCGCCGTGTAGGGAGCGGAAGATATGCGACAGGATTTCGCCTGGCAAGTCGTGGATGGTCGTCCGTCGCGACTCCTGCTGTTTACTCTCTTTCACGACTCCTGATTGAGACGTTTGATACCCTGATGCGAGAAGCGCACTATGTGGTTTGGCGAGCACAGTGAGCAAGTCAGACGCGACGCGGACAAGCTTGCCCAAATTGTGAGTTTTGAGTTCTAAGTTGCTCTCTGAAGTAATTTTCAACGCCAAGCGGCATAATTCCAACTCGACGAGGTGGTTGTGGCCATGATTGAGCGAACAGTGGCTGAATACCCGTCAGCCCTTTGGGTGATTAAGATCTGGTACGAACGCTTTTGTTCGAAGCTGGCGGGGAATGTGTCTCGGAGAGGCACTGATGGCGGCGTTGAGATCAAGCTTGAATCTCACCAGGTGCGTCTTCAATAGGCTCAACAGTATTCCCGTCCATATCAAACTACATTTGAGTAGATAACTGAATGTAATGAAACTCGAACATGAGACAAGCGTAGAGACCATCTTTAGTTGGAAGGAAAGATTCGAGGAAAACCTCGATGTATTCCAACAGGTATCTTAGGCCAGAATGGTCAAGAACGTTATCCAGAGGACATTCTCCACTCCTGAAAATATGTCTCTTTACGTACCAGTGCCAACACTGGTCATCGGTGTAATAGGTCGATTTGACATAAATCTGACTCCAAAGAGTCGTTTCGTTGGAAAAGACTTTATGCCGCAGTCGACATGCTCGCATCCACGATGAGAGGCCGCTATCTTGACTGACTGTGATCTTTCCAGATAGTGGTCGTAGTTGGGTCTGAGTCTGTTGTCCGTGCCAGCCAATCAAGGAGCGCCTTATAACGAAATCTCTCTGGATTGATATCCAATAGAGACATGTGCGGAGTGCTGCATGTCTGATACAAGAACCTTCTAGTATCTTTGGCATACATACTCTATCTAAGCCCATACTTTTTGGTTTCTGTCGCTACATGGTATGTAACAACTTCGATTGCATGCTCCATCTCGGAGCTAGACATCGGCTTGAGAAACGTGACATCTCTAAGGAATTCGAGGTTCCCCTTGAGGACAGACGATATAATTTGGTTCCTAAGGATAGTCCCTTTGGGATCTGTGGTGCATTCCCAAACTCTAAGGCTCTCGAGCAGAGAACATGAGTTTAGAAGAGAAGCGAAACAATTGAGCTCATCTGAGCTGTAGGGGCGTGTTTCTTTGGAGTTACTAGATCTCCGTAGCCATCCATCCACAGCGAGATCGAGGGTCTTGACAGTCGAAAGCAGATTAAGATCTACCAGTTGGACGCGATAATCGAACACAAGAGTGAGCTTTTGCAGAGAGGGGGCGTGGAAGTTGAGGGAAATGATTTGGGAATACCTGCGTCCACCTGCAGATGCCGAAGATGCGGGAGAAATATCGGTGATGGGTTTACTACACCGGAGGGGAGTCCGTATACTTGAATAAGGGCAAGCCGCTCTAAGGACGTGAACCGTCGAATTGCCTCCAAACTGGAGACATCCACGTGAATTGTAAGGTCCCGCAACTTTGATGGATTGCAGGATATGCTATCCAAAACCACGGGGAAGTTGAAACTAAGCTGGCACAGGGCTTGAAAGCGCGGAGAGTCGGATCGAGGCCATACGATCGGCCTTTTACATTCCCAATCCGACTTGATACTGAGCCGTCTGAGCAATGGCATCCTGTATGCGAGCAGTGAACATACTTCTGGGAGTATATCTGGTGGAAATGAAGACGGGAGGGTCCATTCAAGTGACTGCCATCGGCTAAAGGCATGGCGACTGCTGAGAGTGAGCCCGTTCTGTAAATCCGAAATCTCCGCTATATGATCTTCATCCGTGCCTAGGCGAGTGTAGTCCATAAATGTTGAAGAGGGTGGTAGACCGGCTAGAAGACGGAGGATGTCGACGAACTGGTCGTGATACACTCGTATCATATCCTCGTAAGCGCCATTGAAGCCCCAGTCTCCGCACCCATAGGTATCAAACATGTATCCTGGAGGGAGTAGCATTTCGAGCGTTTTATCCAAATGCCCGGTTATCTGTTCGATCTGGGTAAAGTCTACTGTGATGTCCAGTGGTAAGTCTCCGCTTCGTTGTAAACACGTGCTAATGTGACTATAATACCACGTGGTGTTAGTGAGAAACCCAGTAGGCGCAAGGTTGATGCGGCTCCAAAGGCCAGGACTACTCAGCACGATGTCGCGCCACCCTCGAGATACTCTCATCAGAAGTGAAAGTCTCGTCGTAGTATTCTCGTCGCGATAGTAGTAAAATATGGATAGGAGAATCTCGACGGGGAGGTGCCCGATCACGATGGCCGGCGTGCGTCCGGTATAAGGTGAATTGATCGAGTCTATCCTCGAATCTTGTATTTCCTCTGTGTCTGTTTTTTCATCTGTTTTGGCGGAAATGCGAACGAGGAGGATTTGTGCGATTGAAAGGATTCGATTGATGCTTTCCACTTGCAGGTCGGACTGTTCAACTCTGCATAGTAGAAGCGCCTGCTCAAGTAAACTCGAGCGCAATTTACGATTCGACGACGATTCGAGTTGATATCTCCGCCGACAAACATGCGGAACTTGACGGAGTCGTCGGATGGCGTTGCCCCTCCCGGACACTAATTGGGTTCAGATCTACCCAGTATGCCCCATTACACTTACTCGAGCTTCTTGGGCGAAGTGAGAAATGCCGCAGACGTGGTAGAGACCAAGGTCGCTCGTTGCGCACTATCAACGTGTAGGGAGATATACTTGTCCAATAATCGAACACTTAGGCGAGGTGGTTGACCTAATGGACTCTTGAACACTAATTAGTCGCCTTTAACGATGTTTGGAGATGGGATAATATTCAGTCGCGAGCTTGATGCACACCTGGCGCTCTCTTTATCTACACAAAACATGATACGACTAGCTACAAGAGTATGTAACCCAAGAAATGTACCGCGGTACGTCACGAAGAACGAACTGCTTAAGTCCATCGAGATTACTTGAACTTGTAGGAACAGACTTCTATCGCTGTCTCCATATCCCGTGAGCGAGTCGGTGGCCACATAAAGGTCACTTGTCGCAGATTGCGGAGGTATCCCTTCTTAACCAACGACGTGACATGTCTGACAAAGAGCTCCCCTCCTGGGTCCGCGTCGTTGCTCCACACTCGTAGCTCCTCCATATTGGCACACTGCACCAGCAGATCTTCAGTAAAAATCAAGTCTTGCTGAGTGTATGCCGAGCTCATGGAGGGTCTAACCGTTTTATCCTCCTCAATTGTAAGCCATTGGTCGATCACCAGGTCGAGCCTCTTGACCCTGGCGAATGACTCGAACATGAGGAGCGGAAGCCGGGTAGTAGTAAGTAGGGTAATCTTTTCCAGATGTGGAGAAGTGATCGCAAGAGTGTATTGTATGAGAATTTGTCCAGTAATGATCAGATGTCGAAGCCTTGCAAAGTCGAGTTTTGGGAGTTTCGGCGCTATCGATGGATAGTCCGCCCTATGCTCCGTATGTACGAGCTTCAGGCACTCCAGATTCGTATACTGGTTGAGCTCCTCAAAGAAGTCCCATTCGATACGGAGCGAAAGCTTTCGAACGGTCCTTCGCCCAATCGTAAAGCACTTCAAGTCGACGGGAAAGTCGATCCTCAATTCCCGAAGGGCACTTGTATCCGGGAATGCGGTTTTATATAATACGTTGTTGCCCAGCGGGGGACCGTTCCGCGTCATTCCATGGAAATCGAGGCAAAGGACCGCGAGAAGAGGAGTTGGCCGGTCGAGGAGAGCCCAGACTGAGTGTAAGGTGCCATCATTCCCCCAAAAATCAGGAATTACGAGGTGAAATGAGCGCCATCGGTCGGTGATAGGCTTGGAAACCTGGGGCCTCGCAGTCACTGGCGCGAGGGGTGCTGACTCCCGTATCAGCAGATCCTCTCCCTCGCCGCCATCTTCTTTGAAAAGATTGGATACATCTTCGTCCTCATAGCCATATAAGTCATAGCCATGTAAGTCATCACCCGATTCCGAGGATTCGGATGTAGACGAACTCAATGGGAAGCGTCCAGTCAGGAGACGGATAATGTCGATAAAATACCACATGTACCTTGAGACAAGGTCTTCGCAGTGGTACTCTATTCTCCAGTTCTCCAGATCCTCGTCGTGCAGAAGATCTTTACCCGACAGGAAAGATTCGAGGAAATCATCAATATGTTCTGACAGGCCCCGTAAACCAGAAAAGTCCAGAGTAATGTCCAAGGGGCATTCTACGCTCTTGGAGATATGCCTCCTGACATACCAGTGCCACCATTGGATGTCTTTGTAATACCCAGTCGGTTGGACATGAATCTTGCTCCAGAGAGTTGGGTCGTTGGATATGACTTCCTTCCACCGCCGACATACTCGCATCAAAGATGGGAAAGCCATGGGATGACCGCTATCTCGACGGAGCTTGAAGATTTGAGCCAAAAGCTCGTCGGGCAGGCTTTGGAATCCTATCTTGCCCACTTTGGTCGGCCCAGATGATGAAAAGGATATATTTACGTCGTCTGCTACCTCGAGAAGCGCTGGAGGCTCCATCCCAGCATCGCGCGTCATTTTGACCAAGATTTTGTTCGTCGCTTTATGAACGTCCATCAAACTGGCGAGCTTGCTATGGAAATCGTTTCTCGTTCGCACGGACATTGCAGATTCTACGAGTTGAGCCTCCAGTTCGAAGAGACTGGTCATTTTGCAGCGGCGTGACGGGCACAAAACGCAAAGTCGCACTAGTGTCATACAAGACAGTCAATTTCTAATTGTTAGACGTCGCTCGGAGCTAAGGATAACTACAAACCTCTCGCCTGTTGGTACGTGGTCGAGTTTAGGTGTCCGTCACGAGCAAGCAATACTGTTCCGACCGATTCAGGAGGTCCTCTGATAATAACAATTTGCTAGAGAATATCCAATGGGTACATGTGCAGGGGTGCTACAGCAATCTGATAACAGGAACAACTTATAGTGGGCAAGACGGATTGGCAAGGTGATCCTGTACATGCGCTATCTAAGCTGAATACCGTTTTATCCCGGTGAGACATTGTATGAGGCGACCTCGATCGCATCTTCAATGTCCTCAGAGCCGGGAGCCAGTTGGAGAAATGTGACGATGCAAAGTTTGTCGAGAATTCCAGTGAGAATTGACGAAATGATCTTCTTCACGAGGATACACCCTTTGGGGTCCCCAGGGGGTTCCAAGATTCTCAAGTTTTCCAGCATAGCGCATGAGGCTAGAACGGAGGTCAAGGGAATGATGTAATCCGGATCATATGCGCGAGTGGGTGGGGATACTTGCGCATCGCTAGGCCTTGCCATCCAAGCCATTGGGGCGAGCTCGAGGGTCTTGATAGTCGACAACAATTCCGATTTGACCTTTTTAATGTAAAAATTGAAGACGATGGTGAGCTTTTGCAGTGAAGGGACGTAGAAAGTCGCGGGAGAGAGCTCGTAAGCGGATGTCTCCACGGTGAGATGTTTAAGACGTGGGAAGAATAGAGGTGCTAAGTCGGATATGAGTGACGAAGAATAGAAGGATCCATAGAAAGTCAGCCGTTCCAGCGATGTGAATTGTCTAATCGCTGCCAAGCTACTGCTGGATATTGGAATGGTCAGATCCCGCAATGCTAATGGATTGCAGGGAAGACTTTGCAAATCAATAAAAGAGTCGATGTAGATTTGATGCAAGCTTTCGAAGTATATAGTCTCGGATTGAGGCCAGGCGAAGGGTTTGTAAACTTCCAAGCCTGAAGTGATCTTCAGTTGCTTGAGTGAGGGCATTCGTCCTCTCAGTACCAAGGATATATCGTTGAGTATTTCGGGTAGAGGTAATGATGGAAGGGTCAATTGAAGCGACTGCCATCGAATAATGAGTCCGTCCGCGGCTGGAGCGACCTTGCCCTCCAAATCGTGAGCCTCCAATCGAAGAATGTTTTCTGGTGAAAGAGCGTCATTGGAAGCTGTCGATGAGAGTGGTATCTCGGTGAGAAGGTCAAGGATGTGGAGAAGCTGACCACTGTATTTTATGAGCAGGTCGTGGCACGCGCCATAGAGGTTCAAATTACACTGGTGTCCTGGCGGGATGAAAACCTCGAGAACTCGATACAAGTGCTCCGGGATCCATTCGATCCGAGAAAAGTCGACGGTAATATCCAACGGAAGGTTACCGCTGCGCTTCAGACACAGCTCTATGTGTCCATAATACCACTGGAAGTTACTGAAGAGTCCAGTTGGCACTATGTCGATGCGGCTCCAAAGGTCGGGGTGACCCAAAACAATATCACGCCACCATCGACATACTCCCATGAGAGATGTGAAAGACGTCGTGGTATTCTCGTCGCGATAGAGTCGAAAGATACATAGGAGAATCTCAACGGGGAGATGGTCACTAACGACCGATGCCTCTCGAGTATTTGAAGACTTCACCTCCACTTTCATCTCTTCTCTTTCCACTACGTCTTTCTCGCCAGAATCTTTCGTGGTGGGAATGCATTCAAGAAGGCTTTGCGCTATCGAGATGATCCGATGGATGCTCTGCACTTGCAGATCGGTCTGCTCAGCTTGACATAGTAGAAGTGACTGTTCGAGCAAGCGGAAGCGACGGTGCCAGATCGAAGGCATCTCGCGCTGATTTCGAGCCTGCGTTCTACAGTACCAAACCGCGCTTCTGCTCCGTTGCTCTTGTTATTAATTGATAATATCTTTAATTTTATACGTACTGAGCTCGTTTGGGTGAGTTCAAAACCGCACGCGGATGTGGTGGCCGGCAAGTTTGCTGTCGGGGTAACGCCCTCATCTCAGAGTAAAGCATGATCCGAATGAGGTCAAGAATCAACTATTATTAGAATATGACACGGAAAGAGTGTACATTTACGACTCCATCGCCGCCTCTTTGAGCCTCTTCTTCTCGCGCTTTCGCTCCTTTCGCTCCTCCTCTGTCATATCCTTTTTCTTCTTCTTCTTCTCCTCTTTCGAATCCGTCAACATTTCCACACCAGCCTCGACAAGACCCTTTGCGGCCTCGGCCAAGCCCTCAGTGGGAGTAGATGGACTCGCGTCGCGATCCTTTTTGCGCTTCTTCTTCTCTTTGCCCTTTTCGGGCGCAGGTGATCCCTCGTTGGCCTTGCGCTTCTTCTTCTTGGGCTCCGCCTCGCCATCGCCATCAGCCTCTTCAACGACAGGCGGAACAAGCGTCCCCGGCGCGACGACCTCCATTTTGGATGTCTCCACCACCGTTGCACCACCACGTTGTCCACCTTCGGAATAATCGATATAGTCCTTTGTCCACTTCTGAGGCGTCACGCCTTCAATTGCACGACCATACTTGTCCAGCTCGCCACCCTTGACCATCATCTTCTTCTTCATCGCCTGTGGACCTAGTCCCCACTTACGCGGATACGTATCGCGTTCCATGATACACCGCTTAATCTTTGCCACGACGCCATGATCCGCCGTGGCCAAATCTGCGCTAGCCATTTGCGCAATAGCCAATGCAATCGCCTCTCCCTTTGTTGTCATCAGCACCACCTCGTCGCCAACTTCGATCCCACTCTCATAACGGAGCAGACCTGGGATCATGAATTTGGCACCGTAGCAAATGGCATTGACAGAGCTGTCCTTGACGACGATGCGCTTGTAGCCCGTAAGGAGGCTCTCGAGAGGTCGAATGACCCGTCGGAGATACGATTCGTCACCAGAGTGCTCGAAGAGGTACTGCGCATCCAAGACGTCGTGCATCGTGACAATGTCGTCATTTTCACTCAACGCTCCACTTCGTACGCGTCGGAGTTCTTGCATGTGTGCGCCGACACCCAGGAGGAGGCCCAAATGGACGCAGAGCGTACGGATGTAGGTTCCTGCTTCGCACGATACCCAGAACACGCCGAGGTGACGGTCGTTATCGTATTCGAGGAGTTTGGAAGAGTAGATTGTTCGTACTCGTAGTTGACGCTTGACGGCCGAGATGAGGGGTGGTCGTTGGAAGAGCGCACCAGTGAGCGTCTCGAGTGCGCGTCCGAGGGCTGTAGGATCCGATAGTCCAGAATGCAATCGTATAACACAAACGTATTCTTTGCCTACAAGTCAACGTTTGTTAGAGCAACTTGTTATCAAATGGTAAAAGGGTGCATACCTGCGCCTTGCTGCGACTTGACGAGGCGTGTCGCACGATCCACGCACACAATCAGACAACCAGTAACCTTTGGATCGAGCGTGCCGCTGTGGCCCGTCTTGTTGACTTTGAGGATTCGACGCATCCAAGCGACGACTTCGTGCGATGAAGGATTCGATGGTTTATCAAGATTAATCACACCAGACCTGCAAAACATACATGTCAGCCACTGTCCCACACACTTTTTCATCCCGCCACTAGAGGAAAAAAACTAGGGAAACAAAGTGCAAAACAAAGACTGACCGCACATAACTCTGGATATCTCGTCGGAGTGGACTGCATCCGACGGGGATGGGCGTAAAATGGCTGGTGCGGACGAGCAGCTTGTCATAGTTTTTGAGCAACAGCGGCCACTGCGACGTGTCGAGTGTAGGTTGTGCATTTGACGGCTTGATGGCATATTCTCCAGCCGTTTGCAGCGCTGTAATCGCGCCTTGGGCGGCGTTTGCCATGTTTTGGTCGAGGTCGAAGGATAGAGTTAGCCGGCTCAGCTCGCTGGGAATCCACCATAGTCTCAAATATAATCTTGTATATGTTAGTAAAACAACATTGCTAACTAACTGCATAACTCCCACTTCGACTCCTCGCCGGCCGCGTTCGTCGCCGCGCTGGAGAAGAGTCTGGAGCGCCACTCGATGCAACATCGTCTGTCCCAGGTTCGGTAGTGAAAGTTGACGTCGAGTCAGCGGTACTCTGTCCTCCGACCGAGACTCCATCCGCCCGTATCGACTCGACAATTTCCAACAACGGCGTCCCCTGCCGACTAATCCTCGCACCCTGCCGTCTCCGACTCCCCCTTTTCCCCAGCGTCCCAGATGGACCCACACTTCCAGTCGGACTTGCTCCTCCAGCAGAACCAGTAGTGCCTCCAGGCGCAGGGCTCGACCGTCTCGATCCCGAAGGCGTACTCCCAGACGAAAGCCGTCCACGAAGCGTCCCTGGTGTCCCAGCTGTTGGAGATCCAGAGGAACCCATGAACTCTCCACTCAATGGCGTCTCTGCCCCGCGAGGCGTACCGAACGCAGGCGTATCCCCGCCTCCACCAAACGACGCCTTGAATCGTTCGAGCAAACTACGCTTCATCCCAGCTCCAGCACCACCTTGATTCCCCAGTACTCCACCGCTCTGCAGACGCCGCTCATAGTTTTCGCGGTAGCGCTCGTATCCCTCGCGAAAGGCCGCATGAACGCGTGAGGAAAAGATGAGTTCGCCTCGTGGATTGGACGAAGGTGGAATGGTGGGTATCACACCATACGACCCATCTGTCGTAGGGGACTTTGCTCGGCGGGGGCCAAACGGCGGAGAAAGCGAGCGTGTGCGCGCACGTGGTGTGATAGGGAGTGGAGAAGAGGGTTGCGACGTTTCCTTGGGTGTATGCGATCCAAAGAGTGGGCCTAGTCCAATTCTCGCGGCCATGCGCGAGAGGCGAGACGGGAGCGGTTGCGTGCGTACATTGAGATACATGTTGAATGATCGAAGGGCCTTGTTTGCGTGGGGGACATATCTACCGAGCGCTACGTTAGCTCCAGAGTGGTGACAGCGTGTAAATCGACCTACTTGTTGGCATAACCGACACGTTCGGAATACATTCCACTGGCAAAAAAGAGAAAGAGCGTTACACCTAGAACGAATAGACATCCCGTCTTGACATAGGGTGGGAGGTGAAAGTAGATACCCGCGTCGGCATCATCCTCTGCTCGCCAGAGATCTCGCTTGGGAATGGTTTCTAGTGACCTCGTATAGCTGTAGTAGTAGTATACAGCGTGGTTGAGTGGCAGGAGAAATAATTCCGTCTCGAGCAGAACGTCGGAGAGAAAGATGAGGACGGCAGTGACGAGCAAAAGCAAGTAGACTGAAATCGTCGACGCGATTCAGGTCGAGAACACGCGAGGGATGGGTCCAGATGCACGAATTGTTGGCGAGATGTGGCCATGAATCGACACAGAATTGGATTGCAAAATCAAAAAGAAGGAAAAAGATGAGCAGCACGTCTTGGACGAGGAAAACAAACAGGAAACGCACATTGATAACGCGACTTTCTACGCTTCAAGAGGCCGGCATTGCGCTTGAGGCGTTCTTCAAACAGGAGTAGGTCTCGAAATGTCGCAGTGTCCGCAGTTGGATAGTATGGCTGCGTCGCGGGCGAGCGTGGCCTTGGCGGCATCAATCAAAACCAACGTCGAATTTCCCCCTATGGCTGCTCTTGTTCGTATAATGCTCCTTGTTGCCGTGTATTCTTGATAGGACGAATAAGCCCCGCGCCCGTTGAATTTTCCCAACAATCGGCTCAACGCACTGATTGTGGTCGGCGATGAAAGGTTTAGGCAGGTGGTGACGGCGGCGGACAACAAAGTACTAAATGCTAAAGAGCGCACTGCACCAGAGATGGGCAGTACGTAACAATAGCGAGGTGATATCTCCGAGGGCTTTGTGTCTGACATCTTGAGCCCATCCATGTGTGTCTGGCTCCCAGCTTCGAGAGGCGTATACACTCCACCCGCATCCCATTGGATCCCTCTTTGTAGAAGAATGGCGCCCAAAACTGAAGAGAGCATCCCCGACCTGGCTGACCACACTTTCCACGTCCGGTTCTCTTCCCGTTAAAGTATGCTTTCTATAAATCTGTATTGAATAAGGATAAACATGCATTACGGCTACAATTCGACAATCATGGTACAAGTCACACGTCCCAGCTGGCCAAGGAGATGCACCCAGGTCATAATTTAGTATAGTAAACAGAACACGCGCAATACAATCGTGCAGTAGGCACCTTTTGGGGCTGTGGCCGTGAGGAGGAGCGAGTGGGGAGAAACCGGGAAACACCGTCTGTAGCTCACTCACGTCTGCTCATGGAGACGCGCACATGCAGGGCTACTGGCAAAATGTCTTCCTCTCGCATCAGACCGGATGAAACCCATCCCACACGCGCCACACCGGTACGGCTTTTCGCCCGTGTGCAATCGAAAGTGTCGCTTCAAATCTCGCGCGCGTGCAAAACGTTGTGGACATTTTGTACATGCGTTTGCGCGAGATTCGGCGCATGTCGCTTCGCCGTGTATGCTCTTTCGCTTTCCACTCGCCCCCGTGCTCGAACGTGGTCTGGTGCTCTTGTGCGCAGCAATTTTGTCTGATTTGTAAAGGGAGATTTGTGAGGGTGTAGGAGAGCACTCTACTGTTGATAAGGAGGATGCTCGAGCTCCCCTGGGCGGAAGGGACATGCTTGGGATGCTGGTCGATAGGAACGTGTCATACGAGTTGAAGATGTCAATGCCATTGTCCGAGTAGCTCGTAGGGTTGATGGGGAGTATCGCCGGACTCGCTGATAGGGTACCGCCGGAGAGGCTGAGCGGGCTCGTCGGAAACGGCGATAGGGAGACGTTGCTCGGAGAATGGGACGGACTAGACGAATTGTAAGGTAACCAATCATTCGCATATCAGACTGTACGCACCTCGCATAAGCAGAAAACCCGTCCGAATAGGAGGAATTGGACCCATGCAGCGCGCTTCGCGTCGACGTTGTAACGTCACCCAAGACTAGCTGATCATCGTTGATAGAGATTACCTCTGGATACGAGGTCGGTGCCGAAAACTGCCCCGACGGTTCGTACAATGGGGGCAGTCCAATTGCCGTGTTGGTGCCGGACATTTCTGCCCATTGCGTATATTGGACATAGTCCAAAGAGTCTAACGATCATCGGTCAGTCGAAACGTTTGCTCACTCGTGGCCCGTCTGCTCCCGTCTCCGCCGTCCGTACGACGTGCAGGATCGCAAGAGCAAAACGAAAACGTGGAACGAGGTGAAACTACTCACTCGGATCCAGCATTTTGGGTTGCAGAGAAGAGGGTTGAGGGTGTTGTGCCGTCCATCCGAGCTCAAAGAACATGGGATCAAACTCGTCAAACGCAAGCGCGCTTGGTGGAGGGTGAGCGGGACCAGTTGGAAAGTGGCCATAGTTGATGGGGTCCATGTAGCGCAAAAGTGGTCAATGGCGGGTCAGAAGTTGGAAGAGTGAGGGGGAGGATAGAGTGCCGGGTGAAGGAACCGAAAGCCAGGGGTCGTTCTTATATGGCGTGCAGCGCTCGTTCACCACTGGGTGCCTAATGTCTCCATTTATCCGAAGGGCTCACCAGAAACTAGACCTCTGACCGCCGGCGCTGCTACCGACCCAGCAAACCGATGTGAATAGCTGCCACGCGGCTCGCCACCATGGTCGTGTCCTCCTCCCGCAAAGTAGACATAATTTCCCAAATCCTCTTTTCCGGCGATTGCTCTATTCCATTTCCTGTCTTCTAGTTCCACAGCGCCGGAATAAGTTGGGCTATCCACATCAAATAACTTTGCCGTGGAATCGACAGAAATGCAGTGACCGTCATCCGCATTTTGTTCCCCCTGAGTCTGTTGCACAACGCGAACGAAAAAGGATCCGGCGATGCACGTGGCAGTGGCCCCTCATTTCGACCGACTGTGGCTGAGATGAACCCCCATTCTGGGACGACGTGAGCTTCGCTTTTGCCCGACTTCTCCAGAAGCCCAAAGGGTCCATAGCTTTGCGAACATTTCGAGTTCCGGATCATCCATGGTCCCGGGCCAGTCTCCTCTGCGTTCGATGGGATCCGGTCTCCCTTCGAGCGCCGTATCCCAGCATGCCAGTCTGGTGTCTCAAGACGAATAAGAAACAAGAATGTCAACTCATTTTGGACACAAAGTCAGTCCACGCCCTGTATTACCGACCAGTGGCAACTGAATCGGGGAGTCACCAATTCAAGGCGTACTCGTGGGAATAGAATAGCATCGCTCCGGCCGCCGTGGTCAATTAGTTTGCTATTGGCTTTTTCCTGATTTGTCTTATAAAATCAAGCTTTCTTGGTGTCCGCCTAAAATGCAGAAGCGCATGACGGTCAAAGAAGGGTTCTTCGGGGGGGCTAATAAACTCTATTCGATGCGTGTGCCTCGGAGGTGGATTCGACTTCCTGGCGTCTATGGATTTGCGCTGAGCCCACGTACGCGAAGTTCGCCTACGGTCCACGAGAGTGATCCTGCATTTGGGCGCCTCCGCTTCGCGACCGCATCATATCAGTCGGCTACGAATCCCCGTCGTCGTGGGAGCTCTCCTTCGCATTACGATCATAATTCGAAGGCAACTTGGTTATCGAGGCGGAACCGCAATATTGAGAATGGCTGAGGCAGCGTTAATTCCAGCGTACATACTGCGCCCAATCACTAAATGGTTGCTAATTCTCGAGTTTTGGCTCGGTGCTGAGCGTTATCCAAGTCGGTGCGAATCCCACTGACGGGCGGGGCATGGATAATACAGAGAACCAACCCATCGGCACAATATGTTCGGACTCTTTTCTCTATAGCCGGAGGTATTGTGGGAAACCATCCCATTTGGACAAGTCGCATGGTTGCTCGATGGCGACAAATGAACTTTTGGTCACTAGAAATGATCGCGTATACGAGTTTTGGATATGAGCCGTCAAGATCATTGTATTTTAGTCTTTATTTCATCGTTGCGAGGGAGGGGCGAACCTCCGCCTTGTTCGTAGATTTTGAGACTTGCATGATTCGGGTTTGTTGGATATCCTTTCGTTGTCTGTAGAGCTCCTCAACTTGAAATTTGCAGAATAGTCTGGGTTGAGAAAGATACCACGTCCATATAAACGACACGGAGCTTTATAAGGTGCTTGGGAAAGCGGTGCGAATCTCGATTCCCGCTATCTACGACGGTGATTAGCGCGGGCATGTCCGTCAAATAAAGGGTTCATAAGCACTAAATTCCAAGGAGAGATATCATGACGACGACAATTGAGAAGTCGTGGTTACGTGCGTATTGACGCCTATTATCGGCATCAACATCTAAGGTTCACTAGACGCTGAATGGCTAAACTTCTAGAGCGATGGCACGAGCCTATGCATGGCTTGGATCGTGGTGGAGTTCAAGTTTTATCAATGACCAAGGTAGAAAATGTACGGTTGAATAAATTACATCAATGTACATGATTCCATACAGTGGTTTAGTACCGCACCTCGCGCCTTGGACCTATACCTCGTCGCAGAGAGCGGCCATTGCCTACCATTTGAGTGCGTCTACTCGACATATTCTATTCGCCCACTAATCTATTTCAGATGAATTCTCTTCCCAGTCTCCCTTACGAGCTGTTATACGAGATATTCAAGCAAACGCTCCCAGAGGTCGAAGACAATAGGCACTTGGAATCCGATCCGTTGCTTTACGCCGGATATTCCCCTCGCCCAGCTCATCCTGCTGCCCTTCAAGCGGAATGCCTTCGCATCCTAACAATCTGCAAAGCGCTCAATCGAATCATCGAGGAATTCTTATACACAAACGTATACTTGAGGTCGAATCCTATCTGTCTCGATAGATTTGTGTCCTCTGCTGCCTGTCCACCGTCCTACACATCGGCATCAGGGCATCCTCGTGGGGAATATACCCGCCGGATTCGGATGGAACGACTTGAAAGGGTCAATTCAATCACAACTCTCAATCTCATAAGACTGAAAGAGGTCTGCCCGAACCTTACCGCCTTATCGATGCTGGGACGACTTGGCCTCAGCGGGTCGCCTGGACCCGACATATGGCTGAAGGGTGTCACGTCCCTTGAGTGGGGTGATATAGAACTCAACTCTATAGTTCATCGCTATCTCTCTGGTGGAGTCGACACGCTGCAATCGCTGAGCCTCCGAGGAGCATGCGGGGGGACGTTTAACGGAACCCTGGAACTCAATCGCCTTACAAAACTCTCTATGGTGTTCTACAGTGCTCCGCTTCCGAAATTTTCGGAGCTGAGAACACCCATTCTGGAATGGCTGAGGCTCGATATTCAGTATAGAGCAAAGGACGGTGCCCTCTCCGAGTTTCTAACCAACAACGGTAGAAACCTCACATTCCTGTGTATTGACAACGTCCGTAACTTTTACAGTACAGGCAAGCTCGTCGAGACGTTTGCGGCTTGTCCTCGGCTCGAGACGTATATGGAAAACCTCGTTATCAACACATCCGACCTCGATCCTACGCGTATCTCCTCCAAACATAATCGACTACGTCGACTTGTCGTCGTCATCAATCCGTCGTCCCCCGGACGATGGCTCGTGCCGTATAGTCACATTTTTACCAGGGATTCTTTCCCCGCGCTTCAATCGCTGATCTTACTCATCTCGAATCGTCTCGGGTACATCCTCGGAAAGAATATTTTCGCTGTCCAGCAGGACATACAGAAGATGTTTCCACATTTAAACGTCGAGACAAAAATGTACTGAACAGGGGTGGTTGGATATGAAGTATTTACTATCCCTCACGTCGTGGACTATGCTCGAGCTAAACCCCCTCATAAAAAAGCAACCTTTTAGCTTCGGTCGGAGGCAGTGTAAGGTACACATTATTCTCGGCGCATCTGCGTTATTGACATCGAGACTCACTGTCTTCAACGTCGCCATCCCCACATTGGACGGTCAAAGCTCCTACAAGGCAGTCACCTTGCCTCCCATGGCTGCTCACGTCGAGATCGTCTACCCGCATCGAACTGACGAACATGAGACGCACGTGCCGACTCTCTAGATTTCGCATTCTGGAGTCGTCTACTAGAGGAATACCAGCGAACGCGCCTCGCGAGTTTTGAAGGGAGAGGCGGTCGAGTAGTTTGCCGACGAGGACGAGAGGCAAAGCGTGGTGCGTATTGATTGACCGAATGAGAACAGCAAAGACCGCCCTTTACTAGCCAACGGACTCGCTCGAGCACCGGATAGGAAACGCAACTGTGAATAAATGTATGTTAAAGAGAGTTACAAACTGAGGGTATCAAGAATTGCACACTTCAAGAAAGAACGATCTAAAAGTATCGGATCTTCAAAGCCTGTAACCACGACAGACCACCGTACCTCCTAGCCCCTCGCTGGTAGAGAGTGCCTTCCTTTAATTGGCAATCCACTGAGGAGGAAGCCCACATACATTATGGTTCAGCATCGCGGGGCATTCTCTTCTGGCCTCAGTTTGACGTTTTGCTCCCACATTGTGGTTCGCCTTTGACGCCCCTAGTAGCACCGCTGCTCCCTTCGACACTTGAGCCCTGAGGAGTGCTATTTGCTGAGCCACTCGTAATCCGACTCGACCTTCGAGAGAACCGGCTTGATTGTCGTCCACCACCTTCATGGACGATATCGAGGGCCTTTCTGTCAGGTAGATTCCTTCTCGAGCTCCATTGGACAGAGCTATCTTGTTTCTCCTTTCCTCGAATCTTCGTAGAGAATTGAAAGCGAGTGGCTTGATCCACACAATCGAGTTTGGGGTCCAGACTGGCAGCAGTACACCCAGCATCTTCCCCAGTGGCGAGGGCCCCTACCAGAATCTTTTGAAAAAAGGCGTGGTCCAAGTACCGAATACGCTTGAGGAAGTACTTCCCATCATCTAGCAGTTCAATGAGTCCCGATATCCTGGTGGAATTGGGATAGTGAGCAGAAAGTGCTGCGACTTTCTCTTCTCGCCAGCGAAGAATGGATTCTAAATCCATCTCACTACGAACAGCTAGGTGAGCGTTTGCAACTTCGACCTCTGCCGTCTTATACAGGTTGATACTCGATCGAAAGACGGTTCTATATGATCTTAACCTCTTGTCGAGGTCAGTAAGCTGGTCAAAGCAGATGTATGCGGAGTACAATCGGGAGCGCATCTCTTCCAACATATTGCTGAATCCCGAGCATTTCTTGATAGTGATGAATATTTGGAGCAGCTCCTTCTTGCGACCGCTGAGAACGGCAAGGTCATCATAGTCGAAAAAAGAGTCGAGCTCTTTCTTGCGGCCCTCTTTGCTCAACGGTTGCCCGTCAAAGACGATACCATCGACATGGCGAATAGTGAAGTACAGAAGAACCCAGAACATCGACTCTAGATCGTGCTAAGGTTGATGTAGAGATTGCTTGTTGAGCGCGATTGACATGAACATCAAGGCCCCCTTTTTTGAGTCAGCGCGATGTATGGTGAGAAATGAAGTACCCACTGTGATCGATGGCCACCCCGCTGGGCCGTCAGCGTTCATATCCTTGGCCAACTCCCAGTCGATCAATAGACCGCGCGGTGGTTGGGAGGAGGCGCTCAGGGCAATGAGAACAATACCCACGTTCGAGATTCTCGACAGGATCCTCCCATGCTATTGAAATTGGCTTCACAGTCTGTGACCTGATCTCTGGTTGGACGTCTCTGGTTCCACTAGCCAGAAGCGTTGGAATGCCACAGGGTCTTGACGTGATGTGACGCTCGTCGTACTTGCGGAAGAAATAAGCTTCAGGCGTCGTATCTTCGTACTGCCACGATGTCTTCACGAGCCGCAGTTTGGCAATCACATTGCGAGCCGAAAGCGAACTGCACACAGGATCCTCAATGTCCTCTTTCGTGATAGCCAGATAACGTCTCGTCCTACGGGAAAACATCGATTCGACACTGTAGAGCGGTCGCTTGAATACTAAGTATTCGGTGGCTTGGTTGGGCTCGACTGCCATAGCAGAATCAACTCGATGAAAAAGCTCTTTCGGCTCGATCTTCAATAGCCAGCAACCACTCGGCCCTCGTCGAGTTATCCAGTTCTGATTATTGACAGCCTTGGCGTAGGTATCGGCAACATGCCTCAGACCCTCGCTATACAGATTTCCGTCCGTATATTCGGTGAACAAGCGACCCTGTCCGACGCTGATACCGAATCCACTTCGACCATTCAACGCAAGTGCACGCATGAAACGAATCAAATTGTCGGGGGATTCCAAGTATCGAATCGGAGTGGTGATGACACATCCGGTATGAGTGAATTTCCATATTCGTGCAACGGGTCCCGTGGTGGTGATGAAATAGAGATAGTCCCAGGGCAGGGAGGAGGCTTGTCCTAGATTCACGTATCTGAGAACTTGAAGCAAGAGTTGTTTGGGAGAATCTGTCAACTCGTGATCCTTTAGGAAACCTTTGGTCTTTTGGAAAGGTAGGTCAAACACTTCCGCTTTGACTTCGATATAGACGGCTGGATGGAGGAAAACGTCGTGTGTGCCATCCGGGTGGTAGTCGAACGAGAGAGCGATATCCGGTAACACTTTGATAGAAGTAATCAGTGGCAATTCGGACGACCCAATATCGCAGCAACGCATTTTCTCCCCCTTGAGCGACCTCAGAGGGGGACAGGCACCATTGAATGCCTATGTCTAGAGACGCGTTCATCACGATCAGCACACTCCAGATGATGTTAATGATAAATACCCACAAGAGGTGCATACATATCGGTATCTTTGAGTTTCATTTCCGGTTCCGGTTTTACTTTGGTGGGTACCCCGGTTCTGGTGCTCTCTGATTCCCCAGTATTCTCGGAGATCGCTTGAGCTAGCATGATTTCGTTCTTGGCTCGTTCGCAGCGCCTCTGGTTGCTTTTGATATCGTCCAGACAGGAAAGAAAAGCCTTGCGCTTACGGCGCATACCCTGAGGGCTGAGATTGTATGCTTGACTCGGAAAGTCTTGAAGAAGCTGGGACGGCGTGACCACCTTTATATGACCTTGCATCTAGAGGAAACCCGCGTCTCGGAATAAAAGGTTGTCGTAAAAATCGCGGTCTTTGGAGTACCGTGCCTCATATAGGTTATGAACTGAGAGAATTCTCCCCTTTGGCTTAGGAGAAGATACTTGAACTGGGTGCATAGCGGTGGTCGGGAAGAGGTCGTTGTGGCAACTTTCGCTCGGTACCTTTGATGCACTCAAAGGAGGATATCAGTCTTATTCAAAGCATTGCTTCTTGCTCTTTTCTACCTCTCCTTCTCACTGGGTCTGGGGTATTTGAGACATATTACATCTGGTAAAGGAGGCCGGTATTTGCTGTGAGAATGAGCGGAGACAGAGTAGAATCTTGTTCTTTTTCGACGCATGCAAATCAACGTTTACAAATATCGATCATAATAATAGAAAGAGATATGCTACAGAACAACGCCCGCCACGGCTGCTATACGGTTTTCTTTGTTGGTTACATTTCTTCCTAATGGGCTGTATCTAGTACAAATAACTGGTTTCATCAACTGGGAAGCATTGCGTTGTTCGCCCAATATAACTACATTTCCCTCATGCGAGCGTTGTTATCTTCTGTGAACATCAGTCTGCGAGTCGAAAGTCATGATTGACAGTCGGACGCTGTCTCTGACGTAGAACTCTCTCGCGAGTCGAAAGGAAGTACTGGATAGTCTCATTCTGGGTGTAATAACAGACTGTCTCTCCTACCTGAACAGAATACACCAATTGGATGCCTTTATCCGCCGACAAGCAGCTAGGTGGGCTCATGATGATGCAGGTGTAAACATACAGCATCCGAACAAGCAGAGCAGTAGGAAGTGTCAAACTCCTGTGGAAAACCGATCGCCATTTCAGACTCATCAATGGCGAAATCAAGTCGCCTCCTAATTCGGTAAGAAGTTGAACCTCGCATGGGATTGTCACTCACCTAGCCTCTTATATACGCCACCACCCGTCGTAATACATTGATCCCTCCGAGTACCAGAAACGCGAGGGACGTAGCGAGAATAGAAGCCGGTGCGACGCAGAGCAGAATGGACGCTGCGAGGGTAACAGCTGTTGGCCGTATCAGCAGAAGGACAGACGATGGAAGGCGGAAACGTGACAGACCCCCCAGAATGAACGCCAAAGCCGTCGACGTAATCGCAAACGAAACCGAAGTAAATGTCGTAAACACGACTGCTGCGATGGAAAAGACTCTGTGTATATTGTTGGCAGGTCTCGCACTCAGGGATGAACAATGGACGCACATAAAGAGGAGGACCGGAAGGAATGAGAAGAAGGTCACCATAGCGAAGAATGTCTGCTCGTTGTTCAGTCAAGGATCCCGGATGAGAAACGTCAAGGGCGTACCGCTTTCATGGGCTGATCCCGTGCATACTGGCGTGATGAATCTGTAGCAGGAATAATCACGCTGGATACAACACTGGAGTTTGTCAATAAGAAGCCGAACTTGCCAAGAACAGGAAAAAGTCGGGCAAAGTGTATAGCGAAAAGGGGGAAACCTACTCTCTTGCCCTATCCTGAACATCCTGCGCCGTTTGCTCAAATATTCCAGATATTCTTCTGAGTCGACGCAACGACCCTGGCCGTTCGCGCTCCCGTTCAAGCGACATCCCAGAGGCCTGCTGCTGATAGCCACCTTGTTGCTGATAATACGGATAATTGGGATTATCCATCATCAACACCGTCGAGTCCGTGCTTGCATTCGTCGCTGTGCTCGCTGTGCGCCACCGTCTATTACGCGTGTTTGCGGTGGAAGGAGATGGAAACTCGTAGACGTTGCTAGTATAGTTCATTTCTTGTTAAGGTGGAGTTAGATCACGTAGTGAAGAAAACCAAGATCGCGGTTCAGTTCAAGACGGGTTATCACGTGGTACAAGCTCCCTGAAACCGGCCAAATCCATTCCATTCCAATGTGTGCGTAAGATACATGAGAGGGCAATGACGCTTGTGATCCATCTAATATTGTTAAGTTAGACCCCGTTCAAACCCGATCGCTTCAGAGTGCGACGCTGAGCAGCCGAGCAGACAAACTGGTAATAAGGAGAAGGTAGATGCTCGTCCAAGCGTTGGTACTAGATGTACCCTGAGTAGCACTGGAGTCGAGGTAAGAGGTATTAATCACTGTCTTATTGTACACCTTGAGGTAATTTATTGACCAAGTTGCATTCTAGGAAGAGTTGAAAATATGCGTCCAAATAAAGTAGAGTACGTACAACAAAGTTGCTGGGGTTGGCAACTTGCTCGGCGCAGGATCCAGGACAGCCGGACGTCGAATACCTGGCGATACATTAGTTATCAGCAAGCACTACAGTTGCCTTTCGTACGAGGTTCCAGCCCAATCACCACAGAGCGTAGTATCTTCCAGGTCTTCTCAGCAATCATCCCTACCACAGTGACTTCTACTCACCAAAGATGAACATATGGTTCCTAAAGAACTGGTCAATTGGACACCCTTGTGACGAGAGCGATGCAGATGGTGTAGGCCACGTCGTCGGGTCGGGCAAGCCTTGAATGATATTGTCTGGAATGGCGGCCCTGTAGAAGAACCCTAGTCACCCGGTCAGTCAATGTAGCCTCAAGTAATAATAGTGACCTACAAACATCAATACTCTTGTCATCCCACTTCATTGCGAAGACGCCGCCGCCCTTTTCATTGAAGACGGGCCCAAACGAGGCGACGCTGGGATCGACAATGTTACATCCGGTATTGCTCATATAGTTGCTGTCGCATATCGTGTTGAGAGCTGTCCCGGTATAGTTTCCAGATGTGACCAAGTTACATCCTGGGTGATATCGTTAGTTTCTCTATGCCACCTGACGAAGATGAAAATGACCTGGTAGGGTGTGCCAGGAAACTTGATTCGACAAACTGGCGTGTACGTTCTCAATGATGTCTATCTCGCCATCCCGAGGCCAGTTTTCGTTGGTCGACCAATATGCTGTCTTGATGGTAAGGTACCGTACGCATCAAGCCCTCCGACGTACCAGGCCATGTACCTGTATGATATTAGTGAGATCCAGAAAGATTTATTGCAACTTACTGCATCCAAACGGTGCTTTAGCGACGTCGAGGATATACAGGCCGTGATTGTATTTCGCCGTTGTTGATATTCGGACACTTTGTAAAGTATCAACGCATGTTCATCGATTGGAGAACGACCGAACCTTGGTCGATACTTTCCGTTATTTATATCGTCAACGGTGAGCACTGTCCAGTTGTCCACGTGCATATTTGCTCGGCCTTCTTCCGTGACATAGGCCAATCCTTTTGTAAATGCTTGCTCTTTGGTCAAATAGCTAGAGAATGATGAGGTTCTGACCATCACCCTGCGAACATGCGCACTCTACATATCCACTGCCTATGTCAGCAGCGGTTCTCCCTAAAATAAATGGCATACTGTGTGTAGTCTTGTCCGCTATAAAAGTCCCACTCGCTACACGATCCAAATTAGATCAGCACCACTATCCAGCACTCGGAGACGAAAGACGCAACTCGAAAAAGTTTGCACCCTGATATGTCTTTGCGCTGACGTAGACCGTCTTGTTATATGATCTTTTCTGCATCATAATACTTCTTCTCACGTCTAGAAACTGACGTCCTCTCTCTGCGCGCTCGCGTAACGCATCCCAACCCCGCTTCATACTCGACACTGCTCGCGCTGCTGAGTCTACAGCGCGTGCATCGGCTCGTAACGGTGCTATCTCCACTAGGAGAACCACATTAACGAGAATAAAGAGCGCTTTGCCGAGATTCCACGACTTCTGAGCTCCGGGTGTCGAGGACCGTGTCGCGTTTGTCGTCATCGTTGGCTCGTTTCTTCCTAATCGTAACTTTTATATCGTTCTTTGTCGTCGAAGTCGTTTGGCTCTTCGCGCAACAATGTATGTGCTAAGAATAGTAACGTCGTGGTTCAAGAGCCAGTGGCGTTCAACACGAGGCACAACTCCAAATCGAGCAATGGACGGCCTCTTCGGCACGGACAAACTCACGAAAGCTCCAAGGATAGAACGTATTAAACATATCTTTGCATATCTCGTGCCGCGGTTGTTTATGTAAAGACGGCTTGCTAGAACACTGTCCCGTCGCTTTCGATTTCAATCGGTGGTCCACCGCCATTGACATTCGCGCGTAGCGCTTTCGCAATCTCTCGACCTCCCTTCCATGTCGCTGCTTCCAGGACCTGCGGGAGCGACAACGATGGCGTCGACGTCTGTACGCGCAATTGGGACGCAAGGCGGTCACTAACTCGTTATAAGTATATGCAATGACACGAATTAGAGCAACTCACAGCTCGATCACGGTCATGGCGCGCCACTCGATGATAGCCGGGTGCGAAGGCGGAAGACGAGGGATCGAAGATGCCGTGTCTGGGTAGAATTCACGCCCCAAAGCGCCTTCTCGTAGTTTGAGAACACCCAAGTCTACCAGTAGACCGCCTAATTCACATTAGCCCCGTACATCTACCAGGGGAGAAACAGAACGCACCGTTTCGATACTCTGGCAAGCCGGTCATGTCCTCCATGCCCTCAAACTTCCATCCCAGTAGCTTCTCGATTGGCTCGACGAGTGAATAGGTGAGCCACTGAGATAGCTTATGGAATGGGACGAGCCCGTGAGCCTCCTTTTCCAACTCAGACACCTTCTGCTCAGCAGTGGCACTGCCCTCAACGTTTGCCAAAGCATCGCATCGCCAGACGTCACCCAGAGGCACACCACCTAGTGTCGTACGGTCGGTCGGCCAAATGGGCGCTAACCCTTGCATAACGACCTCCCAGAGTGTCGAGATGTGTACACTCGTGCGTCCCGCGTGCGAGGTGAGCGACTTTGTTTTCAGGAATGTGAGCAGGTTGCCCACACGACCTTCCTCGCCAAAGTATTGAGGACTTTGCGTGAGCGCCGAACCAAGTTTCTGTAGTAGACCTGCTCGCCCCTCCAAACCAGAAAGTGGATTACGCGCGTTGACTTGAAGCCCTTCGCCGACTTTGGTCGCGTCTAGAGACGACAACCCCTGAGCTAGACCGCGATCAACAACGGCACATGTAGATGAGGTGGAGCGTACCATCTACTCTCTCTTTCATCTCCGGGTCGCTGGAGAACAAACCCTTTTTGAACATGTCCAACGAAGCGATTGCTAGACCTTCGCTGCGCGAGTACACTTCGCCGTTCTCTATTTCTTCTTTGTACTTCCAGACGTTTCCAGCGCCTGCGTCCAAGAGTACCGATACCAAGAAGAGGTCGAGGAGCCGCGCACATTGCTCCTCAACAGGCACTGGCGGCGATTGATTCGACCAAGAGGCAAGTAGTGGCTCAATACGCTCGTATTTGGTATCAAAGTGTCGCCAACGGCCGTGTGGGGGGATCTATATCGTTGGATCAGTTGACGAGACGAACCGGTATGAGAGATACATGCCTTGGAGAATGACTCATAGTCTCGGCGCATAATTTCTTCGCAGAACATGACAACTTCATGTTCCTTTTCTGGATGATACTCGAAATACTGGAGTTTATTCTGCTGAGCGAGCGCGTGAACGAGCTTGCACCGTTGTCGAATTGTTGGGAGCGCACGCAGAGTCTTGAGGTGACTCTCTAGTGCTGCCTTGTCTGCCATGTTGTAGATGGTCTGCGCCAATGTGAGCGAGATTCAAGGAGATCAGACGTGAATGGGTTCCTGATGGTCGTATATGGACGTACGGAAGCGAAAAAAGTTGAGGATTTGCAACTTGGCTTGAAAACGAGACAGCCACGAAAGTCGTGGTCGGGAGCAGGCTCGGAATGTTCGATGGAAGTCCTTTACGAGCGCCGAATTGACACACTCTAAATACTTTAAGGCTTGTCATTGCTTACGTATACTTTGCTGGTGGATATTCCCTGCGGGTTGGCTCATCAGGTGACCAAGTGGGACTGAGGATGACACGGGATCCTGTATCTTACTTTGTCCCAATTCTGCCTTTTCCATGCAGCACCACCTTAACTTGTATTTCGGGACCTAGTTTGCTGTAAGGACTGGTTGGCCAATTCGACACATTCGTGAGGTCATACATTTTACTCGTGCGACTCAGAGAAGACGAGGTTTTGTCCATCTCCAAATCATTCTCAGTGCAAATACCGGCCTCCTTTACCGGATCGAGTATGTCTCTAATATCCTAGACCCGGAGAGAAGAAGAGGTAGCAAAACGGCCAGAAGTAATACTTTGAATACGACTGATATCCTCCTTTGACCGCAGCAGAGGTACGGAGGGAAAGTTGCCACAACGACCTGTTCCCGACCGCCGCCATGAACCCAGTTCAAGTATCTTCTCCTGAGCTAATGGAGGTCATTCTCTCAGTTCATAAACTATACGAAGCACAGTACTCCAAAGACAAGGATTTTTACGACAACCTTCTACTTCGAGACACGGGTTTCTTCTTGAGGCAAGGTCACATAAAGGTGGTCACGCCCACCGAGCTTCTCCAAGACATTCCGAGCCAAAAATACAATCTCAGCCCTCAGGGTATGCGCCGTAAGCGCAAGGTTTTTCTTTCCTGTCTGGACGATATCAAAAGTGATCAGCGACGCCGCGAACGAGCCAAGGACAAAAGAGCCTTAGCTCAATCGAGTTCTGTGAATACTGAAGGATTGCAGAGCACCAGATCCGGGGGAGCCGACAAAAGAAAACCAGAACCAGAAATGGAACTCGAAGATGCCGATATGTATGCGCCTCTTGTGGATGTTTATCATCTATGTCATCTGAAGTGTGCTGATCGTGATGAACATGCCTCTAGATTTGTGCATTCAACGCTGCCTGTCCCCCTCCGAGGCCGCTCAGGGGGGAGAAGATGCGTTGCTGCGATATTGGGTCATCCGACTTGCCACTGGCTACTTCTATCAAAGTGTTACCGGATCTTGCTCTCTCGTTCGACTACCAGCCGAATGGCACACACGACGTCTTCCTCCATCCAGCCGTCTATATCGAAATCAAAGCGGACGAAGTGTTTGACCTACCTTTCCAAAAGGCCAAGGATTTCCTGAAGGATCACGAGTTGACAGACTCACCCAAACAACTCTTGCTTCAAGTTCTTAGATACGTGAATCTAGGACAAGCCTCCGAGCTGCCCTGGGACTATCTCTATTTCATCACCATTACGGGATCGATTGCACGAATATGGAAATTCACTCATACTGGATGTATCGTTACCACTCCGAGTCGATGCTTGGAATCCCCGACGAGGGCCGAGTGGTTGCTGGCTGTTGAAGATCGAGCCGAACGAGCTTTTTCATCGTGTTGATTCTGCTACGGCAGTCGAGCCCAACCAAGCCACCGAATACTTAGTATTCAAGCGACCACTCTACAGTGTCGAATCGATGTTTTCCCGTGGGACGAGATGTTATCTGGCTATCACGAAAGAGGACATTGAGGATCCTGTGTGTAGTTCGCTTTCGGCTTGCAATGTGATTGCCAAACTGCGGCTCGTGAAGACATCGTGGCAGTACGAAGATACGACGCCCGAAGCTTATTTCTTCCACAAGTACGACGAGCGTCACATCACGTCAAGACCCTGTGGCATTCCTACGCTTCTGGCTAGTGGAACCAGAGACGTCCAACCAGAGATCAGGTCACAGACTGTGAAGCCAATTTCAATACCATGGAGGATCCTATCTAGAATCTCGAACGATATATTGGAATCGACATACTTGTTGCGAGGCTGGACTCCATGCTGGAGCGTTCTGTGTATACCTCACGTTCGTCCTCCACTGATGAGCCAAGCAAGTCATGTCACCTCGACTGGCTACTCTTCAAGGAAGTGGCACCGATCTATCAAATGCTTGCAACTTGAAGGAGCTTGTGCAGGCCGTACTTGACGCAGTCGACGGTGAGCATCTCGTTCGCTTTGAGCCCAGTGTCTCACACTTCTAAGCCCACAAAAGCATGTATAACACGAGAATATTACATAGAGACGTGTCTTTGGGTCATATTCTCATTGGCCTGAGCGCCTCCTCCCAACCACGGCGCGGTCTATTGATCGACTGGGAGTTGGCCAAGGATATGAGCTCTGACGGTCCAGAGGAGCAGCCATCTTTCCCAGTGGGTGCTTCATTTCTCGCCATACATCTCGCTGACTCAAAAAAGGGGACGTTGATGTTCATGTCAATCGCGCTCAACGAGCAACCTCTACATCAACCTTGGCACGATCTAGAGTCGATGTTCCGGGTTCTTCTCTACTTCACTATTCGCCATGTCGATGGTATCGTCTTTGACGGGCAACCGTTGAGCAAAGAGGGCCGCAAGAAAAGCTCGACTCTTTCTTCGACTATGATAACCTTGCTGTTCTCAGCGGTCGCAAGAAGAAGTTGCTCCGAATGTCCATCACCGTCGAGAAATGCTCGGGGTTCAGCGACCTAGTATGGTGCATCAAAAATCATTATGGCTGATGTATTCCTGCTTCGCCCAGCTGGAAACCATAGATCGGGAACCAGAGGTTGGCGTTTTCTTTCGCTCGAGTAGTAACCGGTATAAGGTTCCGGAATCGGACATCAAGAACGCTCACCTGGCTGCCAATAGCGAGAAGGACTTGGGGCCCATTATTCTCTGGCGAAAAGAGAGAATAGCAGAGCTCATCGCTCAGCATCCCAAATCCCGTCGTGTAAGCGATTTGACAACAGTGCTGAGTCAGGCAGAATTATTCCTCCCAACTGTTCATTTCTTGGATCACGACTTCTTTCGGATGCATCTCTCAGAGGCCCTCGCCGCTGGAGAGGAAGCAGGGTGTACTGCTGCTAGTTTGGACCCAAACTCGATTGTGTGGATCAAGCCACTCGCTTTCAATTCTCTGCGAATATTCGAGAAAGGAGAAACAAGATAGTTCTGCCCAATGGAGCTCAAGAAGGAATCTATTTTGACAGAGCGGCCCTCGATATCGTCCACGAAGATGGTGTTCAGCGCGTCGACGGCAATCAACAATCAACCTGGTCTTCTCAGAAGGTCGAGTCGGATTAAGAGTGGCTCAGCGAATAGCACTCCTCAGGGCTCAAGTGTCGAAGGGAGCAGCGGTGCTACTCGGGGCGTCAAAGGCAAACCACAACGTGGGAGCAAAACGTCGAACCGAGGCCAGAAGAGAACACCCGGTGATGCTGAACCATAAAGTATGTGGGCTTCCTCCTCAGTGGATTGCCAATTGAAGGAAGGTACTCTCTATCAGTGAGAGGTACGGCGGTCTGTGTGGTTACAGGCTTTGAAGATCCGATACTCTTAGACCGTTCTTTCTTGACGTGTACAACTCTTGATACCTCAGTTTGTAATTCTCTTTAACATATGTTTATTCACAGCTTACGTTCCCTATCCGGTGCTCGAGTGAGTCCGTTGGTTAATAAGGACAGTCTTCGCTGTTCTCAGTCTGCCAATCAATACGCACCACCTTCTGCCTTTCCTCGTTCTCGTCAGCAAATACTAGACCACCTCTCTCCCTTCAGAATTCGCGACGCACGTTGGGTGGTATTCCTCTAGTAAGTGGCTCCGGAACGCGAAACCTAGAGAAGTTGGCACATTGTTATGGAACGCAGTGAAATCTATGCAGAAAGGGTAAGAATTGACACAGTGACTCACATGCGCCACGTCGAGAAGCTGACGCGCCACCATAGACTGGTCCGCTCGACGGTAGCAAACCATACGGTGTCGCATATGGCCGACGACCTCTCGCTACCGTACGGAACCGAAGTAAATAGAATGTTAATTATGGGTAGGGTTAGGGTCGACGAGGATTCGACGTCGACACCTCGTCATCCGTCCGCTACTCCGCACCAGCCAGTCGTCTCTCATCCCCTATGCCCTCTGCTCGCTGACTCTCATATCCGTTTGTCATCCGTAGATATTGCCAATGACTCGATAGGGTCTCGAAACAGTATATAAGGACCGATTTTCGCGTGTACATTTCTCTAGTTCTGAATCTGCTCTCATTCCGTTCTAACACCCTCGCAAACTCTCGCTTAGTAATATATTGACTACGTGAGTTGTACATTCCCACTCGGGCCTCCCACCTGCCAGACGAACCGCCGCGCGATTCGTAACACACGTGCGCCTCATGTTCGTCAGTTGGATGTGGGTAGACGACCTCGACGTGAATGACTATGGGAGGTAAAGTGACTGCCTTATAAGAGTCTTGAGCAGTGTGATGCTTTACAACGACCGCCCAATGCAGGTACTTCATCTGGGGAATGCCAGAAGATAGTGGAATTGACGACGGTTATAGTCTCGATGAAACGAACGTGGATGCGCCGAGAATAACTGTTGTACGTTGTATTGTCTCCGAGTGAAGCCAAAAAATCGTGGCCCTATGACGACCAGTCATAGGTTGGGCTGTGCGAGCAGAGAGGAGTAGCGCAGAGATACGAGTGTCACTCGTATTGTTCTGCGCGGGAGAACAGTTGGCGGAGGCTCAACGAACGAACGCGCAGGTGGCAAACCCGCATTCGTTTCTTGGACTCCGCCACAACTTTCGTTCTTGGCCTTAGCGGCGTTCGCTGCTTATTTTCTATTGCCCACCCACCCTCGCCGGTACCCGCATCTCTAACAAGCACTTAGGAGCGATTCCGTGGAATCCCCGTACAAGCACGGCAGGCTTAACGGCTTGGTTTGGTTTGTATCCCACCCATCCCTGCCCGATACCCAATCCATCCCTTTGCCTGCCGACCGCTTCGCGCCCCCCCAACCACACGGATAGCTAGAATGGTTTATTATTGTTTATATTACAGTATACCTATATATACATGACATTATCGCTCTTAGCCGTTCCATGGTTGTCCTCCTCCGAGGTACACTCGTTGGACGCTGATGCTCGGAGCCTCCCACAGCGCGTTTCCATGAGATTCAGCTCGAGCATAGTCCACGACGTAAGGGATGGTAAATACTCTATAGCCAAACACCCTGTTTAGTACATTTTCGTCTCAAATGAGGAAACATGCTCTTCACGCTCAGAACAAGCACACCAACATTCATTTCTATGCTGCGTCTAAGTCTATCCGAGATGAGCAATATCAAGCATTGAAGCAAAGGAAATGATTCTCTTTTGAAGATCTGACCATAAGGCGCGATGTAATGTGAGGCCAATGGTATATCGAGGACGATGACCAGTCGACGCAATAAGGCATGCTTAGCAGAGAGACAGGTACGGTCGAGCGCGAGTCTGTTAGGTATCAGGTCCTCCATATACGTCTCAAGCCGACGGCAGGCCTCGAATATTTCGACGAGTTTGCTTGTACCGTAGAATTTCCACGCGCTATCGATGCAAAGAAACCTTGGTTTAGCGCCGTTATTGGCTATAAATTCGGACAGAGTGTCGTTGGGTTCCCTATAGGGAATTTTTGAGCCTCAGCCACTCGAGATTCGGCGCTCTAAGATCCAAAGAGATGGACGGTGGGTTACCAGTAAACAACAGAGAGCGTCTTTTGAGACGATGTAGTACTGCCATTTGATTGGCAAAGGTCCAGCGTACGTTCCTTCTAGGCTCAGAGGTTCCAGTGTGTCGACTCCCCCAGAAAGGTGATAGCGAACACATCGAAGTGATGTGATGCTCTCGAGCCAGATCTCAGGTTTGGACAGCAAAACGTTAGGGCCGAGGGCTCCAAGCGTCGATATGGCGCCGAGATTGGGACAAACTTTTTTCAGCTGCATAAGGTCCTGATATGTGGCTGCATTGAGCATACTGAGTCGCTCGATCCTAATACTGCGGGTATATTCCACGGGGTCTTTCGGATCCACAATATAAAAACGGGAGAGCGGCAGAGGCGACGAACTCCTCGAGGTAGAGGGGATCTGATCTTAGGTATACGCTTGTGTATAACTGTTTTTCGGCTATTCGATTGAACGCTTTGCAGACTTTGAGAACGCGCAAGCATTCCGCTTGAAACAAGGCTGGGTGAGGCGGACTGGGAGCATATCCGACGTAGAGTAACGGATCTAATCCAATGGCTCTTTCATGTCCCACCTCTGCGAAGAGCTGTTCGAATATCTCGTATAAAAGTTCAAAAGGGAGAGTGGGCAGGGGCTCATCTGGGCAAAAAGTCAATGCAAAGCGAGGCAATGTCGACGGGATTTACTCAGTTCACTGGCGTCGGTCACTGTATGTAAGGGGTGACGGCGTCGGGTCTAAAAGTCGGCACCGAGCTACTGGGAGTCAACTAGTATTGAGGAGAACTTCCAACGACTAGGAGATGTCCATACTGTCGGGAAACGAAATGGAGATGAAGGAGCGCAGCCTGATGATGCCAAAGGAGTGCAGATGAGGGCTTATCGCGGATAAATAGCAAGATGGAATGTCGTGGTATGATGAGGAACGATGCAAAAGGAGCGTGGTAAACAGGATGCAAAGGAAAAGACATAAGATCGTAAAACGGTCGTACAAACGGGATGCATCCCCACCCGAGGCCCTCCGGGCTTAGAGGTTAGTACCTGCACCGATGGGTAGGGTGGACAGGACGCATCCAGAACCCAAACCACCCAATAAACACGACGAGGAACTGGAATATCCACTCGGTCGCAGGGAGCATCAACGCGAGGTTGAGCGCCGTCTCCGTAAGATGCGCGGGTGGGATCACACCACCCGTATAACTACGCGACTGGAGATGCATATCATCCGTTCTCGAAATATCATCAAAGAGAGCTAGTGCGCTTTCTGTCGGACGAGGTGAGTCGAGTGTTCCGGTTGATAGCACGGGCGAGTCAATTCGTTGGCGTCTAGGTGCTGCTGGGGGCAAGACGACATCCGAAGGGACCGGTGATGCTTGTGCGGTTGCGTAGGACATTGCGGGACTTGGGTGGGCTGTCACGTACGACGGCGCTGGGCTTGTGGATAGCCCCGAGGAAAGGTGGACCATCGATGGTGTGGGCGAGTTGAGATGAACAGACGCTGCATGGCCTTCGAGTGTGTCGCCCAGATGAGAAGCCGTGGATACGTACGAGGATGCTGGCGAGTCGAAAAAGGTCGGATCGTGCAGGAAAGAGGGACGGGGAATCGGTTTAGGAAGAGTAAAGGAACGGTGATTATGGCCATCTTCGGCGGATGTAAACGTGAGAGATGGGGTTTGTGGTCGCGAAGGAACGCGGAGTGGAGTCGCTGGTCGCGAACGCGCCAATAGGAGACGCCGAGATAGGGATCCCTTTTCCACGTCGAGATTCAGAGGTGTCTTGTTCATCTCGGCGCGCATCGTCTCCAGTGCCGCTACGACCATCTTTGGCGTCTCGAGTTTGGGCGGAGCTTTGGAGGTGTCGACAGGGAGGATGGAAGCAGAAAGAGCGGCATTCGCGACGTCGATAAGAAGCTCGAGCGCTTCTGTCGCCTCTTTTGCATCGCTCCGAGCCGACTCTGCATTGGGCATCAAGATGGAGTCTGTTGGCGCGTCAAGTTCGATGAGAGCCTTTTCGTCCAGCTCCTCGTGAACAGATTGGGAAGCAGACTTTTCGACGGCCCCATTATCCTCTGAGTCAGACGAAGAGCCTTGTTCCAGGTCAGGTTCGGCGGTCTTGGCTGCTTGGGTGAGGAAGTAATGGCGACCAACCATTAAGCTGACAACGAACAGAGTCGCAAGTACCGACGACATAGCGAGCGCCGCATAAGGGTTGACAAGTGGATTGAGACCCGGAGGAACAGTCGCGTGCGCTTGCTTTTCTTCAGCTGGGTCAACATCAAAGCTTCCAGGAATTGTCACCGATACATCCGGAGATGCATCAAGATCAAACTGCAGCTCCTCAGTGTCTGCAATGACATCGACCTGCTCGCTGTCGGCATTTGGCGCGACTTCCAGTCCCAATGCACCGCGTTGCTCTTCCAGCAGCAGCTCAGGCGATTCTTGGGAGAGGACGTCCTGGGTCTGGGAGGGACGGTTTGCGAATCGTAGACCACGCTCTTCGCCTTCTAGAACCGCAATATCGACGAAGAGCTCTCGCATCTTGTGCATGAGATCGGCAATGTTGAGTGCAAACGATAGAGCTGGATTATGGGCGACTAGATCTTCGAGAAAATTAGTCGAGTTTGGGATTGCCTGGTTGTCGGAGGTCGGTATATCGGCCTCTACTGGAGCATTCTCTCCCGAGGAAAGCAGACCTGCAAGGCTGAGAACACGTTAGCAATGGGCGGGCTTTGCCGGGGAAACTTACCTCGTCGGATCCTCGCCCAACACTCTGTCGATAGCTCCTTCACGAGATGTCGAACCCAGAGCCTTGCCAATTGACTCGACACTGCTCGCCGAGAGAACCACGAGAATTAGCCAAAGGCCGGTTTCGGAAATCACGTAAACACGTACATTCTTTCTCCCAATGCCGTCTCTCCGACCTTTGAGAGACCCTTTCCCGCAAGTCCCAGCAATCCGAGGCTGCTCATGCTCCCCGCGCTGGCTGGTCCAACACCCAAAGGGGACGTCGCGTCGAGTGGCTGGGCATTTGCAGAAAGGATAAGAACGGAGAGTCCAAGGAGAACGTGGGTATTCAGACGCGTTGAACCAGACGTGTTGGCTACCGTGCCAAGTGTGGATGTGCTGGAGCCCAATAGACTGCGCTTTCTGGATCTGGGTGGAATATAAAGTTTACTGGTGTCCATTTTACTTGTCATATGTAGATTTTGGAGTTGAAGCCAAGCACGCGGGGTGTCGTATGATGTTGAAGAGACTGAGGGTGATGTAAACTGGTCGTATATACGGAATTTGATTGCTCCTGTGAGCTTTTACGGCGTTGGGCCACGGACAGCAATCGACGTCAATGGTCAACCTTTCGACAAACAGACTTGAACTCCGCCATGGCTTTACAAAGTCGGCAGGCATCATCCAAATCACACTTATTCATTATATTCATTGTGCTAATTGTGCTCTTTGGACCGCTACCAGTTCAATATGCGCTCAACATTCTCAGCGAGCGCGTCTCCACGATTCTGGAAGAAAGAGGAGTTTTTTTTCAGCAAAGGCCGCGTATATTATGGTCTCTGTCACCTCCAACGATCGGCCTGGCCGACTTGGAATTCAGAATACAACAAGAGCCATCATTACTGGCCAATATTCGCATCGAAAAGCTTGTGTACACTTTCGAGAGTACATTGCTTTCACAGAGAAACACCACTGTGGCGCTGGATTCAAACGACACTGACAGTGGCCCATTCTACACGCGGTTTGCGCGTATATCATGGAATAATGCTACTATAAACGTCCAAAATCCTCATCCCCAGCCACATTTCCACGTCGAAGATGGCCGACTTTCGTTGTTGCTCGCTACTAATCGGACCTCGGTCTTCAATCTCCTCTCAGCGAAGCAACTCTCGGGTTCCAAATCTTTCTTGTTTCATCTCTCGCTTTCAAGCATCACTATTTCAACACATTCCGTCACGTCAATTCCCATTACGGTTTCTCATCCTATCATCACTCGCCTAGAAACACTCTTCCCTTCCATTCTGAATACTTTCACGCGGTCACCTATACCAGATTCAGATGGCTCGCGTATTATTTCACCACCCCACCTATCTGTATTCGCTCCTTCCCTCGTCCTCCCTTCATTCTACCGCGCTATACTGGGCCTTAAATCTCGTGTAGATGCCCGGATAGAGGCATCACAAAGTAAAGAACTAAACGTATATAGAGTACCGACCCAACTTCCATCCATGGCTGCAATCATTACAACAGGACGACAGAGGAGGCGGCACCTACAGCATATCCGTCCAAATCGTCGACGAGTCGAATATGCGACAGTGCTCATCGGTTCAGCTCCTCGATGTAAATCTCACCGAGATTCGTGGGCGGGACGAAGACGGTCGAGGAGGATGTTGTTCACTCCATATGCACCATATCACGAGTGGAAGTCTTTCCCCGAATAATAATCAATACTCGGATACAGATTCGGATGGGCGAGAAAACCTCGTTGGGGATCGCCCGTATGTCCGTCCTTTCAATTCATAGACTTGGAACTCTAACCCTTTCCTTTTCCTAGTTTGACTTGGCAGAGCATAAAGACTTTGGTGCTCCAGCCCGGATATCTCATCTCCTTTACCCTCCGTCTGATCTGGGCTACCCGGTCTGGACCACTAGACCCTTGCCACCTGCGCGACATTTTCCACTACCAAATAGACAAGATTGAAATAGTGGACAAGACACCGTATAGCAACTCTCGGGTGACAAATGTCCTTGGTTTTGCACATCAGCGCGCTCTCAACGTTTTCGAGGACGCGCTCTCACTCGTCCTCTGAATCAAGGGTGTACGGTATACTCCCTTAGGCAATTCAACTGACGTCAGGTGTCCACCGCGGCGCAGTTGACTTCGAGCTAGGCCACTGTGCAATGGCGGAGGTTCGCCTCGACCTTTCTTTTCAGGCATACAAATATATTCGGCATAATCAGTCCGCAGTGTATATAATAGCCATCAACTCGCGTCACACTAGATCCATCGTACACCATGTTCAGATACATACCATCCAAAACAGCCATCACCGAAGCGACGATATCCAACGCACGGTTCGCTCCCTCGAAGCGCCCGGTTGGTATCTTCCTAGGCGGTACGTCTGGGATAGGTGAAGCCATGGCGAGACAGCTGGCGACGCAGACGCATGGACGCGCCAAGATTATCCTCCTGGGCCGCAACGAAGACTCTGCTCAGCGCATCATCGCATCTTTTCCCAAGACGGACGATAGCGTCCCGCAAGACGAGGCGTCAGATTACTCGTTTATCAAACTCGATGCAACGCTAATGAAAGAAGTTCGGCGCGTTACGGATCTGTTGGCAAAGGAGCTTGTCAAGATTAATTTTATTGTCACTACTACGGCGTTTTTCGATTATGGTGGTCGGGAGGAGACGTGCGAGGGTGTAGATAAGAAGATGGCGTGTTTGTTTTATGCACGGTTCAAGTTTATCTACGACCTCGTCCCGCTTGTCCAAAAGGCGGCAGGGGCGGGGGAAACGACGGGGATTACGAGCATCTTTGCAGCTGGGCTGGGTGCCGCTATCGATCTCGATGATCTGGATATGAAGAAGAAGTATTCGAAGCTTCGTTGTCGATACCAGTGGGCCACATATACCGATGCCGTGTTCCAGGTTCGTCGTTACTGTCAATGGCAGGCCGTTTGTTCAATATACACAGGAATTTGCTCATCGGTATCCAACTTTGGGGTTCTACCATCAGATGCCCGGCGCCGTCAGGACGCCCATGATGACGAACCACTTTGGCGGCAACTTCTTTGCGTCTATGATAAGCTTTACGATCGTCTCTCCAGCAGAGGCAGCGCAGGTTTGTCTTCTCTCTATATACTTGCTTCGCTGCCCTCATATTGAACTTCAGCTCATGTGGTGGCGAATGCTGGACGAGGATCCGAAATGGAAAACGGGAGCACACCAAGTTAGCCATCGTGGAGAAGAGCTCAGTAATCCTTTTGTGACCGAGGGGGTACCAGAGGCTGTATGGACGCATTCGGAGATGGTCACCTCTGGTATTTGATCCAATCTGGTAAGTCTCCCGGTTGTGCTGCTTGTTCCGTGCTCAAATTCTGTAGTTCTATTTTAGTGTACATACTCTATTCTATGTTTTGACTCTCGATTCGGGTGCTGGTCATTAGTGTACACAGTGACCACCCTTTACAGCAACTCCTCTCAAAGTCTTAAAGGTGGAACCTCTCTCTTTTTCTGATCTATATCCCCAACTTCTCCCGACTCACGACAGGCGCTAGTCTGAACCTCCACAGTGGGGCGCTTATTTGTGATAGCCCAAAAGACCACGGCGGATGCTTGCCAAACGTCCGATTTCGACAACTTCCGATCCTATCTCCGGAGATACGCCGCGTGACGTGGACTTCGGCATCACCATTCGACCATATATATGCGGGTCCTCTCGTCAAACTCAACCCATCCAACATGGTGTTCTCGCCTATGCCATCAAAGGCAGCCATTGCTGCGGCTACCGCCTCCAATGCACGCTTTCGTCCTTCGACTCGGCCTATCGGGATCTTCGTAGGAGGGACATCTGGCATAGGTGAAGCCATGGCGACACAGTTGGCATCTCAAACGCGCGGTAGGGCCAAGATTATCCTCTTGGGACGCAACGAAGCGTCGGCTCAACGCATTATCGCCGCATTTCCTAGGACGGACGAAGGTGTACCAGCGGACGAGGCATCTGACTATTCGTTTGTCAAAGTCGACGCACTTTCGATGAAGGAGGTTCGAACTGTTATCGTAAAGCTAGCACAGGAGCTCCCAAAGATCAATTTTATGGTGTTCACTCAGGCGTTTCGCGATTATGGTGGCCGAGATGAGACGAACGAAGGAATCGACAAAAAGGCGGCCTGCTACTACTATTCGAGGTTCAGGTTCATTTGTGATCTGGCGCCACTCGTCCATAAGGCTGCGGATGCGGGAGAGAGGACGGGCATTAGTAGCATCTTTGCCGCTGGACAAGGAGCTGCTATCAATTTGGATGATTTGGATATGAAGAAGAGCTACTCGCGGCTTACATGCCGGTTGCAATGGGTCACGTATACCGACGCTGCGTTCCAGGCGAGTTGTATACATTGTTGACGTTTCTCCACTGAACTCTCGACAGGAATTTGCTCATCGCTATCCACTTTTGGGATTTTATCATCAAATGCCTGGTGTCGTACGGACGCCTCTGGTGACCAACCGGTTTGGTGGCAACTTTCTTGCATCAATGTTAAGCTTCATGATGATCTCACCTGAAGAAGCTGCACAGGTTTGACCTTACCGTTCCTCTGCTATGTAGTATTCATCCAAACTTTCAGTTGATGTGGTGGCGAATGCTAGACGATGACCCGAAATGGCAGACTGGAGCGCACCAGGTCAGTCACCACGGAGACGAACTTAGTAATCCGTTTGTGACCGAAGGAGTACCGGAAGCGGTGTGGACTCATTCGGAAACGGTCACTTGGAGGCTTCGTCCAAGTCTTGACTATCCCTCTCTGGAGCGATAGCTTAAGACATGATATCTATTTTGTATATTTTATCTTTGTCTCTAACTTCGAGTGATGTGTTTAGACACCGATCTCCATGGAGAGTGGCTGCCACTCGAGTCAGCCGCCGACCGGCTTCTCGCAAGCAATACACGAACAAATTTATTTTAGCCATTGATTTATATAAGTTTATGGAGCTACCAATATATGCCAATCTGTCGTGTGCAACGCGCATCAATTGTGGGGAGAGCCCCGGTCTTTGTAAGCTCGCCACTCATATATAGTGGCCGAAGATGCTTTTCTATTCATTATTTAGTGCGAGGGCTTGTTTTTGCCGTTGAAACTAATCCGCTAGGGCGCTGCGCACATCACTGTGTGACAATGACAATTGACAAAAGCCCTAGATTTGTTGATGCGATCCATCGCACTGATATCCAGCTCTATTTCGAGCAACAGAAAGCTTATTATTAAATGTTTAAACACTTCTCAGCGATGATAGCCAGACTTATATTTGAACATCCCTCTGTGGGCGTCTGAACAGCCGAACAAGGCTCAAACTAGACTCGGGAATAACACCTTGATAAATTAATGGTTTTCTCTGTTCATATTTACTGTTATTCGCCTCGAAACGGCGCAGCCCTAGTTGGCGTTCTGATTTGCAATGTGGCGCGGCGGGGACAAAGCAGGGCCCTGCTGCCCCATCGACCCCTTCGATGGGCGGCAGGTTTGTTTGGTCCATTTGCATCTTGAACCCGACCACGACTTGCCCCAGAACCACCCATCCCCTCGTTACTACATCGATGGCGTCCACGACCACTACTACTACTACTGTAGCCCAACGCTTCCCAAAGACCACTCTTTTTCCTGTTATCGAAGAAGAGACGCCCATTCTCTCATCGACCACTGTCGATCTGAGCGGAATGACTAATTCCCAGCTTGTCAGCTACTTTTCTTCTGGGTCAATCGCTCCTATTCCCTTTGGAACTCCCAGTCCTTCGTTGTTCTGGCAGCCCGAGACATCTCCAGAAGCAGGCGACATCGGTCTCATCTCACCAGCCCTTGCTACCGAGAATGGACACTGTGAAGCTGTTACCCTCCAGGCTTCCACTTTTCCCTCCTCTTCCACTGTGCGCGCATTGGAAAATGCGCCCACCTATGTGGTGCACGGCTTGGGGATCTTGGGTCTCCCTGAAAAGCCGACACCGGTAATAACCATGTGTCCCAAATTGAAGGAAGCAATGTCCATTCCGAAGCCTAAGAGCGACGAGGAGTTCAGCCCCTCAACGAGCTTTGTTGCCTCCTTCCGTGGGGCCATATATGACGTTGGGTAGGTGATACCTGGAACATGCGTGCTTGTATTGACATATTCGAAAGACGTTATGTCCTCCCGATCAGCTGCTTCGGCGGCAGTGAAAGACGATGCTGGAATCAGTTCCAATGCAGAGGAGTGAAGCTCATCTCGGTCTCCCGGAAATCAACCCGATTGACCGCTCCACGAGTGCATCCACTGATTCATCCTCTCGGTACGTCGAGTGATCATTGCGCCGTAGCCTCCACTAACTCGATTGGGTTTTGCCAGTGCATTTGCCTCTGAAACTGAGTCGCACGAATGATATGGACATTGTCTCTGTCTGAAAGTTTATTGGACTTTAATCTGTCGTTTCTCCTGGTTTATTTGCTATCTAAATTGTGTGCTGCTGTCTCTCCGTAGAGTAGACCGAGCAATATGATCTCTCGAACTGGAATGTTCAACTGAGCTATTAAGATAAATTAAATGAAATTTATGGGCAAATTTCGCGCCTCCTTTACAAGTGGTACGGACGACTGCTTGCCCCCGCCTGCACAATCAATTGGACATATCCGAGAATTCTAACCAGTTGTCCTCAGCATTAATGACTTGAAACTTGCTCCAAGTCTGTTCAAAGGCGTCACCGTCCTTCGTTTTGGCCTCGACGACCATCTGCGTTTGCGCTACTTGCATCAGTCATGTCCAGTTTTATGCCTTCAAGAGCAAATATAGCCACCGCTACAGCCTCTAATGCGCTTTACAAGCCTGCAAAGCGACCCGTCGGTTTATTTTTCGGCGGTACATCCGGCATTGGACAAGCTATGGTGGGTTACTCTCCTTGAATAAGCAGTCTCACTCATTCACATCTCGAAGGCCGAACAATTTGCACGCCAAACCAACGGACGAGCTCAGATTGTCCTCCTTGGTCGGAACGAGCAGGCCGCTCGAGCGATCATTGACGGGTTTCCGAGAACGCATTCTTCGACTCCGGAAGAAGAGTCTTCCAATTACTCGTTTGTCAAGGTCGACGCAACGTCCATGGCCCAAGTCCGCGAAGTGACCGCCAAGCTCTTGAGCGAGCTGGACAAGGTCAACTTTATCGTTGCGTCAACTGGGTTCCTGACCCTCAAGGGTCGTGACGAGACAAGCGAAGGCATTGATAAAAAGCTGGCGTGCAACTTTTATGCCCGGTTTCGGTTCATCTACGACCTGATACCGCTGGTGGACAAAGCTGCAAACGATGGAGAAGAGACGGGTGTACTGAGCATATTGTCCGCTGGTCGTGGTTTACCGGTTGACCTCGACGACCTCGGCCTTGTCAAGCAGTATAGCTTGAGAAATGCAGAAGGATATGCGATCACGTACACTGATGCGATGGTTATGGTACGCCATTTTAACCCTTGTTGTGACGGTTCTGACCTCTAGTAGGATCTTGCTTCCAAATATCCCAAGATTCGGTTCTACCATGCATTTCCTGGGACAGTCGACACACCTATGCTCAAAACGGCCCCGGGTTTCTCGTTCCTTTATCCCGTGCTCAAGTTTGTCATAAAGCCTTTGCTGATGTCACCAGAGGAATGTGCCCAGGTACATCGATTCATCTCCTTGGCATTCGCTTTGCTGATTTCTTGCGCAGGTGATGTGGTGGAGACTGTGGACAAAGGAAGCTCCTTGGACCACGGGTGGTCACCAGATTAACCAACGCGGAGAGGAAATCCCACATAATCGTTATGTAACTGAAGAGATTACAAAGGCGATTTGGGAACATACGTTGAAGATCACTGGCCCCCGTCAGTGATACGTCGAGTTGATGGTTGTGAAATCACCTATCGGGAAAGTATTACAAACTAGTAGCCCACCTCTGGCCTGTCTATGATTTAGTTCTCTTTTCAATCTCAGGTTCATTCTGACTAAGTTTCACTATCACGACAACACTTTGAGTCCGACAGTAAGCTTTGGAGCCCTGCGCTTCAAAGCTCCATCCGCTTGTCCATAGTCCTCCACATAAACCTGTAGTAGGGGAGATCCCTCCAAGCTCACGATGTTTGCCTTTGTGCCCGGCATGCATGATTCTTGCCTATGTTATCTAAAATACTGTCAATGCTGGCAGTACTAGCAATACTTTCGTCGTTGAAAATTAGACACGGGCGACCATACATGGGCAATATCCTTCTGATTCCGTTGGAGCAGTGCTCCATTGGGCCGGTGGAAAAGCTATCTGCACCAAAAACACAAATTTTTGCGAGGACGAGGTTCGATCCAGGCATTTTGTGATCTTTTTACTTTTCATGTCTGCATGTTGCCTTTTCCTCGATAATGTGATTTCCTTCCTGATTTTCTACGCATTTAAAGTGTGGCGTCGGCCAACAATTAGGCCATGACTCTTCTGCTAACGACGATTTCCGATGCGAGCTATAGGCGTGATCTCACTCTGTCCTGCTCATACCAGTTATCCTGCATAACCATGACGTTTGTTCCTAGAGTTACTTGACTGATGTTCTTCAGCTCACAATGATCAGTGGAATATGATAGATTTTCTCATGGAATTTTAATATACAACAGGATGCTTGCAAGTATCTGGATTGACGGGCTTGTAGCTTAATTGGTCAGAGCGCACTTCTACTCAGCTTATTGCCCTGTGAGATCTGAGGTTCGAATCCCAGCGGCCCACTTGATGCTTTTTTGTCTGCTGCAGCGGGTTCCTCATCTTCATCCTATTCATTCTTAATTATGACCATGTGATCCCGTCTGCATTATACGCAAGCCAACCAATTTCATGTCTGACATGATGCACAGGTATACCAACATCTTGTAAGAGAACTTGGATGGATGTCCGTGAGCAAGTTTTGGTGCCGGTTCTGAGTGGTAACGACGCGTTACTCCCGGCATCATCGAGAACGTGCACATATTTAATGCGCTAGCCATTTTTGCGAGAAACTATTGATACATGAACTCTGTTCCCAATTTGTTCAAGGGTCTCACCGCCGTCGCAGCCGTCAGCGCAGCTAGCATCACCTACTTGTACAACACGAACCCAGAAGCAGCCATGTTTTACTGGATGCCCTCCAAGACAAACATTGCCGCCGCAACGGCGTCGAATGCGCTTTATAAACCTGCAAAGCGACCCGTCGGTTTATTTTTCGGCGGTACATCCGGCATTGGACAAGCTATGGTGTGTTGCTCTCCTTGAACAAATAGTTCCACTCATTTTTATCTCGAAGGCCGAACAATTTGCGCGCCAAACCAACGGACGAGCCCAGATTGTCATCCTTGGTCGAAACGAGCAGGCCGCTCGAGCGATCATTGAAGGGTTTCCGAGAACGGATTCTTCGACTCCGGAAGAAGAATCTTCCAAGTATTCGTTTATCAAAGTCGACGCAACGTCCATGGCCCAAGTTCGCGAGGTGACTGCCAAACTCTCCAGTGAACTGGACAAAGTCAACTATATCGTCGCCACGACAGGATTCCTGACACTCAAAGGTCGTGATGAAACAAGCGAAGGTATCGATAAAAAGCTGGCGTGCAACTTTTATGCCCGGTTTCGTTTCATTTACGACTTGATGCCGCTCATCGAAAAGGCTGCAAATGATGGAGAAGAGACGGGTGTATTGAGCGTACTGTCTGCTGGACGTGGTCAACACGTCGAACTCGATGACCTCGGTCTCGTGAAGCGATACAGCTTGAGCAAGGCAGAGGGACATGCAATCACATACAACGACGCAGTGATGAACGTAAGCGCTTCTCTTGACCCTCGTTGATGATCTGACTTTGCCTCAGAACCTCGCCTCAAAGTACCCTAAAAGTCGATTCTATCACTCATTTCCTGGGGCAGTCGATACACCCATACTCAAAGCGTTCCCTGGTGCTTCCATTTTTTATCCCACACTCAAAGTCCTTGCCAAACCTTTGCTCATGTCACCAGAGGAATGCGCTCAGGCAAGCCGACCCATCTGCCAACTCCTCTCCCTGCTGATTTGTTTAATAGGTTATGTGGTGGAGACTATGGACGAAAGAATCTCCATGGACTACGGGTGACCACCAAATCAATCATCGAGGAGAGGAAATTCCGCATAATCGACATGTGACCGAAGAAACCACGAAAGCAATTTGGGAGCATGCATTGAAGATGACTGGGCCTCGTCAGTAATTTGCGTCTGGATAGAGCCCTCTGAGCGCCGGGCTGGTCGAAGCACAAGTTATCTCATTTGCGACATAATTTGACTCAATTGTGTGATCTCATATGTAGACCGACCAATCTCATGTCTTACATTATACAGAGTGCCTAAGTCAGTTTGTTGAAGAAAGATGTATGAGCAAGTTTTCATGCCGGGTCTCAAGTGGCGACGCGTTAACCATCGGCACCGTCGAGCACCCGCGCATATTTGACACCAATTCTGCAAGATAGATGAACTCTGTGCCAAACTCGCTCAAGAGTCTCGCCGCTGTAGTAGCTGTCTAGCGCAGCCCGCATCATTTACCTGCACAACTCGAACAAAGCAGCAGTCATGTTCTACTGGATGCCCTCCAAGGCAAACATTGCCACCGCTACAGCTTCAAATACGCTTTATAAGCCCGCAAAGCGACCCGTTGGCTTGTTCTTTGGTGGAACGTCTGGAATTGGACAAGCAATGGTGAGCTTGGACGTTCCCCTTCTATGAGAACATATATTCACTCCGAACTTGCTTCTACAGGCCGAACAATTTGCGCGTCAAACCAATGGACGAGCTCAGATTGTCCTCCTTGGTCGAAACGAGCAGGCTGCTAGGGCGATCATTGACGGCTTTCCGAAAACGGATTCTTCGACGCCGGAAGAAGATTCTTCCAAGTATTCGTTTATCAAAGTCGACGCAACGTCCATGGCTCAAGTGCGGGAAGTGACCGCCAAGCTCTTGAATGAGCTAGAGAAAGTCAATTATATCGTCGCCACGGCAGGGTTCGTCACGCTCAAAGGGCGCGACGAGACGAGTGAAGGCATTGACAAAAAGCTCGCGTGTCACTTTTACGCACGGTTTCGGTTCATCTACGACTTGATGCCACTGGTGGACAAAGCGGCAAACGATGGAGAGGAGACTGGGGTGATAAGTGTGTTAGCTGCTGGGACCGGTCAACAGGTCGAACTCGATGACCTTGGTCTCGTGAAACGGTATAACTTGGGAAAGGCAGCAGGGCACGCCGCTACGTACAACGACGCAATGATTATTGTACGTGATATTGATCACATTTCTGAGAGTCTGATCTCGTCATAGAACCTCGCTTTGACGCATCCCAAGACTCGGTTCTATCACGCATTTCCCGGACTAGTCGACACGCCGATAATGAAATCGTTTCCTAGCATCAATTTTCTTTATCCCGTACTCAAATTTCTGACCAAACCTTTGCTAATGTCAGCGGAGGAGTGTTCTCAGGCAGGTCGATCCGTCTGCTCACTATGCTCCTTGTTAATTTATTTGACAGATTCTATGGTGGAGGATGTGGACGAAGGAAACTCCGTGGACAACCGGTGATCACCAGATCAATCATCGAGGGGAAGAAGTCGCACATAATCGATACGCGACGGAAGAAACCGTGAAAGCAATTTGGGAGCATGCATTAAAGATGACTGGCTCTCATAATTAGCATGACTGGATGTTCTTGTACTTACGCTGTTCGGTCTTTGATCAATTGGGTTCACAAGCAAGGTGGTTTGGAGGAGCAGTGGACGGTTGATGCAACTAGAAATACATGAGTAGGTGATTAGGATTGCAAGGTGTAGAGAATAAGGGTCTCCTCTAATGTTTTGTCGGTTTTGCCCCATCCACGAAGAAGTTTCTTGTCGCTGCAGGCAGCGTTGCAGTCATGCCGTCCAGCTCCTTTTTGAGTAAAACTTGGCATCCGAGTCGTGATCTGTACAATCCACATTACTATCACCCAATCACCGCAGAGAACGATACGCACGTATCAGTCAGACCAAACGCCATGTCAAGCATATCGTTTTCATCATCCTCTGGTTCTTCCAGCAGATCATAGTGCTCTGGAGAGAGAATTACATGGCAGGTAGAGCATGCGACGCTGCCTTCGCATGCGCCTTCCATGTCGATATCGTACTCTTGCGCGAGGTCAAGAAGTGAGTCGCCTTCGTTTCCCTCGACAGTTTTCAATAAGTTGCCTTTTGCATCTCGAAAGTGGACTTTGATCCTATCACTGTTATTAGGACGAAGGATGTGAAAGGAATAAGAGTAGCGCACCCAGTTCCAGGCTCAGGTCGTTTTATACCTCCGTGATGTTGTGCTATGTTAAAGACGTGGAAATACAAGTAAAGTAATTAGCATTCGCCCCCAGTATATGACGAGGAATAATCACCAGAGGATGAATGCAGCCCTCGCCGTACACAGACCCCTTTTTTCTGGTTGAAAGAGGTTCTAGATCTGCACATATCGAAATTTATCTGCCTTCGTTGATCCCAGTGAGCACTGGCACCGGTTGAACCAATGTATACGGCGGAGTGACCATCAGACGACCTTTCTAGGCGTCCTATCAAGCTCCTAGTCGTTGAATTCGTAGTATTTGACACTGCAGGCGCGTATAGACTGCGAGCTTGAGCAGACGCAGCTCTTTTCGACCAATTTGTAACGCCGGTGGATAGTTGAAACGACGCTTTGGCGTGATTGAATATTCGATATGCTCTTTGAGCATTTGATTGTGCGAGCAAACTCATCGGGTCAACGGCGGTCGTGGCGAGATTCAAGACTCAGTCAATAATAGAAAGACCCCTGGCGCCGACGAAACTGTCTCTGGGAACATCGACATTTGCAGCAGCGGTGCAACTCATCGCAAGAACAGGGTAATCACCTTTGAATTTCGAGATACCGAAACTAACGAAGATTCACTATATGCACTCACCCGGCACTGCTTCAGCGTCAACCAAACGACCTGGTTCATCTACATTTCCCAAACTGACTTGTCACGGTATAAGCAATGGCTTATATTTGTAGCTCTCTACCTTGCTTCTTTCTTTCAACTCGGTCGGGCTGAACTATTTCGCGTCGCCTTTCCCTCGTTGTGGGTAAATTGAAGAGACAGAGAGGTATCATCCACAGAATCAAGTTCTGGCGCTGAATTGGCACCAATCCATCCAGCCATTTCTCTCGCGTTGAGGGCCGAGGTGAGATGCGTCCGAAAGAACCCGTGATCCAAGAACTGAACACCCTCGAGAAAGTACCTTGCATCCTCTAAATGCCCCTCCAGCCTGCGCATACAACGAGCGTCATGTGGCTGGGCCTTGACATGCATAATTCTGTCCTCTCGCCAATTAACGACGGGTCCCAAGTCCTCCTTGGGGCGAGCAGCTAGGCGAGAATTCTTGGTGCCCGCCTGCAGAACGCTATATTGGCTGCCTCTCGGGTGCAAGATGGCGCTGATTTCCGGTTCCTGGTCAATGCGCGCGCGAGTATCTTGAAGCAATCGTACATGGGGCGCAACGCACATCGAGTATCTCTCAAGAGAAGGCTGAATTGAGAGCAATTGTTGACTGTGATTTGTTTTTCGAGAGATTCCTTCTTTAGAGAGCTAAGAATGTAGAGGTTATCATAACGAAGCCAAGAGGCTCACCATCGACTGCATCAAGCAAGACTTGCACAAGCTCCTTCGAGTTGCCGGCATTCGATAGGCCAGTACCCACTTCCCTGAAGAGTAGCCACTCCAAGTGACGTGACATACTTTGTTCACCAGTGGGGACAAAGGTGAAATATGCACAGAACGCTTGAACTGGGTGCATGGCGGTGGTCAGGAACACTTCGTTGTGGCAACTTTCGCTCCGTGCCTCTGCTGTGCTCAAGCGCGAATACGATAACCAGAAAACTCAGGAATTACAGGGACTCTTCTTTTCAACATTATTCATACTTGGTGGATTCACTTATCGAGAAGACGGACGGACCTTCAAGTTTCGGGACCTGAAATTGGTGTTGAATGACCTCTGTTACCACATTGGATTTCTCCTGAGATAGCTGGATGCACTTGTAATGGTGACTCGTTGAGCGAGCAGACGCGCAGGTAGGAGGGGGTCAAATGAAATACTAAATATCAGAAGTTTGACATTCTGGGAGAATATTGATTTCAATTGGTATATAGAACACGTATCAATATCCTACTGATCAGCACTTGTTCCGCCTTTCTTCTTCTTATCCTCGACACAAACCACATTGTCCGGTGGGACTCCTTTGAGGACACCGACATTTCCTTCGAGTAGCTCTACAATATCATCCGTGACGTCGCCTTGTACGACAATCTCGTCCAGACCCTGCGCGTTCTTTGATACAGATGCACCGGTCGCAAACTTTGCCGCGAGTTGTTTAGCAGCTTTCTTGAGATCGATGCCTAGACCACAACGGTCAATTTTCCATCTTAATCGCCGAGACTAGGTCTTTGCCCCACGGTCGAAATCAACCCAGGGTGGCCGACCTAGAATGCCGACATCTAGTGTACATGAACTCACCAAATGCTTCGAGCCCGTGGACAGTCGTCACGTACTTCTTCTTATTCCGTTCGATGCGCTTTATAGTCACCCTGCTCGCCATCTTTTTCTTGGCCTCTGCGTCTGCTTTGGCTTCTGCCTTTCTCTCCTTCTTCGCTGTATCCTCCTCTAGTTTCGATTGCGCTTCCAATGAGAGCGCGCCAGCCTTCTTAGACAACGCATCTGTGGTGTCGATGGTGGTGGCATGACGCAGGTTTGCATGTAAATGACAAGTTTTGATGAATGATGGGATAATTTACCTTCGCTGTAATACTTTTCATAGAGATCAGGATGCTCTTCCGCCAACCACGCTTTGCACTTAGTGATATGCGAACCAAATTCGCAATACTCTGGCGGAAATGTGCATACTATACCCCAAACACCCAAATTTACCGCATAATACACGGTTGTCGCCGCCAATTTGTTCGATGCCACAGAATCTGTCAGAACGCCGACGCGAGAAGGTCATCGTGTTGCCGACCTTCACAATACAGCACTTGTACAGGCTTTAAAATCGAGTCTTCGGCATTGGATGGACCAGCAGCACCAGATGCCGATGTCTCAGCCATCAGAGTGAGGTTCAAAAGTCTATTTCCACCTATATCATGCGCGACGGACTTATAACACCCAACCTTTCACAACGTTACCCACTCGAACGACGAACGCATCATAGTCGAGGTTCTGGCTGCGAATGAACAGACCTGTGTGTGCAGCGACCTCGTCTTGAACGCCATTTATACGCACACGAAGCCACCGGTTCTTACAATTTGAGTGTACCTTTCCTGGGAGAGTGATGAAATGGTACGCCGCGTCCTTGTCTGGGGACGGTGGTCGAGATGGACAAGAGCTCGCAGAGAACGCACGTGATGACGGTACAGGAGATGTTGGTCGGGAAAGTGATATAGAGGCTTTTTCGGATCTGTCAGACGGGGTGGGGGACGGTGGTCGCGACGCTCGAGGGTCCAGGTTTTCGGTGCTCTTGACTCCTTCAGTTGAAGGTTCGACTTTGAAGTCCTCTGCTGCATCGATGGAGATTCGAGGTGGCTCTCGAAGCGAATGCTCATCGTCTTCATCAGACGTGCTCTTCGGTTTGGGTTTCCTGAGTTTCGCGGATTTCTGGTTGGTATTCTCCAGGGCCTTACGCTCCTTTTCTTGCTTTTCCATCGCTTTTTTGCGTTCCTTTTCTTGCCTCTCCTCTTCCTTCCTTCGCTGCTTCTCGTCTTCCTTGGCCTGCCTAATCCTCTCCTTTGCCTCTCGTTCCCGTGCCTTGGCTTCGTCCGCCTCTTTCCTCTTTGCTTCTGCATCTCGCGCCTTCTTCATCGCTCTCTCAAACTCGTTCTCGTAGACGACGGACGGCATTACCACCTTTCTCGTTCTGGCAATCTTCTTGGGTGTAGGTGGCCTTTCCCAGTCATGCTCCCCATCACCTGAAGGTTCTTCATCGTCACTATCTATGCTCTTTTCTCCACCCGTTACCGTCCAAAAGTTGACCCAATCGCCATCCCATTGCTCGAGTCGTTTGTATCGGTCGAGCAGTCCAGGGTAATCGAACATGGCGAACCCAAATTCGAAATACTCAATCACCCAGCGCGTCATGGCAGATATGGGCGCATCCGAGTGTTTATTGAGGAAGCGAGCAAAGCTTTCATCGGCGTGCTTCTGGAGGAAGGACATGGTACTGTTGAAAAGCGACGTGGTGATCGAGGTGCTACTATTCGGTACGCTGAGAGCGCTAGGTGGGCTGTTTGGTCGCGGCGAGTGAGGTCGAGGCCCAGATGGGTGAAAGCTCGCCGTATTGGAGATAGGACTACGAAGAGGTGTCGTCGTTCCTATATGCGTTTAGATTAATCTCACACGAGACTTGTTGCAAAAGCGCACCGCTTGTAGGATATGCATCGATGCTCGGGACAAAATTGACATGCTCGCGGTCGTTGACCTCCTTTTCGGTAGGCAATCCCGCTACGAGCGTTTGAGGTGGTCCAGGGTTCTTCTCTCCGTTCTTCTTTGCGAATAAAGAAGCAATTCCACTGACCACGACATGTGGATGCATGCCAAGGTAGGGAGTGTCAAAGGCGAGGACACCGATGATGCGACGGGTCACTGGGTGTGGGTCGACGGCTGCTTCGGCTACGAGGAGTCCCCCCATAGAATGACCAGCCAGAATAACATGTCCGTCCGGAATTGAGCTTAACCTGTCCCGCAGCACGCAGTCGAATCAGTCCATAGATCATGCCAAGAGAAACCACAGATTAGGTGACTGACCATGTTAGGAAACTCTTCGTAGCAAAAGCAAGCGGCTTGGCCGACTTGTAAGTTGGATAGACCCATGTCTGCAAGTTTGGAATGTCCGGCAGGAGATGGTGGTGCAAGTCCGAGGGGAAGGCTTGGAATGTAGTGTGATCTCCTCTAAATCCGTGTACAAATACAATGTGCACCGTCGAAGAGGTGAGATTTGTCTGAGGGGGAATGATGGTCAAGCTGGACATGCTTATTGTCCTCGGAGTTGTGAAAAGTAGACCTGCAGAACCTTGTACGGAGTCTAGAGTGAGTGTGGATATATATTCCCAGACAAGCGCTTGTTCTATATCCGCAGTCGCCGTGAAGACCGGCGACGAGGACGGCTCCAAGAGTCTGGCTGGTCAAGAGGGCCCTGAACAAGGTCAAAAGTGCCGACTATGATTCCATAATCGACGACTGAACAGGTAAAATGAGTGTTGTGGTCACTTCCAAGACACCTGTTAAACAAAACACACAACAGATCGTAAAGAGTTTAAGAACTTTAAACATTCATCAGAAGAAGGAGAGGATTTCAGTTTCTGGCTGTAGCCAATTTACCGTTCCGCTTGGTCGGCAGCGTCACTCAGAGAGAGCCGCCCAACTTGGAGTCCAACAACGACATAAACAAGAACAAAATGGCAGCACCAGCTCAGTTTACAGAGTATATCGACAAGAATGCAGATAAGTTCATCGACAGACTCGCGAAAGCAGTCGCTATTCCAAGGTACGCCATCAGTTCTCGGCCACAATTCCATCTCTTTGTGACTTTGGTATTCAAAGTGAACTGATCATTCTCCTCTAGCGTATCTGGTGATGCTTCCTACCGCAAACACGTCTTTGAGATGGCCGATTTCCTCAAATCAGAGCTCGAGGCTCTCGGCGTCAAAGTTAAACTCGTCCCCCTTGGGAAGCAAGTGCTAGATGGTCAGGAGATTGACCTCCCACCTGCCATTCTGGGCGAAATCGGAAACGATAAGAGCAAGAAGACGGTTGGGCTATATGCTCACTACGATGTTCAACCCGTATGTCTTTCCTCGTAGTTACTTGATACCCAGATCGCCCGCAATGTGCTCCGTCAGCCGTGGCCACTCGCCATATGGGCTGACGTTGGCTCCGGCTAGCCGAGCTCACATTCCAAACTGATCGACAAACCACAGGCACTCCTCTCAGATGGATGGGACACCGACCCTTTTGTCTTGAAGGTCGACGAGAAAACAGGAAGACTGATTGGACGCGGATCTAGCGACGACAAAGGCCCACTTTTGGGATGGATTAATGTTCTCGAAGCACATGTCAAACAAGGAATAGAGCTTCCGGTCAATCTCAAGTTCTGTCTCGAAGGCAAGTTTCACAGTCGAGTCAATCTCCTCTACGAGGATACTGAGATAACTGATAGGGATGGAGGAGAGTGGCTCAGAAGGTCTCGACGACTTGATCAACTCGGAAGTTGGGCCCGGAAAATTCTTTGACGGCGTCGACTGCGTGTGCATCGTACGTGGGGTCGTGTCAGCCACTCAGATCTGACTCTCTACAGTCCGATAATTACTGGCTCAATACGAGAACCCCATGCCTGACCTACGGTTTGGTGAGCCGAGTACTGCGTGCCACCTTGGGCGAAATCTGAATCAATTCAGCGTGGCATATGCTACTACAAAATCAATGTCTCTGGTCCAGCCAAGGATCTTCATTCTGGTGTGTTCGGCAGAATGGTGCACGAGGTATATATTCTCCTATCGTTCTCAACTTATCTTAGGACCAATTAGCCCATGACGGATCTCATACACATTATGAGCAAACTTGTTACTCCGCAAGGCGACATTCTCGTCCCCGGAATCAACGAGCTGGTCGCCCCCTTGACTGAGGAGGAGAGGTTAGTCGTCTTGACAATATTCCCATTGAATCTCATTCTCTTTAGAAAGCGCTACGAGTCTCTCGACTACTCGATCGACGACGTGCACTCCTCTGCCGGTGCTGAAATCGCAGTGTCAAGCTCCATCTCCGAAGTCTTGATGAACCGCATGCGCTACCCCTCCCTCTCGCTGCACGGAATCGAGGGTGCATTTTACGCGGCGGGTGCCAAGACGGTTATCCCAGCTCGAGTAGCGGGCAAATTCAGTATCCGTCTCGTGCCAGACATGTTGCCCGTAGATGTCGACAGGCTCGTCACAGAGTATATCAAGAGCATCTTCAACCAGCTCAATAGCAAGAACAAACTCGAAGTCGAGTCGCTACATGGTGGCAAGCCGTGGGTTGCCGACCCTAATCATTGGAATTATGTCGCGGCCGCAAAAGCGACCGAGACGGTTTATGGTCGTAAACCAGATTTGACGAGAGAGGGCGGCAGCATCCCTGTCACGTTGACGTTTGCAGAAGCCTTGGGGGTCAATGTGCTCCTCTTGCCGATGGGTAGAGGAGACGATGGTGCGCACTCGACTAATGAAAAATTGGACAGGAGCAACTATATCAAGGGTACAAAGCTTCTTGGGACTTACCTTTGGGAGGTCTCAAAGGTCACGGAGAAGTAATAAACGAGTAATGGGTTTCAACATCAGCTGTCAAAATACATGCTATGAAACAGGAATTACACAAAAGTAAAAGGAAAGTAAACAAGATTTTAGAGTGATCACCATGGATCGAGCGGGATAATAAATGGTCAGCGAGTGGTTTGAATAAGCCGTAAGGCTATCAGGGTATTGCGGTCGAGGATATCCTCGGTCTCCTTTTTGATAGAGCCTGTGTTTCCGGTAAATGGATTGTATGCGCCTCCCTCAATGCAGAGGTTGCTCGACTTTCCGATTCGACGCAGCCGAGCAAACGCAGCCATCTTGGTCGATGATTGGCTGCCAGCATCCAGTATTTCTTGAATCAAGACTCGCTTCCTCGCTGATGTATACATAGGCACGATTGACCGCATACAATCCTGGGTCCGGTCAGGGATCCGGGAAGTGGGAGGTGGCGAAAGTGAGGCTGGTGTAAGCAGTTGAGTTATTCCACCCTTCACTGAACGATCTCGTGCGTTTGTCACGGGGAGTGGAACGTTGCGCATAGAGAGGGGAGACAGCGAGGTCAGGCTCGACTCGTCCATGTGGCTCCTGGTCTCCTCATCGGTCAGGTCTCCGTCGAAGAGACTATTTGCATCGACGTTATAAGGCATTTGCAACTCTTGGTGTGTTGCTTCATCACAGCCAAAGACTGAGTTGGCGGGCGATGGAAGTTGTGCGTCCCACTGCGCGGTAGTGACCAATACAAGTGTTGAAGAATGTGGCCGACTTCTATTGTCCTAGAGGGGAGAATTTGAGCGCCGATTTATGAGGCTCTAATCACTCACTTGATCATATATCTTCCTGTCTTCATGCCCCTCTGAAGAGAGCGAGTTTGGTGACAATTGCCGTCTCAAGGGACTTGAACCCACGCTAGTGGTGTGAGTATCCTTTTGTGGCAATGTCGTTGCTCGTATTGCTTCGAGAAATCTTCGCTTCGACCTCTCGACCTGCGATAGTGACGCTTCGAGCAGTTGGTCATGCTCGACTGTCGAATATTCGCAGAGCAGTTGTACTTTGGAGGGCATTTCGGAGTGAGAAAGTTGTCCGAGGAGTGGAGCGCCAGGCTCATCCTCAAGGAACAGTGCGTTCTCCATTCCTGCTAGGGGTTTTGTATCGTAGGTCGGATCCTCGTCGTTCCTCTCCTGTATGCCCGATAGAAGAAGAGCGGTCGAATAAGGAGATATATTCCTTGGGGAGCCGTAATAGCTCTTAACGCCTGACGGATTGAAGAGTGACCCTACTGTCGGAACGGCGTCGTCCATTTCATCCGCTGCTGACGGGATCATCCCAGAAGGATCACCGCCCCAATTGACTGAGATACCAGTGGAGGCCAAGGTCGCTGCATGAGTCAACAAAGCCAATTCACCTTGATAGGGGGCCGGTGCCACACAAGGGCCTTCGAGCATCGAGCACAGTGACACTATAAAAGGGTCAAAAAAAAAAAGTCAAGTGAATAGACTAGTCTTACTTGGTGACCCTTCTCCATCGGATGTCGAGGAGAGAGGTGATTGACCTGGCGCGTTGTTCGAGTCCGCCAAAGGTAGCCCGGGTGTTGGTGAAGAAGGCCACGAATCATGCAGCGGCCTGATTGCGGCTTGATCACTTCGATCCTCCTCTCCCACCACAGGACAGGGATCTGCTGGTTCATGGACCTCGTCGTGGCATGATTTCCAGATAGGGAGATTCGGCAAAGTGGTCTCCATGGGTTCACCCAAACTCGATAGGAAGCGAGAAATGACGGGACCTGTTCTGCTTTTGACGCCTTGGATGACCTCCGGGAGCTTAATACAGGACCGCATGACCGGAAGAGACACGTTTTCGCCTTCTAAGTCGTCCCCTTTTGGTATGAGTTGTAAATTTAGTTGGTTTTTGTCGCTATACCTCCGTCTCTGGTTCAAGCTCTGCTCTCTTTGGGTGTAGAAATCGTCAGATGCCGGCCTTCCTTCGTCCATCCAGCCTGGCACAAATGCTGGTTCTCGAGGGGGTTTGAGCAAAATGTCTCGAGCAGCATCATTTGAGAATGGCTGAAACTCGCTGAGTCGGAAGCAAGGAGCGTCAAGGCCAGACGCGAATTGAATGGAGCCGTCCGACCGCGCCGTGGCCGCACCCTTGCCGTGTGTCAACTTTGTCGGGACTGAGTGGTCGACTTCGCTTCGAATGAATGCCTCCTGACTGGAGGCGCAGTCAAGCTTTCCTCCATCAGTGTCTGGATGCGATTTCCCTGCCATCTTCGACTCTGAAGGCTCTTGAAACGCTGGAACGTTTTCGTGCTGCTCATCGAGTAAAAGGCCCGGCATCAATGCCAAAAGGTCTGAAAAACTCAAAATCTCGATTTCAACCCAAGTCGCTCTTGAACTTACTAGAGGTCCGTAGCCGTAATGGAATGACTTTTGAACCCTTGGTCGAGGAGCCCATCACGGCTCGTGAGGGCGAGGGCGAAGGAGACCTTCGTCGCTTCAGAGGCACAACCTTCGACGGAGGTCTCGCCGTACAGAGCTTTGTGTCGAAGAATGCCATCACACCAGCGCTCCTGGATTACGGGAGAACCGCCAAAGGTTTGGTTTAGATTCCATTTAGCCACAGGTTCGGATGTTTGGAGAGAAGCGATGAAAGGGGTTAGATCTCCCTGCATCTCCAAACCTATAAAGTGACAAACCTAGGTGCTTGCTCTGATTCCAGCATTCTTGACAGGATAAAAAAATGAGAATGTAAACAGAGTTGGGACCAAGTTATAAAAGCCGTCGGAGTTTCAACCGCGTGGATCCACTTGTTCCACACCCCTTTACGGTTTCACCTAGTTTGCAGATACATCTTTATTAGACTTTTGAAATCTTCTCCTAGGTTGTATCCTCTACAGCCTCCAAAACCACGGCAGTAGCGATGTCACTCGCCCGTGGAGTTGCTTCGCCGCTTTGTGAGTTTTCAACAAGTGCATGATCCCCCAATACAGCTGCTGCACTCGAAAGTGCCTCGCGTTCCCTCTTCAGTCGTCCTTTGCCTCTCGCATCCTCGACCTCTTTCCATCGAACCTTTGCACCATCGAAGAGAGTCTCCGGTAGCTGATATACTTCATAAAATCGGCCAATCTCCTCCCTGAACGCACTTCTATCAGATTCCGAGAGGAAAGTTCGGATGTCGGTAAAGAACTGATCCATAACGGCGAGGTTGTGGAGATGAAGAAGTGAGTAAGCGCTCATCTCGTGCGTGTGCAGTAAGTGATGAATGTATGCCTTGGAGAAGGGCCTCGTGGATCCTCCCGCGACCTCCGATTCCCATTGTTGGTCATCAAGTGAGCTATGCAATATCGGCCCCTTGTGGAACGTAGGATCGCAAGGCCAAGATGGCGTCGAGCCCAACGGCGAAAAATCCAATGCATACTGCTCCTCGAACAGATTGTGCCCAAGAGCTCTGGCTTTGTTCCCTTCCATTGTTGGCACTGGGAATGAAAAGTCCAGGACAATCCCGAGATCAGCCGCCTCTGCGACCCATGGAGCATCAAACAGGTCCATTCCGCACTCATCAATGAGCCGCAATATAGCATGCGGAGAGGGGGTAGAATGTGCTATGCGCAGTTTCGATGAGTCAAGCGGTTCAAGGGAGGTCAAAACGAGGTCGGTAAGAGTATTGGTTCGGTCCGCTTCGTGATGGGTGATGGGTGATGGTGCAGTACCATATGTGTTGGTCGGAAGGTCTACCATCTCAATGGCATACCCGAATATCCCTTCGTCAAGTGTTCTAAGACCGCCAGCCTCTGCTCGATCCCCTCTATCCAGTGGTTCGACCAGCGACCTCGCGAACTCGTCTCGTGCTCTCCCATCGCAGCCTCCTATTAAAGGAACGATGATCGGAGGTCGTTTTCTCGCTTCGCCATCCACCATTGTATTCTGTTCGTCTTCCAAGAGCCCACCCATGAGTTTCGTAACCCAGCCCGTGCTCCGCTCCAAACATTTCACGATCCTCTTCTGGCTCGTCTGTCGTCCCTCGCCTTTGACAACGCTCATCTCATCCACCCCACCTTCTTGAGAATTCGAGGAACTCAGCAACGTCTTTGGAATGTCGACAAACGCCCAGACAAGGTCCGGACGCAATGCTTTGGTCCATAGGATCCAATCGTTGATTGAAACTTTGCGCACACCCCTAACCGTTTTGGCCTGAACCCAGGCATTGGTGTTGGCGGGCATATTCTGATTGTCGTTGTGGTCTCGAAGACAGAGTGATAGTATGTGTGACTCGAGCGGGTGGGTGAGATATGTGTGTAGTGGTAAAGTCGCGGGATGGAGTGCGGGAATTGGAGTCGGATGCTCTAAGCTGAATGGGAATCAGTCGAGGATAGAAGTCAATACGAGGACCTACAAGTCTTCAAGGGGTATATGAATCCACGACAAACCTCTGGCAAGCGCGACGTTGTCGCGAGAGAGATGCTTGACGATACCCCTCGAGGCGCCTGCAATCATCCCAGGGGTCCGAATCTCGATTACATCTTCCCCCTTTTCACTGCTTGCACTTTGCACTACCTGGGCTTGATAAGTCCATGGGGTAGCTCTGGGTCTTCTTAGTGTGAATGTCCCCAGTCTTGGTCCGAATCCATTAGATCTATCCAATGTTGATACATCGACGTTGAAAGTCGCGAAAGGCAGTCGGTGATAAGGTCTCGAAGGAATCGGCGGTGGGTCGGCCTTTTTTTGACGGTGAGTTTTGACTTTGGGCTCTCTGCTTGAGGTCTTGGTATTATTAGATTGAGAAGCAGGACCATTTGAATCATGATATTGAGGTTGGACTTGTATCTCGGTCGTTGATGGGTCCATGATTGGCGCCTGTGTCCTAAAGCGTCTGACACACGGTTTCGAAAACCTAGCGGAGTAGTTTCTGTCGGTAAAAATACAGCCCCGTAGATATCGGGAGAGGCGAGGTTGTACCCAGTTGGAAGCCAGGTCGAAGTTGCTCTAATCTCCGATCCGCTTATTTCTAGAATCAAATGAACAACATTCAATAATCACGATACATAACAGGATCGATGCTAAATACAAATATCATGCTTCAATTTGACAACGGTTGAATGGATTGTTTGTAGGAGAACACATCGTGTGGGTCGTATTTTGTCTTGATTTGTCTGAGCTTGTCTACTTTATCTCCGTAGTACATCTTCTGTGCCTCTTCGCGAGACATTTCCGCATCTGGGTAGCTAGCGTGCGACATCAGTAACACAATTTTGGGAACCACGCATGTTACTCACTTGACATTGGAGCTGTACGTCCAAGTTGTTCCCTCTTCCTGTGAACGAGAGTTGACGATGGAGTCTAGCATTCCTTTGACAAACTCGATGCCACTATTGTCGAATGGCGGTTGCCGATCAAGCATACGCGTATAGAATTGCCAGAGATAGAGATTTGATCGAGCATTACACGCCATTTTGTCCTTCGGAACGCGGTTAATGACGGAATGTTGACCGCCCCTATGGACCATGAGTGAGATTTCTGGAGAGAGAGGGAGTTCCTACCAGTTGTCGGCCATCACAAACCATTCCGTTTTATCTCTGCATCCATTCTGCGCGAGGTACGTTGTAAAAGCCAGACATTGTTTCTCATCCATTTCGTGGCCCTCGTGAATGGCGAGCGACGAGGCGTAAAATGTGTCGGAGGTACCTGTTCCCTGGCCCAGTTGAACCATCATCTCCGGCCAGGTATAGCTTTTCTCGTTCGTCTCACTTGGCTGCCCTAACATTTCATGGAACAGTTGGAGTAACGGAGTCAGGGCAGCTCTCAGTCCGTCCCAGTCTCCGAGATACTGGCCTAGGTTCAATTTAGTACGTAGTGAGAGCCTTTTTTTGTGCCATACCGTTCATGTACAGCTTATTAACCCCCGGCCTTGAGCCTGGCAGGAGCATAAATGCCATTCCTAGCTCAGCTGGAACAGACGACATCCACTCCTGATAATGCCGAAGAAGCTTTGAAGAATCTTCGGGCCGAACGTCGGGCCATTCATAAGCAAAATATGAGTTGGCGGCAGGCACAGGTACTGTAAGGAGTTTGTACGTCTGTGAAATAGTCAGCCTCAGGGACCCCGGTGACCCGTGAGCCGCTTAGACGTACGGTAATGACCGCGAACGACGGCCCAGCACCGCGAAGGGCCCAGAACAGGTCGTCGTTCTGCTTCTCCGAGGCTATCACAATGCTTCCATCCGCGAGGACGGCCTCAATCTCCACGATTCGATCCAACGTGAGTCCCCATGCACGCGAGGTAAATCCGAATCCACCGTGCGCAGCGTGTCCGCCAATGCCAACAGTGGGACAGACACCATCTGGGTTAACGTCAATGAGTCAATGAGTCAAACGAAGCATAATGAAAGAGATTAGCCGTGTAAAATTTACATACGTGGAAGGGCCCGACGATGCTCCCATAGCTTTTCCGCCACCCTCCCCAAGCGCGTCCCGGCTCCAATTGTCACCACTTCCGAGGAGGCGTCGTACTCAACCGTTGCAAAGGCCTTGAGATCTATGACCACCACGGCGGTATTCAACTCGTCACCATCCGCGCTACCAGAGCTGAATGCGCCGTAGTGGTGGCCACCTGAACGCATCACGACGCGGACGAGTGAGCTACCAGGTGCTCCTGACGCCTTTGCCTGGTACACCTTTTGCAGTAGTTGTGATAATTCTTGCTGCGTGCGAGGGCAGACAATAAGGTCTGGCTTCGGATCCAGTCGTTTATTGAATGCCTTGGACACCTGGTTGTAGGAGGGATGTGCCGAGGTGAAGGCCTCTAGGTCGCCGCCTTGATACGACCCGTCGAGTAGCGACGCGACAAACTGACGCGCAGAGCTCAAGTCCTCGGTCAAAGATTTGCCTTTTTGGTGGCCAAGTTTCCCGTTTTGCTGAGAGGTAGCATCAGAGTGATTTGGCGAGTCAGTCGGGAGTCCCTTGGACAGAAAGTTGCCCATGGCGTCGGTGGAGATGTGTTGCCGTGGGAGCATATTGTGGATGCGGGTCGATCTGGACGTTATATAGCGCGGATGATGTTCGATTCGTTCACAGACGCTTTCCCCGCAAAACTGCCGGATCAAGTCGGGGCCAAGTGTAATTGGACAACAACAAGCCGAGGCTATGCTGTTCATTCGTAGAATGGGTGACTAGTTGGGATCCTCTGCGTCCACATGCTTCCGTGACATCCTGGTGCATACAAAGTTCGCTTGAAGCGCCACTTCTCTTCGTATTTCGCTCGAGATTGCCAAACGTTTTCCGCAATGTTCCGCGTTGTAGGACAACGAGATACCCCGTCTTGTGAGAACCAGGGGAGCCCAAACACTTGAGCGGAGAATCCCAGCGACCCTATGCTGGCATGTGAAATGTCCTTATGAAGTGGGTGGAATGAAACTTGCGGAAGTCCTGCTCTGCAACGAATGTCTTCAGTAGAAGCGGGCCGCTTCCAAGACTCGTCTTCCTCCACGGCCCAGCTATTCTCATCACTAAGGAACAGTAAACAATAAGAGCAACAGAAATCAACGGATAAATGTGCGCTAAGTGTCCTCGTCCACCGAATCCGGGCCAATATATATCATGTGTTTCAACGGTTTAACCTAGATTGTCTGACTAACTAAATCTCAGATATGTCCTATTAGAAGGTTCGTCTTCAATGGAGAGATGTTTACTTGGAAGTGAACCGGTCGACGTTGAAGGGGCCAAGTTATCGCGTTCAGTTCCCAAGAATTTCCTTGCCGAAATTCTGTGAGCAGTATATGTATTCGGTGAATAGGAGCATGATATGAGTATGAAAACATGGTACTAATTGTACAATAGGCCTATTCTCGATGTATGGAAACGGACTACGGAATCACGAATTAAACTGGTGGAAATTTATGGATCTATGCATATGGACTTGTCATTTGGATCGCATGCTCCCAAATGGCCTTTTGAGTCTGCTCTGTCACGTATGGGTTATGCGTGACTTCTAATCCGCGATGGTTGATTTGATGAGCACCGCTTGTCCATGGATATTCGTTGCTCCACAATCTCCACCACATAATCTACAAGAAAACGGTCAGAAATACACCCTTGGTGAACAAAGACCCACGCGTACCTGGGCGCATTCCTGGGGTGAAAATGTCATGAACTTGATCGCAGGAAGGATGAGAGATGCTCCAGGGAATGCTTTAGCACCAGGTGTGGTGACGACTCCCGGAAACGAGTGATAGAATCGGATTTGCGGGTATCTTGCGGCGAATTCCTGAGACAAGTCAGATTGAACAGGCAAATAATGAACGCGCGTACCTCGATGGCGGCATCATTGTATGTGACGGCATGCGTCTCTCCCCGAGCCAGGCTATAACCCCTGACGAGCCCAAGGTTATCAAGCTCGACTGGTCCACCTCGTCCAGCAGATAATACACTCATCACACCCGTAGTTTCTCCACCCTCTGCAGCCTTTTGCACAAGCGGGAGTAAATCATGGACAAAGCGGAAGCGCGCGTAGAAGTTGCATGCGAGCTTCTTATCTATGCCTTCGCTCGTCTCATCCCTTCCCTTCATACTCAGGAAGCCCGTCGTGGCTACGATAAAATTGACCTTGTCCAATTCCTTGGAAAGCGTCGCGGCGGCGTCGCGCACAGAGGACATGGAAGTGGCATCCACCTTGACGAACGAGTACTTGGACGCTTGGTCTTCTGGCGTTGACGCGTCGGTTTTGGGGAACCCGTCGATGATCTTTTGTGCGGCTTGTTCATTTCGCCCGAGAAGGACAATATGCGCTCGCCCATTTGTTTGACGAGCAAGCTGTTCAGCCTAAGAAACGAATAAGGATACTTGTAATTATCATGTGGTTAATAAGAAAACGTGCCATCGCTTGCCCAATCCCAGATGTCCCACCAAAGAAGAGACCGACTGGTCGCCTCGTAGGCTGGAACAGAGCATTAGCAACAGTAGCTGCAGCGATGTTCGACCTTGATGGCATCCAGTAGAACATGGCGGTCGAATTGAAGCGTGAACCGAGGCACGATATTGGGAGACTTAAAGGTAGAGCGTTTGGTAATATCGTTTCCTATCTTTTATCCTCGGCCTTTATAGTGATTTTGGTCCGGCCCAGCGCCGATACGCAGCACCTCGGACGTCCGTAAATGACAAACCTCCGACGAACCCTGTGCCAGACGCGTTCAACGTTGAATCAAAGCGATGAAGATTATATGCGCTTACGTACAGCGTAGCAGAAGCGCAGCCCGGCGATCCGGTTTCAAGTTCTTGTCAGACTCGGACTTCCACGGCATCCCTGAGGACTGTTCTAGATCTTGCAATGTGAGATCGCAATTTACCGCGATATAGCTCATCTGAACGCCTATACGTCTTTGGCACCATCGAAGAAGCGTCCAGGCGACGACGCAGTGAGGGTGCAATATGTACGATCACTGTTATACATCCTTACATACATCTTGTTTGTATTGTCGCTCAATCTCCCGTTAATACTCTGCCAATCGAAGAACACGCCCTACAGTTGGACGGCGCCGCTGCGGCTGGAACACTTCGACGTCTCCTGAATCGAAGAATGAGTACCCAGAGGCTATAGACTAGTGTCAGTAACTCTTCCCTGACCAAGTGATCAAGTAGAAAATACCCACTCAATAGGTCAACGTCTACATCCTCTTCCTCGTTGGTCTCCAAATTGGCAAGACGGACGTGGCTACCTGCACGCTTCACCACAATCTTCTTCTCCATACCATCCACAGGTTTCAGCCCGTTGGGAATAGAATTGGTGGGTCTGCTCTGCGTACGTCCGTGCTGCTTCTGTGGCTCGAGTGGCTTAGGTCGCTCATTTGCCTGTCGATGAAGCTGAATAATCATCCTTTGCACATCAAGCAAATACTGCTTCATGGTGTCCAAGAATCGGCGTGTCTGAAGGTGCTTGGACGACGCACAGCTATGTCAAATCATCAGCCATTTGAAGTCGAGTCAACGAATCTGACACTTACATTGAAATACCATCATCTTTGATAATATATCCAATACCATACCCGTCAGCCGCGACCGGCCCGAATCCAAACAACCTCAGAGCGGGATTGCCACAATTCGACGTCGAGATAATCGACGTGTTAAGGATACTCCATCCATGGTCCGTAAAGATGGCAGGCAATGCCGTCGCGTGTCCAGACGCGGTTGGTTCGACATTGACCTCGTTGTTTGCATTGGCTGTGGTATCTCCATTTGTATACCCCTCTCCGCCTGCAGTAATCTTTGTCTTGCCATTGATCTTCGGACTTTGGGTGCTCGGTGATGGGCTTCGAGACGACTCATTGATTTCGCGCTGCAAGAGGCAGTATAGGGCGTAAAGATGCCTAATTAGTAGGGTCAGTCCCAATCATAGAGAAAACCCGGGGAATCTGTACCTGTCCTGTCCATATCCAGCGCTACACTCGCGTGTTAGCTTCACGTGGGCAGCACAAGCCTTGCGGAGCGTGTCGATCTTTTGCTCAATACTCGACTCGGAGAAGAACGTCTATTGCCAATAAGAAAGGTTTGGTATGAGAACCCGAACAAACCTTTGTAAATGTGACACTTGTGGGTTGAACTGTGCGAATGGCCTCGGTGCGTCCGTGTAAAAAGGCCTTGGTCATGGCTGGTTCATACGTGCATTCAGTTCGCCCATACAGCCTGCAATTTATCAGAACCGCAAAGAAACATGCTGGCGACATACCCATAGTATGCAGCCTGGAACGCCATCTGGACGAATGCATCTGGACTGAACCCATGGCGGGTAATGAAATCTTTGCCATAGCCTTTGAATTCCAACTCCTGACAGTCATTTTGACAAATCAGGTCCGAGATTCTGCGTTCCGCAAATCGGATACCCGCACGAAGCTCCGGAACCAGATGCCACTCGAGCTTCTTGGGCGTCGTGTCGATATGCTCTTTCGGGCCATGAATGATATCCTCCTTCTTTGCGCCCTTGGATGGCTTGTAACTCTTAGCGTGCGGACTCAGTTTGGCGTGAAAGAGTGTCGGTGCTGCGGGATTGATCGAGCGTGCCATGAGCATTAACCCCTCGGTGAATACGTCTGCTGCAAAGCGTAGAACGGTATGACCGTCGACACCCGTATGTTCAAAGTTGATACCAGCTGTCCCGTTTGCACAGACAATAATTTGGAGCTGTTATCAAACACTCAGTAGATGATACATTGGAATGGAGACAACGTACCTTGTCGTACCACCGGTTGGTGCAAGTGCCGACCTGGACACCCCCGTTGAGCTGATATGTCCCGCAGAGGAAATTGCTGCATAGCTCTGCCACATTGTCCGGTGCAACGTCGTCCAAGCATACAACAAACAGCGCGTCATCCACGACCTGGAGACATTCTCGATTGGCCTCGTCTGAGATCAGGACGTTGCGTAGTCGGTTCCATACTTTGCGGTTCTCCGTCGTGAGCACGCCCATACTCGAACTGGCAACCTCGTTCAGTGGTACAGTCTCGGCATCTGAGCAGATTGCCTCGAGATTGCGTAGGATCTCTCGTTCTGTGAGCACTGGTCGATTGGCCGAATCAAGCACGTCAAAGTGGTCTTTCGGAAATGTGAGTCCAAGAATAGACTGAGTCTAAGAAGGCACGTACAGAATTGACCACGGCGAATGACGACAATATGCCGCGAGCCTTCGTCGACGTCCATGCGGCATCCTCGGTTCGTTGGTACACGCGCCGTTCCAAAGAGACGCGTGTATTGGTCCATATCGAGCGCCTTTCCACGAACGGTATCTGGGCTGAGCAGCCCCTCGCGGAGATCATGAACAAAGCCGAGTGATGAAACAATGAGTGACGCTGCACGGGGGAGTTGTGTGCCACGGGACGGTGTTGGGTCATCTCTGAGATAATATTAGACAGGGACACCTTTACTATGAGAACAAACTCACTCGAGGACAAAAAACGGGTTCAACGCCAAGACTACAGGATCCGAATGCGAGAGATACGACTCGTACCTGTGGCTCGCGTCAGTGGCTATTACTATCAATCGTTTGAATGCACAAACCAAAACTCTTCAATATAGCTAGTATAATAGTTCTCGTTAGAAGGCGCAATACGCTTAGCGACGCACGCACCTGTCCTGGGAGGCGGCCCATTCCTTGAGCTTGGCCTGAATCCTTGGTCCATCGCCATGAAGAAAGTCATCGACCGCCTTCTTGGTCGCTTCATGCTCGTCTTCATCCTGGAGCTCCTGGAGCGCTGCGAGGTATCGCCGACACGTCTCCTCGAGCTCTGGGACAGGCAACTTGGGAAGATTCGCCTGGGCCTCTGTGTCGAGGATCTTGGGTTTATGCGTAGAGTGCGGCATGAATACTATATGCGATTTCTTCGACTGCTGAGCTCCTGATGCTGTTAATGGTGGAGGTTCAAGCGTTGGCGTCACCTGGTCACGCGCTAATACGACCGACGAAGACCGGAACGGAAACACCAAGAGTTTGGAGACTAGTTGACCCAGCTTGTACAAAGCTTTAGGAGTCGTCGAGTGGAGTGCGGGGAAACGGCCTTATATGGCGGGCGCAGAGTACGATGGCGCGTGATTTCGAGTTTGAGTCTACTCTGCTTGACTTGCGCTGCTTATGGTATCTACACATTTCGAGAAGAATGTGATTCCAACCGCGACTCCGCGGCCACGGCGCTCCCAGGCTCGATAAGCGACCACGATGCGCAACTCCGGCATGCATGCTGATACGCTCATCCTTGCGCTTCCGTTCCCTTATCGTTACTATACGCGTTGCCTTTGTGCTTTGGAACAAACATCCACGCTGCCGGTGCGGGTCCAAGGACCATTTCCGAAATCTTCACCCACGTCTTGCAGTCCGCACTCGAAAGCAGAGTCTCTGAACAATGGTTAGATCACAAATCACTTGAAACTTTGCTTACCTAGTTCATCCCGTCCTCGAAACGCTGGGGCTCGGTCAGTGAGTCGGGGTGGCATGACCTCGAGTAATCCAATGGGGATATAACGATGCAAGAAAGAGAGAGCCTCGCATAAATATCGCCGAGTTGTATTGACTCCAGCCGTGTCTGACCCAGAGTGACTGCAAGATCGTCAGCTTGGGCCGTCAATGACATTTCCATCCACCATAGACCAAATTCAGCGTACTAGAAGAACATAAATTAGGAATCCCATGTGATTTCCCCGCATGCGTACCTTGCGGATCAGGTCTAGCCTCTCGCGAGAACTTATATCCCAGTCCCTGCGCTCCTTGATCTCGGTGCTGCGAGGCATCAGATACGGCAAAGTGAAGAAAACAAGACCATACAAAATCCAGGGTTTGATAAGTGCACCTCTACCGATCATGATCCCGTCAACCCCAGTCGCTTCGACTGTTTTCCTACACTCGAGATCGCCAACTGAGTTTTCACGTATATGAAGGGCCCGTACGCAGCACTAGTATCTTGGCCTCTCATTCTTCTCTTTGGCAAGGTTTCATGGGTGAATTCCAGATAGCTTTCCTGCTGGTGGCTTGCCCTATCCTGTGCATTGCCATCTCCGTCGTAGACGAGCTCTTTTGGAGTAAAAAAATGTGTTTTTTGGGTCCTCATTTTCTGTTTCAAATCGTCCAAACGTCGATTCACCATATGGAATGCTGCCGAAGTTCATACCACGACGATACATGTGTTTGAAGTGGGAGAAGGCGACCACCAAATCTATAACAAAGAGTCAAGAATCCCCTTGGGGATGGGGGCTATCCTCTTGCTTGATGGACGCAGTCCCCTTGACAAGCCAATTGAAGTCATGGTCGAAGGAGCTGGGCAACGCAAGTCAGTGGTGGTTATCTGGAGGTCCCGAAGAACGACAAATAGAGGCAGCCATCAAACTTGAGAGTAGATTTGGTCTCCCTTGTTGTTCAGAAGAGTTCGGCTTCTTTCCCTCTTCGCGCTGATTCACAGTCGTGTTCTACAACCTATATATCAGATCAGGGCGGCCTAGAGAAACGGAGTTGCACCTTTGTACCAAAAGTGACCTCATGAGGTAGGTCCTATCAATAACTATCACCTCTTCTGGGGCAGCCGAGGAAGCATCAATATAGAGCACTTCAAGCTGTTGCTGCTGCAAGTCAAAGTTCACCAAAGCACGGTATTTGTCCCTTAGAGCACCTATTTTTTCAGTGATAGGCAGGATATGACCGGTGAACACCGTTTCTCAGCGGGTGAGGAAATGAAATAGAGTTCATATGAGTACAATAAGCCAGATTGCGAATAATTGAACTGCACGCCGACTGGGTGAGGCCTGCCCTACTCGCACAAACTTCCCACGGATGGGACAGATTCGTTTCGGAGAGCAAAAATGTGGTGGATTGAGGCTGGTAGAAAGCTTGTTTTTCGGCTCAAGGGGGTTTGCGCTTGACAGTGGTCGGTCGAGATCGAGCCCTTGTCCGAGTTGAGGCTGTATTGGCATGTGGGCTGGTTGGGAAAGCCATCCGATTTGTCACACTTATTTCGATCATTACAGAGGCAGAATATAGATGGCTATTGCACCCATCTGCTGACCAATAATGGCATTTGCGAGCCTCTTTCAGGCTGCCCTCTGATCATGGGCCGAGTGACAATGCTGTACAGCAGTGTTTAGTACATTATGGCTCGCTATTTGAGCGAAAATACATACGCAGATTCTTTAAGAACGTCTCTTTCATCTACTCCGAGTCTGAATTCGAAATTGCGGACAAGAGTGAAGAGGATAGCCTTCATTCTTCGAGGCGTAAGACTTGGCCACTTGTCTGAGATTGACTTACTCCGTCACTGCGAAACGATAACCAATACAGGAGCGCGGACCCCCAAGAAAGCTAAACTGGTTGCCCCATACCCCTGGTATCGAGCCCGTGGCTTCTGGTAGATTGAACCATCGTTCTGGACTGGGATATTTTGAATAGTCATCGAGACCCCTGGAATATGACCTACTTGAAGCTGGCCGCATCCGGTCCCCAAATAGACTCGAGACGGTTCATCAGCAAAATCGGCATAAATACACCATCACCCTTCTTGATCCTATGTTGGGTATGTGAGTCAGCATAGAGAGGTAAGAAAGGGAGCTCACAATATCTGGTCCTTTGCAATGCCAGCACGGTTGACGAACGGCTTAGATAGGGGGATAATGTCGTCCCTTTGAGCGACCCGCAGCGTATTTTCGAATGGTGAATGAAGTCTCAGACACTCTTTCACGACGGCATCAAAGTATGTCAATGAATTTAGCTCGTCCATGGACGGCGTGTCAGTTCCGACTTGAAGGAGTTCGGTTCTCAGACGAGACTGAACGTCAGAATGAATAGAGAGAGAGTATAGAGACCAAACGAGCCCGGTCGCGGTTGTCTCGTGTCCTTGGGGTGTTAGCCAGAACGAATCGAGATCGAGGGAGAGAGATACCTGCAACTAGAAAGGTCGGAATCTGGTGCATGACCTCTGAATCAGTCATCTGCTGCTCTGGTGGGACGTCGACGCTCATGTTTGCCTTCACGATTAGGCTTAACAAATCCTTGCCGGTTCTTGCGTCTCCGTCACCACTTGCCAAGGATTCAGCCAGGTCTCTCTTCCTCTCCTCGACGAGTCGCCGTCCTATCCGCCGCATCGTCTTTTGTGCTTTATCCGCGGTCCTCGTCGCGCGGTCGAACATGACCAACCGCAAGGGTGGAATCCAGGCAAATAACAGCTGCATCATCGCGTATCCTTGACCGGTGCGATTGGATGCGGCAAATGCACGAGCAAGTTCATCGGTCGACTCGCCCTCTCCCGAGTCTGTTGAAGAATGAAAGTCGTAATTGAAACCAGCTAGGCCCATTATATCAAGAGTGCATTTTGAAATCCAAGGGGCGATGTTTATAGGTTGGCTTTGAGGGATCCTGTCTACTTGCACGCCGAGGGCTTCACGCAGCTTAATAATCATGTCAGTACTTGTGTGTATTGGGTCTCCTACGGACCTCTATCGCCTTGCGAAGAAAGATTTGGGTCATCTCACGAGTATGACCGAGGCTGAAGGAAGGACCCTAGATGAACTCGTCAGTACCCAAACGCAAAGGTTTGGACATAGATGCCGACCATGATCCTACGTTGACGTTTGTGTGCAGCGCCTAAATACAGATAAGCTAAAGCACAGGGCCTGTCTCAAGCTTTCATTCACCTTCGGCAAAGATGAGCCCTATGAACTGGTCAGCCAGTCTAACACAGTACATATATACAGGTATCACCTTCTCCTATGAGCTGTCCGACCGTTAGGCGTAGATGCGAGGGCTTGTAGTAGATCATCGGGTTCGCCAGGATGTGATTGAGCGCCTTCGGATCGACAGTCGAAAGTCTGTCTGACTGTGTTCCCATGAGTGGTGTCACTCGCATACTTGGGCACACAACATACGTTTAGAAGAGATTTATACACGAAAACATGACCGTACTGCTTGACCCATCGCAGGTGACAAGCTGCACGGTCATTTTCGGACGAGTTCATTTCGCTTATATGTCCTGTAATCCAACTACCCCCTGGAGGCCCAGGAAGCTCTCGAAGAGGAGAGAAATATGGACGAAGAAGAATTGAGGCCAGCTTGAGCAGCGGAATCGCAAGTAATGCGACAAATGTAAAGATTATCGTCCACAGTATGGATCCCATGATACTACGTGGCAGGAAATAAAGAGGAAATTGCTGCTTTCAACGTTGTCGTGGGAATTAGTGGTCTCGAACCAATGTGAACAAGGGAGGGTTGAGATGTTCTTTGCTTAACAAAGTGTTTGGTATTTTTGGAGTATAAAGAATCCGGTCGAAAGAAGCAAATGAAAGAAAGCTTTGAGTAGGGGTGGTTCAAGTCGGTGATGGTGGCTTTAACTTGGACTTACAAAGCATTCAATGTAGTAGAGTTTGAGTTTCGAATAATAGTATAAAAGGGGCACAAGTCGATTCGTATACCCTGCGCTCTCGCCCCAATTCACAAATTGGAAACGACGGCACCAAGGGCATAATGATACAGGGAAAGAATCACAAGGAGACATTTCAAGGTCCCAATAATAGTAGAAAGAGGGGTGAGTTGGTCACCCGTCGCAATGGTCGGGTGTCCCCCCGATATGAGACTCAGTAGCTAAGCCTTGGTAAGTATAGGCACAGAACCAGGCCAAGTAACGTACTTTGGACTTCTTCTCTTCCCCATGCTGCAGAAACATAGCAGACCAAGTCCGATAACAACTCCAAACACGATTCCTATGATCATTCCTGTCTTACTCTTCTGTGGTATTCGATCAACGATTGGGAGCGCATTTTCTATCACTCCTGACAGGCATTTGCGGAAAAGTGAATACGTGACCAGATCAGGCAGGGGATCACTGTCGGCGTCGGTCGCACCGGAGTTTGGGGTTTTGGCTTTGGTATTATTGTATCCTCTAAAGAGGAACGCAAAGCTACTCGCGCGATAATAGCGCACCACATTGCTGACATCCACAGTAATGTTACCCGCTCTGCCTTCTCCGACCCCAGCCCCTGTGATATTGAAGACAACGGGCCACACAGGCAATGCGTCACACCAAGTGACAAAGCTCGTCATTATCGCAAACGCCGTCTCGCGGTCGCATAGCATGTAGTACGTCTCATCGTCCGTCACGTTCCACCGTTCTGTCGATCCCTTGATTTCGTGGAGTACGAGTTGTCCACCTGGTCGAATGCTGTCCAAGTGTGGTCCATATTCTTCGGAACCCATAAAGTTCCCTCCCCAGTAGATAGGCCACACCCCATACGGGAAGGGTCGTCCAGCGATGCTGTCTGTTGAGGATGCGCCATATGGGTATCCACTTCCGAAAGCTCTACTTCCTCTGAGGTTTGAACGGTCTGAGCCTCCAAACTCGCGACCAGCAAAAGGGTGCATCGAGTCAAGTGCAATCTGCCTTCGGGCTCCCCCGCCACCACTCCAGGAGGAGACGTTGGCGGAATCAAAGGATGTAAGTGATGTGACGATTTGAAATGTCGGGGGGGTCACCATCCCCCGAGCTGGTGAAGCTGCGAGGAACAGATTGCAAAAGCATAGCGACAACCAGAGGAATGAAGAGCCCATTTCACAGTGAGGGAAGGTGTTCAGTTGGTACTACCGACAAGCTTCTCGCTTTCGTTTATAGCCGCACCATGAGGCGGGGATACGGTCAGCGCCAAACTGGAAGACGTCCAACGCTGCCTCGGACTTCCTTTTAGGAATGTGGAATAAACACAGCCATAGGGGCCAAGTTAATGGGTTCGGAAATTGCATTATAAATACATCATATCGTGGTGATATCCTGTGATGCGTTGTGTTAGCTAGATGGTACCAGTATTATACGCTTGTTGAACTATCCATTCAGCCACTTGTTTGACCTTGGCTACTCCCTTGTCAAAGCCTGCAACTCGAAGGTCTGGTCGGTATCTGCGATCACTGGCGACGACGGGCATCGTGCGGTAGCACACGGTGGCTTGGGAGCGCATATTATCCGAGGCCGTCAGATTCGTAGAGTTTTCGATTGCGTTGTGCGTCAGTTGAAGGTCTATGACTCTATGAGCATGGTTCGCTCGTGTATCAATGGCGTACTCTGTAGGAGAACAACATCCCCTTTTCTAATTTCAGTCCCCCATCGTTCTGCCGCGTCTCGCCATGCCGTAAGCTTGATCATCCCACCCTCTGGATCGCCGAGCACCAGTTTCAACAACGCGACTTCCTTTCCGGCGTCGAGGCCCTTCTTCAATGTGATGGTAGTTGGGGCATCAACGTCCATGATAGCAACCAGGACAGCCGGAATAGTCCTTGACCCTCCCGCAGCAAATGGATCGTCATTTCCAACTTCGTTGCAAAACTCGAGGAGAGACGAAACCTTGACAAGTTGGCGCAATGGAATATGAAAGGTTGGTAAATGCATGATGGACGAATCAGAGACGTTTTGTGACTCGGTTTCTGCGCTCTCCTCAAACGATGTACGCTGAGTTCGCCTTGTTCCAGGACATCGAGACTCGGGAACCGTCTGAGATGTGGGTGGGAAAGGGGCTCGAAGAGAGCTCTGTACTGAATCGCCACCACCGCCACTCATTTGCGAGGGCAAAAGGCGGCTCTTATTTGTCAAAGACCATTCGTAGTTTTCAGTCGTCTCTGCGAAAGCTTAGACACTGTAGAAGATGCTATCCCGACATACGAGTAGTGCGGAACGTGAATCGACTCTGCGAGTGATAGGCGTCTTCCCTCGTCTTGTTCTCGTTTGGAATCGCTCCAGCATAGTTGTGCGATACTTGTTCACCCGAAAAGACTATTTGGCTTTCGGGGAGCAAGAATTCGTTCCATAGAGCCGAGGATGTCTGAGAAATCGCCATTGAGTGCAGAGGTGCTTCGATGTCGACCTGCTGCTGAGCTACGGGTTCATTTGCTGCTCCACCTGATGTATTATCCAGTTCCGTCGCCGAGTCAGAGTGTGCAATGTCGACATGAACAGTTGTAGAAGTCCAGGAGAGCGGTGTTCCACTCTTTGTCAATGTTTTCCCAATCTTTGGCGGCAAAAACACGACATAATGCGTCATTTCAGAGTCGAGTGGCGGTTGTCGCCAGAGGCAACTCGTCTCTCCACCTCGACCACTGGTTTTCGTACTGCCAAAAGAAGAGCGCAGCATGCAATGGACTGGTCATGAACACTTTAGAACGCGTCTTGTACTCGCTTTTTTGAGTGGAAAAGCTGTGAAAATGACCGGGATACGGTCCATGGACAAAGATCCTGGTCTACGAGGCGCGTTTTCTCTTTTTCTCTTTGTGGAGTCTCCTCTGACGGATTGTCAGACTACGAAGTTTCCCTCCTCCGCTTATTCGAAAAGATTTCAAACGGTTCACTCATCGAAATCTCTCACACCGGAACGGCAGTCCTTTTTAAACCTGGAGTGCTCACCGGTGGTCCAGTCACTCACGACTGTCCGCTATCCCGGTCGGTTGGCTACTTTTTGGAGCCCATTATCGCTCTGGCTCCATTCAGCAAAAAGCCATTGATGCTGACGCTCAAGGGAATCACTACCGACGACAAGGATCTTAGTGTGGATCTGATCAGGACCGTGACGCTCCCCACGCTCGCAATATTTGGCATCGAGGACGGTGTAGAGTTCAAGGTATGTGGACGTATCAAGAGGCAGTGAGTGCAATAACCATGTTTATTGCAGATAAAGAGACGAGGAGCGCCTCCTGGTGGTGGTGGAGAGGTTCAATTCATCGCCCCCGTGGTCAAGAGCGTCAAGACGATCAATTTTGTAAACCCTGGCAGAGTGAAGCGAATCCGAGGTATCGCGTAGGTGTCTCTCGATTAAATCATTCCAACTCGCCTTGATATTTGAATAGTCATGCGGTCCGCGTCTCGCCACAGTTTTCGAATCGAATGGTTGACGCTGCACGATCTGTCCTCAACCGGTACATCCCGGACATTTACATCCATTCTGATGTATACAAAGGCGACGAGTCTGGGAAATCACCTGGCTACGCACTCAGCTTGCTAGCAGAGACAACCGAAGGCGCAATCTATTGCTCCGAAGCCGTCTCCGTTCCCCGACGGGAGAAGATTATAGACGAGAGGAAAAGGGACAAGATATTCGGAGAGGAGAAAGAGGATGAGGGCCCTCTTCCGGTTACACCAGAAGATCTCGCTCTTAGAGCTTCAAGAGAGCTGTTGCTTGAGATTCAGCGAGCAGGATGTGTTGACCGCAAGCATCAATGGATTGCGCTCTTATTTATGGTCCTCGGCAGTGAGGACGTCGGGAGGATCAAGATAGGGCCGCTAACACCACGAACGTGAGTAGAAAGGCAGAGACCAGAGGAGCCCTAACACCCCTATAGTATTCAGTTCCTCAGAGATATCAAGTATGCATTTGGCACATCCTTCAAAATTACTCCTGCGGATGAGAGTAATCCGACTGGAGAACTTATCCTTTCATGTTATGGTACTGGCTTTGTTAACGTCAATAGATCTGTTGCTTGATCACTGGAACGCTGGCTCTCATCGACACATGTCGACGATCCCTGGTGCTCAGCCAATTAAATAGTACTACAGTCACAGTCTCATTCTAGAAGAGCCAATAGTGGTTCAGTCTTCGAACCCAAATAGGCATCTGCCCTCCGGCTCCAGGGTTCGACTTGAGTGTCGGACGGGTAACAATACTGTTGAATGAAGTGAGCTCTACACTATCCTCTGATACAGCTGATTCACGTACGCAACGCTTCCGATAATCTCATCGGCAGGTACTCCGAGTTCGAATTCGAATGAACGTACTAGTAGGAAAAGAAGAGCCTTCATTCTGTGTAAAATTTCCGCTAAGCCCCGAGTAGTACGAAATCTAGAGGTGCTTACTCAACGACAGCAAACCGGAATCCAATGCAGGATCTCGGGCCTCCCAGGAAGGAGAGCTGGTTTCCCCATGAACTGGGAATTGCGCCAGATTGTTCCGGTGGATCGATCCATCTATCTGGGCTATCATATCGTTTAGCCGTTGTACCTTGCCTACAGAATGGCTTACTTGAACTCTTCGGCATCGGGACCCCAAATCTCTTCAAGTGTATTGATGACACGGATTGGAATCATCATAGTGTCTCCCTTCTTCACCCTGTAGTGTATTAGTAAGAGCGTTATGAGTAAACAAATTTCGGGCGTACACAATTTCAGAGTGCAGCTTGCCAAACCGATCCTCGAACGGCTTGTCGAGGGGAATTATATCATCTTCAACGGCAACTCTGACAGTACCAGATACTACTGAATGATACCGTAATGCCTCACGTACGAAGCGGTCAAGGTACGGCAAGCTGTTCAATTCGTCCATCGTCGGTGCATCATGCGGAAACGCCGAAAGCTCATCTCGAAGCTTGTTTTGGATATCTTTCCTTGTGGAGAGTGTGTAAAGAGCCCATGTTGTCGCAGTTGACGTTGTCTCGTGGCCAGCGACCAAAAACGTAGGAATCTGGTTCATGACTTCTTCATCTGTCATGCTCCTGTCGATAGAAGTGCCGTCGTTTGCCTCTGTCAAATTTGCCTTGATGAGCAACGTCAACAAGTCCTTTGACTGCGCTTTGCCACCCGACGAGAGAAGCGCAGCCTTTTTTCTTGCATGAGCTGGTGACCAATGTCCTGAATTGTCTTGTTGCTTTTCTTTTCGATCCTCGAGCGCTCGTCGAATCGGATAATGCGGAAGATGGGGAACCACACCTTGAGAAAGCCGATCAACGGATGTCTCGTCATGACGGAGAAGATTTGGGAGAATGCGACCGCGAGCTCGTTGTCGTCGCGTTGGTTCTCGGCGAGGTGCTTGATAGAATTGAACCTATAGTGGAACCCCGCAAGGCCGATGATGTCGAGCGTTGTACTAGAGAGGTACTCGAGCATATTCAGTCGCGTCTGCTCGACACCGGGTGTTTTTCCAATGGATTTGCTCATGGCCGCACATAACTGCGAATAAAAGGTCAAGGATGAGCTAATGAGCTGCAAGACTCACCTCTGCCGATTTGGATAGGAAAATTTCGGTCATATCACGAATATTCAGGGTTCCGAAGGCCGGGTTCTGGGGCATATCAGAGAGGTTCATAATGTCCGCTAGGAATGTACTTGCCATAATACGTCTCTATATATAAGTAAGCAGGAGTATCATCCTATTTATTATGCTCTTACTTGACGTCTGTGCTCGTTTCCCTCAGCAAATAAGAGACCTTGTGAGGTTTAGGCACGTTGAAATTCGATAACGAAGAGGCAGACCACGACCAAGGAGCCTGCTCAGGCTGTAGCGAGCTTCATATGGCTTGTGGTAGATTGCAGAATTGGTGAGTATGTGCTGGATGGCCTTCAAGTCGGTAGTCAACAGACGATCTTGCTGCAATACGATAAGCCTGCAGGTCATGTAGAAATGGTAGGTACTGACGTTCATGAAACCCTTGTAGCACAATACGTGGCCATACTTCTTGAGCTGCGCTCTGTGCCAAGCACCTACTGGTTGCTGATTTCCAGCAAGTCTTAGGAAAGTGAGATTGGGTTACTTCCGTGGATGCGCGCTCACTTTAGATGACCAAAGAATAACGAGCCGCCTGAGGGACCTTTGAGAGCGCGCATTGGAGAGAACCGTGGACGGAGAATCATCCAGACAAAGTCCACCGACGAGAAGATGACGACGCCCAGAGCGCCGACGGCGAGTGCGCTCGTCCAGGAGACGCTTGGGAGCGAGACGTAGTCTTGGAGAAGTTCAAACATGGTCAAAGGGGACTCTTGGGTCGCTTTCTGGATTTTATATCGATTTCTGTGGTCAATCCCCCGTGCCGGTCGGGAGTGGGAAACGGCGGTTTTGATGGGAGACTCTGAGATTCATTAGGGGCGACGTGGCCTCCAGATGTATCTTTTGAAACCTTCCAAGACAATCAACAGATGAAATTTGCTAGTCCTAACGGTTTCAGACGCGTGCGTCTTGCCACTCATGGAAACAAAATCTTGACCATTGGAAGAGTGCGGTGTTTGGACTCGACATTGCTAATGCAATCGTGTCTGCATTCATGTTTTGGATCATTCTCTGCATTCTACTCAATAATAGCACGCCCGTCGTCGCAGTATTATCGTGTGTGCTATGCCCTCCCCTAGTTATATCTAATTACATACAGTGGTTCGATGGAACCTGGATTCTCAAAAGGAGACATCCTGATACTTTACAAGTCTCGTATAGAATTGTATGGGACAGGTGACATTATTGTGTACCAAGTTAGTTCCCTGCCATTTCCCTATTCGTGCTTACGGCCCACACACAGGTTCCAGGGGATGACATTCCAATAGTACACCGAGTACTTGAAACATATCACGAGTATGTCACGTGTCCAAGGTCCATCTCCCTGACATCCCAACTTACTAGGACCACACTCGGGCAGCTTGAGTTTCTCACCAAAGGAGACGCGAATCTCTACGACGACACGCCATTATACAAAATCATTCCACATCTATCAACGCATCATGTTGTCGGAAAAGTTGTAGGGTGAGTACCTGGTAGGCATTGGCTCCCGATTAACGCACCTTTATTCACTAGGTATGTCCCTTACGTCGGATGCGTCAGCATACTGGTAAGGGGCTATCTCTATGATAATCATGTATTGACACAGACTTAGGCGAATAGCCCATGGAAAAATGACTTGCGCGAGTACCTTAGACAACGCCTGTCTCGTCTATACTAGGAGATGTAACTATCTATGTACCCTTGACTAATTGCTTTAGCACTTCCCAATCTGCACTTCCACGACAAAGCCTTGAGAAAGCACCGTCGGGATTCCGGAGCAACGTAGCCGGGGAATCAAACTCGACAATCTCTCCATGATCCAGCACCAGTATTCGATCATACTCGATAACCGTCCTCAGCCTGTGTGCAATGGTAATCACAGTCGCACTTCCCATTTCCTCTCGGATCGTTTGTTGAATCTAAGAGTCTTTAGCACACAGACAGCAGAAAAGAGTTCTTCCTCACTTGGTCATCCAGTTCCAAGTCGATAGCCGACGTCGCCTCATCTGTCAAGACGACTTGCGATCGCCGGAGCATGGCACGCGCCAACGCCACGAGCTGACGTTGTCCAGCGCTCAAGCTTCCGCCAGAAATAGAGATGGGTGCATCGAGGCTTGCAAATACCGCTCGCCGTCGAGTGGTCGAATTCGCTTGATCCGCATCTTCAACAAGATGGCACCGGCGAAGGACGTCCCAGCACTCTTGGTCCGAGTGTTCTTCAAAGGGATCCAGATTCGATCGGACAGCTGCAAAACTGATAAGTGCGTGGTAACCCAAAGAATAATCCAAGACTTACAACCTCAAAGAGCGCAACATCTTGGCTGACGATCGTCTACAAGCAATCAGTCATCAGACATTCGCAACAGTGAAACGCATCACAAGTTTAGTCCGCAAGTCTTCCAGTCCAATTTTGGAAATATCTATACCGTCGATTCTGGACAAAGTCAGCAAGATTCTCATCAGTCACGCACACGTACATTATTTTTCCTCGATGCGCCTCGATCACTCGCAAGAATGCGGCACAAAGTGTGGTCTTCCCGCTCCCAGTCCTGCCTACAACTCCAATCTTTTCACCGGGTGCAATTTGGAACGACAATCCACGAATCACATCAGGTGAAGTCGGAGAATACCGTATCCAGAGATCCTCCACCACAATTCCAGAGGTCGAAGAGGGCCAATAAGCAGGTGGGCGTGCCTTTTCAATAATAGCAGGCGCCTCTTGATGTACCTCAAGATACTCGCCAATGCGTTCAATCGAATTGAAGTCAAGCTCGACTTGAGCGAGGACCCTGTCAACCTAGTGTCAACTCAAGCAACTTTGAGCGGTTAAAAGGGCAGACTTGACGAGCTGGCGACTGGCCTCGGCAAACGCTCCAGCATTCAGAATCACTACGGCTGCGAACCCAGTGGAAACTTTGGCACCTAGGGCAAAGAGAGTAGTGAGATAGACGACCACGGATCCCAGGCAGTCATATCGCCATCGCAGCCAGAAGGCAACGAGCCTATATATCTTTGAGTAAATACTTCGCATGTCAAAGCTAACATACCAGTAGCTGTGATCAAATGCCTGGAAAGTGTCCACTGGCTATAAAATCTATCCTGATACCTCTGTTCCACGCCAAAGGCACGAACATGTACCAACCCGTGCAATAGTTCATCAAATCCCGCAAACGCTGGTGATAGCGATATGCTCTCCAGTCTTCGTAAATCCCGCGAGGTGCGAATATAGGGCGGTGCTAAACGGATGTAAAGCCATGCAATGAAGATGGCTACAGGTGCAAACGCCGGCACGACAAATACAATGACAGAGAACGATGAGATAAAACTGAGGGCACCACCGAGTGCACTACGGGCTGAATTGTTAACTGCACCGTCAACAGCGCCAATGTCCGCGACGAAACGGTTTAAGATGCGCCCGATGGGTGTGACGTCGAAAAAGCGTGATGGCGCTCGAGACAGTCGGGTCAGCATGCGCTGGAAGAGCAGACGAGAGGCTTGGAGAGAAGCGTAATAGCCGAGCGAAATGTATCCCAGGACGGTGAATGCGCCAACGAGGGAGATGCAAAAGTAGATGAAGAGCCATGGTCGGACATTCTGGTCTGGTGGGGGGAGGTCATCGATGATGGGCATCGTGGAAATTTTGACAGGCTGAAAGGTGTGTGATTTTTGGACCAACATGGGTGAAAAGGAAGAGTTGTTTACTCTACGATTGTAGGCCTCTCCCCATTTGGAGAGATAGAACTGATTCAGGATGTTGATACCTCGGATGAGGAGCATCAACGCAAAGGTGAGTGCCCACGACCAGTAACCAGCCGCTTTGATATACGTCTTGTATGTCCTCCAGGACACTCTTCCCTCAGCGCGTGCCTCTTCGTCAACCAGCTTCCCGGCCTCAGCTGTCGAGAGTCTCCATTTGGGCTTGCTTTTCGGACTTTCGTTGGCGGTCGGTGTCGCGCTTCCACTCGATTCAAGAATGACATCGGCTTCATTCAGGTTGTTTGATGCTTGTTCCAGAACAGAACCAGCCTCTTGACTTGTATCCTGGCTAAGGACTTCATCAAGTTCACCGCTCTTCCGTAGGTCTTCAACGCGGCCCTGCTTCACAATTCGACCGCTAGATATCTCGACGAGATAATCGGCCAGAGGAATGCATAGGCTGACGTGGTGTGTCACTAGGATGACGGTACGCCCCTGCATGAGTGAACTGGCGAAACAGTGTTGCGTCAAATGTCGTGCAGTGTGCATATCCACCGCCGCCAATGGATCGTCGAGTAATATGGTTCTGGCTGGAGAATATATGGCACGGGCTAGAGCAATGCGAGCTCTTTGACCACCGGAAAGTGAGACGCCCTTCTCGCCAATCTCTGTCATGTCACCTATTATGCTGCTCAGCCTGATATCGAAAAGAAGCGAACGTACTGACCGGCAGGCAAAATCTCCAGATCCTTCTCTAGAGCACATGCCATGACCACAGCATCGTACCTCCCTTCGTCGTAACCCATCACCGAACCGTATACAATGTTTTCGCGTATAGTCGCATGCTCGAGCCACGGTGACTGTGCACAGTACGCAATCTTATGATTCGATTTGTCGAGATGAACCTTGCCTCGAAGGAGCTGCATTTCTAAAAAGAGTTGAGTGGATGCAGTAACTAAAAACGGGAACTTACCTCCCAGCAGACCGGTTAGAAATGCAGTTTTCCCAGACCCCGTAATACCAGTGACAAGAGTAAGCTTGCCGACTGGGAGTTGAATGTTCAAATCTCGAAGTGCGAACCTTTGCACTGAAGTTGGTGTGGTGACCACGGATGATGATGATCCTCTAATAGGCTCACTCGTCGGAACTGGGTGGTCAATCTCTGATGCGGTGATTGGTTGCCCTTCATCTAGGTGTAGATGTCTGTCTTCGTCTGGAGTAACCTCGATTGGTGAGCCAACACCAGAAGTCAAGTTATCGTCCGCACGATGCCATTCCAGAGTGGCCTGTTCGTATCCAATCCTTTCAGAGGAATGTTCAGTGAAGAAGGGGGTTGTCGAGCGTTTGAAGGATGATGCCCAATCGGGAACTTCACTCTCGGAGAGGAAGGAATCGATTCGTTGCATGGAAATGTATGCTACCATGTACTGAGAAAGACGGTTTCGGAAATCTAAAGGGCCACCTACCGTGGAACATGGCAAAAATATGTCCAGGAAGCGCCGTCATACTACTCTGAAGTTGTCCAAAGACACCAAGGGCAGTAAAAGCCACGGATACCGTCAACGGCCTTTTGCTTATGAGAGTGTACGCGATGAACGATGCGAGCGCTGTGGCAGAAGGGATCCATGTCCTTGAGAAAATTAACAATGAAAGCATGAGAAGAACAAAAACCCACCAGATAAAGGCAAGTATGGCGCTACATATATTCTCCTGAACTCGCCAAGCCAGCTCTGCTTCACGGGACTGCAGTACTCTTCACGAGTCAGGACGAAGTTGCGTCGCATCAGATAAAGAATTACCTTTGCACCCATCCTCCCTCCCATCCCATTAGTTTGAGGAATCTAATACTCTGGAAGAGCTCGTTCACTCCTGACATACGGCGATCTCTCACTCTCCATGAGTGGCGGGTGATCTAGCCAAGCTCAGCCGAGTTCGCCTGTATATCAAGAAGGAGACTGACATAGAGATTCCATTTGATGAGTGGCCAATTGATGAGATATGCCCCAAGGATAACCAATACTCCGGCGAATGCCGACGGGCCAAGCAAGCTACGAAATGTCAACTATGTAAGGGTGAGTAATTAGGACACTGACTCGTATAGGAACCAGAGAGCTACGCCAATGCGGACGGGAGCGCCGAACAATGGAGACAGCTCCCAAAATCGTTGAGCGACCGCATATGCGTCTCCCCTACAAGTGCATTAGTGGTGAAGAATGTGTCCGTGATGAACATACTGCATCAAGTTGACAACCTTGCCCAAATCTGCGCTCCGTTCCTGTTCAATGGTCGCCGTCTTCTCGTCCTTTTGTTCTGAATCTTGCTTAGGAGCTGGCCCCGCACCTCCAACAACGCGCCGTCTGAGGGCTTTGTAGTGAAGCGTACAGAAAATGATCCCTCGAGTTCTTTCGTAGCACCTTCGGGTGCACCATCCCTGCGCAAGGTCACACTGCGCAAAGGACAGGTGGGCTACAAACGTGACCAGTGCCCAGAAATGTGCCTGAACATATTTGCTTCCCCAAGCGTTTGGATCATCCTCTGTAGATGAAAGGATTCCCAAGAGTTGCTTCAACGCGTAGGGAGGAAGAAAGCCTGCGACGGCTTTGTACATTTCCAGGGTAATGTCCAGGATGATGTCCGCCGAGTTGGCACATACGAGAAACCAGATGAGTGACCGAGGACGAGTAGATTGGGAGGAGAGATACTTTTGGAAGAGATTAGCGTGCAAGAAACGCGGACTCAGCTTCCAAACATCGGACATCTCGAGACGTCGGACCATGGAGATAGGATAGTACAATGATGGAAAAGAGAAAACAACCCAATTCCAGAAAGAAACGCTGTCCTCTGGTGAGGAGACGCGAGAGCTTGGAAGCTCAGTTGGAGACGACACCGTGGTGGATGGCAAGACTGGAGAGAGAGGAATTGTACCCGAAATATACAATGCAATAGAGGCGATAGCGGCTTGGTAAAGTAACGGGAGAAGCTGTGGAAAGGGGACACGTAGGATCACTCCGTCTGAGATGTTGACGAGACGATTGATGAGCTCTATGCCATAGAACAGGATGTTTCCAACTGGTGCTGCACGGAGCGGCCGGAAAGAGATTCTCATAGTTGTGTATACCTGTAACATGTAAGAGAGAGGTAAATGGAGAGCATTAGGTCGCACCCAGCATGCCGTTGAGACAATTTTACCATAGAGTTTCATTTTCTCTGTGACTACACCCACGTCGGCGAACGAGAGTAGTTGGCCTAGGACCTCGGCGCTCAGCTCCGCAATAGCCATCAAGCTGAGGACAACGAGGACCCATTTCCTCCAGGTTGGAGAAACTATAACACTCGGGTGGACAGGATCGTATTCCTTCATGTCCTCGAGTTGAAGAAAGTCGTCGAAGGGTCGTTGAAGCGTCTTTCTCGCCTTATAAACCAGTCTTGTGAGCCAATTTGAGGGGCGTATTAGAAGTAAAACATCTCTAAAGATGAGAATAGTGACGACAAGTAGAGGGACAGCTGGTAGAACGGCTGTTATTTGGGGCGGTAAAAGACTATGATTCGTTGAGACTGGTGAATACCAGGACAGTAAATTCTGATGACTCCAAGTTAGAGGTTCACGTTTATATTCCCCCAGTCAGCTCACCGAAAAACCATGGCTTGACACCGGCAATGCGGTTGGGGCGAACATCAAGCTCCTGCCACCAAAGATGAAGCGTAGCATATAACATGTAGAAATTCAAATAAACCTGGAAATTCATAACAAAACTGTAAATGGAAATGGGCCGCGTACGCGCTTAGCTCAGCTACGAGAACTGTCCAGAATTAACGGGACAAAATCTCTATTCACTACTTTGGACTCTTGTGCTGCGGATCTCAGGAGTATTGCGTGTCGCCTTCGGGTTTGTAACTTGGCTCCCGCCTCATCTGGACATATATAAGGTCCGCCAGCACAGTCTCACATCTCGATATATCAGGACGGGAAAATCAGGACTCTGCAATTGTAGCACCATCCCACAACACCGCAGGACATAGCTCTATTTCTAATCGTGCAAGTTGTGAACAAGATTCCATCAAATACGTGTTTATTCACATCTAATATATTATGGCCGATAGAAATGCACTTGTAAGCTCCTGAACGTCGGCGTCTGTTGCATACTAACCGGCTTCTAGTGGGAGCAGGGCCAGGACGAGTCCGTGGAAGTCAATCAACGAGCACTAATCGACAAAGTTCTTGCGCGATACTCCGGAGAATTTACTGTTTTCAGAGAGCTACTGCAAAACGCAGACGATGCCGGCGCAACGGGCGTGCAAATCACTTTCGAAACCAAGGCATTCCTCGAGCGCTCCAAGGTCGCTGATAACAGGAAAAGTCAAGAAGGTTCTCTGTCCGCAAATGCTGGCGCGGATGCGGATGTAGACAAACCACTACCGGCGCTCAAGGATATCGTCGTGGATCAATGGACATTCAAGAACAACGGCACTATCTTTAGAGAGGAAGATTGGAGTCGGCTGAAGAAGATTGGTAAGGATCGTCTCATGTTAATGCTTCTTACTCACAACTGTGCACAGCCGAAGGCAATCCTGACGAACAGAAGATTGGCGCATTTGGTGTCGGCTTCTACAGTCTTTTCAGTATCACAGAGGAACCCTTTGTCACCAGTGGAACAAAGTGGATGGGTTTCTATTGGCGCGACGGTAAAGATCAGGTGCGTCTCCAAATAATTCGTTAAGATATCCTTCTTAAAATTCTAGCTATATGCTCGGCGGGGCACCCTTCCAGACGGACCCCCATCTCCCTGGACGACCTTTGCCATGCCTTTGCGACAGCGTGGGCCGCTTCCTGGGGCACCACTAGATTTTCTTCGCTTCCTTGCGAGTTCCATTACATTTATGACGTCCCTTAAAGACGTTGAACTGTACTTGGATGGTATTCGACTCGGGCATGTCTCGAAGGACGTTGGATCACCTCAAACTGTGGGCGTGCCGAAGGCGCTAGAGAATAGCCAACACCAAAAGGGATCTCAGAATAACTCATTGATTGGAAATGCCGGTGCCATGATCGGTGGTTGGGGTGACTGGGGAATGCGCACGCCTACCCAAAGCACCTCGAAAGATAAAGAAGTCAAATGGAACTGGCCGACACCGAAGAAGCTCTTCACGGTCAATCACGTCACATCAACTTCGGTTCACATTCGCGCTGAGGTCATTCGATGGGTGTACCTCGCTGGCTCGGAAAAGGCGAAACCCATGAAGAAGATCATGCCACCTACATCGAATGCGACCAAGGGTGGCAGTGGCGGAGGAACGACGTCAAACAGCTTTCTTGCGTCCCTGATTTCATCTTTTTCGAAACCTTCCTCTTCCACTCCAAGACCTTCGCCATTCTCTAATGTCTCGGGCCGATCCACGCCAATCCCGCCTGCCAAAGCACCATCCGTTGACAAGGTTGACGTGAAGAAGCTCGTGTCCGACCAAAGGAAAGTCGTGGAGAGCTCTGTACTACTCACAGTGTTCACCGCTGAGGCCAAAGTCAAACTCGATGACAAAATGGAAGTTGAGCTCGAGAGGGCGACGAAGAAACGAGCACCGCCTAGCGTCAAAGTCGGCCTGATCTATGTGAGTAGTCTGAAATACCATGGGCTTTCATTGATATGCCATCTTCAGACTGGAAAGGACGAATACGATGCTAGTGAGAAGGAGGATGTCGAGGATGCCAACGGCTCCAAAGATGTTGGGAGCGTGTTTCTTGGGCTGCGAGCCGACCTCGAAGGCAATAACTCATCCCGAGTTTACATTGTAAAGTGACTTGCTTCTTCGACTCGGCTTATTGACATGGTTTCTAGGGTCATGCAACCGGTCAAACGACTGGCATATCTGGACACATGAGCGCCAGATTCATTCCGACGGTAGAAAGAGAGTCGATTGACCTTGTGTGAGTTGCACGGCCCTGCCATCGCCAGTCAATTTTACTCATTGCTTGCCATAGCGACCGGCACGTTTCCATCTGGAATACTGAACTACTCCATGTCGGGGGATACCTCTCCCGTGTGGCGTACGAAACCGAATTGGCCGCTATAGCAAGACTATACGTCGCTGCTTTACAAACATCATCCGGTGCATTATCAGGGCCAGATGCAAACTTGGTGACGTGGTTGCAAGCTCGTTGTTTGCATGCCCTCAAGTTCTTCACTTTTCGTCCTTCGACACCCTCGGCCGAGGTCTCACGCATCATGCAGACGACCTTTTTCTCTGCCTCTGAATCCTTTAGTATTTACTCGACTGCTGGCGTCAAGCCAGCCTCCGAAGTGCGCGTGCGAAGTCCCGAGATGGAGAAATTTGTGAAGACCCTTCCTATCGTGCCGAAGGAGATACAAGATGGGGCCCCAGATGTGATCGGTCTACTTCAAGGCAGAAATATGATTCGACAGATTACGTTCGACGACATCATTGGGGAAATGCGGGGACGATGCTTCGAGGAAGAGGAGATGATTGAGTGCCTTAAGTGGCGTGTTGGCTTGCCCCGGCAAGCGGCATTTGATCAACACTTCCGAGAACAATTCCTGGGCGCCGGTGTTTTCCGTGTAGCTGCGAAGCCAAAGAACGGCGCGGCAGACCAGAAGGGGGGTCAAGACGAACGAGTCATACCGCTGGCCACAATCAAGACCTTTGTCAACCCCAGCGGACTCGTCCCGCTTGAAGGCCCATTCCCCTCGTCCACTTTACCCCTTCCATTCTCAACGACCAAAGGACTCTCGTTCGCGGCCTTCTCTGAGCTCTTTGGATGGAACCCATTTTCTATTAATGATTGGGTGATTTTCCTCTCTTCCAAACCACCAGCAGAATCGCCAGGCGCTGAACATGACATTTCCCTCTCTCCGATATTCGCAGAGAAAGTTTTATCCGCTATTGCCAAGGGATGGGCGAATATATCGAAAGCAAACCAAGATCAAATTGTGCTGCGATTATCCCCTCTGCCTTGCATACCGACCCAGCTCGGCCTTAAAACCGCTAGCGACACCTACTTTCCGGCGGCTCATGTTTTCGCGGACCTCCCCATGGTGACTTTCCCCTCAACCAACGCTCTCCAAGGACGTAGCAAAACGGCGACAGAGTCTCTACTAGCAGCGCTTGGAGTGAGGAAACACGTTGATCTTCAAGTCGTATTCAATCGCATGATCAAGACGGGTGATTGGACGATACCTCAATTGGTCAAGTATCTCGCTGGCGTGCGTGATACGTTGACTCGAGAAGAGATTGAGAGGCTCAAGCAGACGGCAGCTTTCTCCAAAGAGGAGCACGAAAATCCAACTGGCAAGGACACCCAAGAATACTCAGATGTCAAGTCGGTTGCCAGCACCACAACAGCGACTGGAACTCCTCGCAAAGTTCGATACAAGATTAGCTCTCTCTACGAACCGACAGATGCGATGCGGCAGCTCAAATTGCCTGTACTGGATTGGGGTGACAACCCAAAGTGGCGAGTGAACTCTGATGAAGGTGAGCGATTGCCCCGTTCATGTGCAGATCTCTGAGTTTGTGATTTAGCCAAGTTCCTGTTCTTCCTGGGCCTACAGAAATATCCATCACTACCCGACTTGCTAAAGCTGGCTGGGGGGTCGGACGCAGAAATAAGGGAACTTGCCCTCCGTTACCTCTTTGACAAGTTTAATACTCAATATCAGAATTATCAACCTGGTAGCTTTGATATCGCATTCATTCCCGCTATTGGCCCCGACGGAAAGGAGTTTTTGGCCAAGCATAATCAAGTAAGTCACACGAATCTCCGTATGATGCGTGCTTATGCCACGTTTAGGTCTTTTCGGAACCTGGTTGTACTATCATTGGCTTCGCTGTTGTTCGAAGCGATATCAAAGAGGATGCCCAGACAAAGTTGAAGATATTTAGGCACCCGACTGCGCAGATGGCTGCAAGAGCTCTTCTGCAGAGACCCCCGAAGACAGAAGAAGACGCCAGAAGGGTTTTTGAATATCTTACGAATATCCTCGGGGGTCAGTTCACTTCTATCCATGATTTTCCAAATTTATTGTTAATCTTTTCTCAGACTTCACTCCCAGTGACTTGAGCACTCTACGTGACTCTCCCATTATTCCAGCTAAAACCCCTACTTCCACCGGTATCACTATGGTCCGACCTTCTGAATGCTACTTCAAGAAGGAAGACGGGCAGGCGAACCTTCATTCAAAGCTTTTCACCTTTATCGACTTTGGAGTTCGCGCAAACAATTTCCTTGCAGCGTGTGGGGTGAGGAATGCACCGACGACTGATGAGGTGGCAAGGATGCTAGTTGCCAATCCTGTTGGGTTCTACCAACTTGCAGGAAGCGCAGAGAGGTAACTACATCCTTGAACACAGTTTCGCAGTCTGATTATTGGTAGATTCAAGGCAGAGCTGAGGCAGATGGCTGCTAGTCTAGGAGATATCACATCCGCAACCAAGCAGGCCATGAAGAGGGCCCCGATCCTTCTCGGCTCTCGGGTAGCTGATGAAAAGTCGAGCGAGAATAGGGCTCGGAGTAACTCGGTAGGAATGGAAGAGGAGGAGGACAGCGTAACGGTATCATATGAGTTATTGCGTGCGGATCAGGTCTGTACTCAAATTTGTATCGTTCTACAGCGCTGACTCATCATAGATTGTCATTATCGACGATGTTAATTCGTATGCACAATTCAAGGATACCCTATATGGAGCTCCTCAAGAGGATATCCTCGAAGCGTACGTGTGCTTCCCACAATTTCCTCGTCGCTGATGATTTCCTCAGGCTCTATGCCCATCTCGGCTCCCCTCGCTTGAGCCAGCTCATCAAAGAGGAGTACAAACCAGTGGGAGAAATGCCCGACTCCTCCGACGCTGCTAAAGTGCGAAAGCTGGTCCTGGAACGCTTGCCTCTGTTCCTGCACCAGCGACATCAAGGACGGGTCCTTATCAGCCATGAATGGATGCAGAACCCATCGTACGTCGCATGATTCATCATGTCCAATCGGCTCACAAGCGTCAGAAATTTCGTTGTCAAAAAGGTTGCCCGTCTGATTCTGCAGAAGACACTTGTATGGGCAGGCCGACGGTCGGTAAAGGATTCGGAAGCCTCCTCAGTAGCGAAGCGCGAAGGATTTAATCGTACTCTGATTCTCTATGTTGCTGGTAATATCCCATTGGATCTCTATGAGTGAGTACTGTGGCGAGTAGGGATTGCGCTTATGTGCTACAGGGTCGCAAATTCTCTTTGCAAGCAGCTCTTTGATACCCCAAAACTCAACGATAGCTTGCTCTTCAGCACTATTCTCTCCACAGACTTGCCTAGTCTGCGTCGTAGAGGATACAATGGTCAGTATGATCCAATGTGCAATCTGGAGTTGACACCTGTGGATAGTTGATAGGATTTTGAACCAGCAAAAGGTGGAACGAGAAGCACGAGAGTCCGCAAGACGTGCGGCCGAGCGAGAGGCGGCGCAGATGCGTCCTCCTGGATCGTTTGTCGACAATACTCATCCAGAGGAGCCGGCTAGCGTAACAGGAGCCGCTCCTCCTCTCCCTCCCAAACGCCCAGACGACATATCACAGACGGGTGGTGAAACAACTCCTCGACCAGAAACGCCTACCACAGTCGAGAAGGACAGAAATAGCAAAGGTTAACCATTCTAGTCTCCTTTATTTTTTCTCTAAAGCACAACCAGGGTTCTTCAATACCATGAAGAATAAATTTTCTGAATCGAATCGATCCGGACCCACCGCTGGTACCTCTACGAACCACCGGAACAAGATTCAAGGAAATACACAGCCTACACCAGAGTCTGATATCAGTGCGTCAATTCGGTTTTGTTTAGTCTGCAAACTGACATTGGCGTAGACAAGAATGTAGAGCAGGCGATAAACGCGTGCAGGCCCGAAGCACGTAATCTGCTCCAGAATCGCCAGCGCATGGAGATGATCAAGGAAGCCCTTGACGAAGGCTATTGTGACGTCTCTGGTATGGCGGGAGATCTCGTCGCAGTCGGGACTGTCAGCAACATTCGCATCTATGCAGATAAAGGTACGCAGCAATATTCGTTTGGTTCCGCGCTCACCGGTGTCTGGCAGTTGTACCAAATGCGCAGCAATTGCTCCTCCAAACCAAACTCGATGTGATCAATCGGTTCATCAGCATCATTCAACCATTGAAGAAGGTGTACAAGCTACCCGACTCGTCGCTCCATATCTTTTACAATTTGGAGGGACCTACGATTGCGTTTAATGCGGGAGGCGCACTCTTCCTCAACTTGCGTTACTACGAAGGATGGCGTGAGTACATTGTTACCGACAGTAGCAACCTTTGCTGAAGCCCCATCTTAATAGACGACACGCAACTTCAGAAAAAGGAGCCGATCAAGGCCATGATCTCGTGGTTCTTCACATTGGCGCATGAGATTGCGGTATGTAGAGCGTGTAATGGTTTCACGGTAGCTTATACTTTACTCCAGCATAACCTCATCGGACCACACAATGCGGAGCATTCATATTACATGAACCAGATCTCGTCAACGCATCTGCTGGCGCTGGTAGACGAGCTTCAAGCCATCCAGTTTGGTATTGCATAGAGTCTGTAGTGGTTGTTGTGTTTTGTATATATTCGCATTGCCAGACCCGAGGGCTCCTAATTCTTGAGAGCGGAGAATTTCGATGAACTACATGTTCATAGCGACATGAGCCTAGCGTAGTGCATACAAAGCTGACAAGAGAATCTCGAAGCCAGTTTACTGCGCGAATGATGAGTAGATGCGACGAACGGCACGTCTGGAGACGTACGAAGGTAAGAGCAGCGCCCTTGGTCTTCTTGTCACCACCGAGCTCGAAGCTGTAAAAGGGGATCGTCAGCTGGAGCAAGGTAGATGGGAGTCGAGACGTACTGCTTGCATCGCTTGAGTGCGAGTTGCATCTTGTATTTGCAGACGGTGCATTCCAGCCTTAGTACGACCTTTTTCGTCGTCTTTGCCTTTTTGTGGAACACGGGCTTAGTTTGACCACCGTATCCAGACTGCTTGCGATCATAACGTCGCTTTCCCTGGACCGAGAGCGAGTCCTTTCCCTTTTTGTACTGGGTCACTTTATGTGGTCTGTCCATCCAAACCGTCGTTAGAAGTCCTGGCCTGGAGGATCAAGGGACCACTACTAACGTGTGCTTTCTGCAGGTTTTGCCCTTGCAATCTGTGCCAAGTAGATCAGAATCTGCCATAAATCTTGTATATATTTGGATTCGTACATGTTCTTCGTGTCCTGGAGGCAGCAGGCGGTCAGCACTTGGGACATGTCGCCGCTCCATCTTTGACTTACTTTGGGATGTTGACCATATTGGATTTTCTGTTTCGAAATTAAAACAGTTGTCAGATGTGCGCTTGGAGCTACACGCAGCAATTTACCAGAAAATTGGTCAGGAAAGATCCGTTGTCGGTGGGATGCCAAACAGAAGCAAACAGGCGTGAACTCGTGCAATTTCCAAATAATTCTATAAATTGCCCAAATGCTATAAGTATCAAAGGGTATGAATCATTATCTCTCACCATCCTTTGGTCACTTCCAAGATGGATGCTCCGCCTCCCGACGCTTTGATGACCTCATAAGCATCACTTATTCATAGATTTCACACTATTTGGGACCATAGTCATGGACTCTTAGCGAACGGCCGTGATGCAGCTCTTGGACCTGACTGCCCACTACGCCCAAACACTCCACTCCTTCCAACTAGCTATAACGCATGAAAATGCGTACCACTCCACGCATCACTCTTTCTCTAGCAGAGTATATACATATGGTGTTTGCCCTTGCGGCAATTGGTTCGTGGAAACGCATTCGACGACAACGCCCTTTTCTGATTCCATCCAGTGATTCAAGTTCTTTGGACTGCCACGACGAAATCTCCATGGCGTTTATTTGGCTCTGCAGACGACAAACGGAATTATCTGCGAGCAGTTGCGCTCAAACTGATCCAGTCAAGCGAAGACTGGTTTAGTATCCGTATAACACAGTTTCTCATGCCTAGTACACGCACTATGATTGCCTACTGGGGGAGAACTCGTCGCACCACCATCTACCAGGATAATGTTGCGATTCCGGGAGATGCGCCTTCGCCTGTTTTGCATTGGATCGGATCCAAACCAGGAGCAGAGACATCCAGAAAGGTTATGCTGTACGTTCACGGTGAGACCAACAACCTTGGGTGTTCTGCTGCTCACCCCTCTCAGGTGGTGGCTTTGTGCTGCCCATCTCGGAAGGGCACATTTCGCTAGCGAATAAACTACTTGTAGAGGCAAAGAGGATGAACAATGTTCCTATCCACCTGGCCATAGCAGAGTACAGTGAGTTGGGCCATGTGTACCATCACCGGATCTAACCCTGTTGGACACCAGGTATCGCACCTTACCGTCAGTATCCAACTCAGGCCAACCAGTGTCTTGCTATTCTTCATCACCTACATTCAAAGTACGGTTTCGACTCGTCGGACATTGTTCTCGCGGGCGACTCTTGCGGAGCAGCAATTTGCTTGTCTGTCGTCTCTCAAATACTTCACCCCAGTCCAACCATTTTGTCTCCTCCATTCTCCAAAGTCGCAATGAAGCCATTCGCCGGCCTTTTCCTAATCTCGCCCTGGACGAGCCTTGCAACGACCGCGCTCTCATACACTACCAACGCCAAGATTGACACAATTTCACCCAAGATCATTCGTCGGTTCCGAGAATGCTATATAGCACAATCCGAACTGCTGCCCTCTGCAACCGTCAGTCCCTTTGAAATCGCTGGCGTGACGGGCCGCCAGTATCGATCTAGCAAGGACCCGCCTATCATTGGGCTAGAAAGAGGCGTCGGGATAACTCGTCCGATTGGTTCTATTCAACGAGATGCGGAGAGTGATGACTGGTGGAAGGATCTTTTCCGCGTCGTGCGTCGAGTCGTCGTTTCGGTTGGAGAATACGAGTGCTTCCGCGATGATATACTGGCCTTTGGAGATGAAGTTCGTCGCTCGTGTGAAGGAGATGCTTCTATGGATTTGGAGATTATACGTGATGAATCCTTCCATGCGGTCCTGATTTCAGACTTCGCCTTCGGTGCACCTCCGAGCACCCTTGCCGCCCGCCTATCGGGATGGCTTGCAGAGACGTTTCAGGCACAACCAGTCTGATGTGACCAGACCAGTGTACTTTATTGGCTCATGTATGTTTTCTCTGAATGGTCGGCATGAATATCATACCCGTCGTATCCTTCACTTCTTTATTGAAGTGTACATTTATTGAACTTAGTCATAGGCAGCACATTCTTTACATCTCTAGACTCTTGATTTGAGCACTCCGAACGACCGTCTTGGCTTGGTCGCCTCCTTCGACCATGACTTCGACTGGCTTGCCAAAGGGAACCGCGCCTATCAAGCGAGAGTAAGACATAAACATCCTTTTGAGCATTCCTTGACCTCCTTTGTAGATATTTGGTGGACGCTGTACCCCTTGTTTCTGTGGATGTCACGGTGGTAGCAAGCAACGGCGCTGTTCCATTGGCCGGCTCGACGCGTAAACGATCCGAAATGGAAACAGAAGACGAAATTGTCTCATCAGTCGCTCCGAAAGAGCCTGCCGAGGGCAAAGATGGCGACGGGGCTACGGAGGACGCCGACGGCGAGCCACCAACGAAAAAGGTCAAGCTATCGGGTGCTCAGCGACGAAAACTTGCCAAAGAGGAGAAGAGGAACAAGACTGGTCAGAATAAAGGGCGTCGATTCCAGCGCGTTCATGACGAGCAAGAGATTTGCTGGAAGATTGCCTGTGGACTCGAATGTCCATTTGGTGAAAAGTGCGTGCTCGCTTCTGGACTCGTTTCCGAGTGTATTCAACTGAATTTCCGTGTAGGTGTAGGGCTTCACATGATCTCGCGGCGTATCTCTTGGGAAAGCCTTCAGACATCTTCTTTCCTACGTCCTTATCTCTCTCTTCGTCTCCGCCTTTTGTGCATGTGGGTGATGTAGACACAGAGGGAACAGAGGCATACAAGGCGGCGCATCCGTTTATCGACCTCTGTCCGGGCGCATCAACAGCCACGCGGTGCACTTATTTCGAAGAGTATGGAGAATGCAAAGCGAACTTCAAGTGTCGCTTCCTTGGTGCGCACCTCCAGTATGCACCTGTCAACGGAGAGGGAGGGCATAGAACATTGAGTGTCCGCGCAAACCCGGAGCGTATTGAGTGGGCCAAGGCCCATGCTCAAGAGCTGAATATGATCCAGCCGGACACAGCGAAGAGCCTGCGCAAGAGAGAGGTGTGTAGTGGCTTCTTGTCCAAGGAAGACTCATTGGTGTGCTTTTTAGTATAAGATGGAGAAGACGGACGAATTTAGGCGGATCTTAAAGGAGGGAGAAGGAAAATCGATGAGCTTCCGTGGACTACTCACGAAACGGGCTGATAAAGAGGATGAAGGAGACATGGCAGAAGATCGAGACGACGAGACAAAGGGCGGGAGTGATGTATATATTATTGAGAGGCCAGAGAAGAAGCGGCTGCACTGGAAGGATCTGACTTGTGGGTTACTCTTCCCTTCGTCTTATTTGTCAACTGATTTCGTAGATCTTGCTCCTCTGACGACTGTTGGTAATTTGGTATGGCACTCCGTTGAATTAGGTCAATACTGAGACTCTATAGCCGTTTCGACGCCTATGCACAACACTCGGAGTTGATATCACCTGTGGGGAGATGGGACTATCGCATTCATTCCTTCAAGGCTCAAAAGAAGAATGGTCACTGGTTAGGAGACATCCTTCGGAGAGGATATTCGGTGTTCAGATCGCGGGCAACAAGCCCGAACAGGTATGTCTTCACCCTTTGCATGAAGACGCTTCACATTTTGGCAGACCACTGCGTGTGCCGACGTAATTGGAAACGAGTGTAGCTCGATCGACTTTGTGGACTTGAACGCTGGTTGTCCTATCGACCTCGTATACCAAGCAGGTAGTGGAAGTGCTCGTACGTGGACATTTTTTCGCTATATCCAAATACTCATTGGGCGCAGTCCTAAATACGGCTGGGAAGATGGGCAAGTGCTTGATTGGGATGAATTATGCGCTTGGCGATGTCCCTGTCACTCTCAAAATGCGGACAGGAGTGAAAGACGGCTTTCCGACGGCGCACAAACTGATGCCCAGGCTGCATGATTGGGCGGTTGGATCTGTGACGGTCAGTTCGCTTCAATACTAGATGAACGACGGGCTAATGTCTTGATTCAGCTACATGGGAGATCGAGGCAACAGAGATACACGCGCCTAGCAGACTGGGAATACATCAAGTCATGTGTGCAGGCCCTTCGTGCGCATGAAGCGACGCTAGCGGATGCGGTAGAGGGCATCGACGCCGATGTCGCGATGCGAAGTAGTGGTGGGTTGAATTATGGTTTTGGGCCTATTCCATTCTGGGGGAATGGAGACTGTTTCTCGGTCTGGAGTATTGGAAAACGGTCGAAGCGACCGGGGTTGACGGGATCATGATCGGTAGAGGTGCACTTATCAAACCCTGGATTTTGTATGGTCTTGGTTTCTTCACTTTGCCGTATCTAATACCTCGCAGCACCGAGATCAAGGAGCGCAGGGACTGGGATATAAGTTCTCGCGAGAGGCTAGACCTGATCCGCAAGGTACGCATGCGGGGAAATCACATGGGATTCCTAATTTATGTTCTTCTAGTACGCTGAATTCGGTCTATGGTGGGACGGCAATGTCATTGACAGCCCGAGCTGACGATCTTGCAGTCACTTTGGGTCAGACACGGCTGGAGTCAATACAACTCGGCGATATTTATGCGAGGCTCTCTCTTTCTTGCATCGTTATATCCCCATTGGATTACTCGAGGTCATGCCACCCCGACTCAACGACCGAGCCCCAGCGTTTCGAGGACGGGATGAACTAGGTAAGCAACTTTGTAGGTGATTTGTGATCTAACCATTGTTCAGAGACTCTGCTTTCGAGTGCGGACTGCAAGACGTGGGTGAAGATTTCGGAAATGTTCCTTGGACCCGCACCGGCAGCGTGGACGTTTGTTCCAAAGCACAAAAGTAACGCGTATAGTAACGATGAGGGAACAGAAGCGCAAGGATGAGCGTATCAGCATGCATGCCGGAGTTGCGCATCGTCGTCACTTATCGAGCCTGGGAGCACCGTGGCCACGGAGTCGCGGTTGGAATCACATTCTTCTCAAAATGTGTAGATACCATAAGCAGCGCGAGTCGAGCAAAGTAGACTCAAACTCGAAATCACGCGCCATCGTACTCTGCGCCCGCCATATAAGGCCGTTTCCCCGCACTCCACTCAACGACTCCTAAAGCTTTGTACAAGCTGGGTCAACTAGTCTCCAAACTCTTGGTGTTTCCGTTCCGGTCTTCGTCGGTCGTATTAGCGCGTGACCAGGTGACGCCAACGCTTGAACCTCCACCATTAACAGCATCAGGAGCTCAGCAGTCGAAGAAATCGCATATAGTATTCATGCCGCACTCTACGCATAAACCCAAGATCCTCGACACAGAGGCCCAGGCGAATCTTCCAAGTTGCCTGTCCCAGAGCTCGAGGAGACGTGTCGGCGATACCTCGCAGCGCTCCAGGAGCTCCAGGATGAAGACGAGCATGAAGCGACCAAGAAGGCGGTCGATGACTTTCTTCATGGCGATGGACCAAGGATTCAGGCCAAGCTCAAGGAATGGGCCGCCTCCCAGGACAGGTGCGTGCGTCGCTAAGCGTATTGCGCCTTCTAACGAGAACTATTATACTAGCTATATTGAAGAGTTTTGGTTTGTGCATTCAAACGATTGATAGTAATAGCCACTGACGCGAGCCACAGGTACGAGTCGTATCTCTCGCATTCGGATCCTGTAGTCTTGGCGTTGAACCCGTTTTTTGTCCTCGAGTGAGTTTGTTCTAATATTAAAGGTGTCCCTGTCTAATATTATCTCAGAGATGACCCAACACCGTCCCGTGGCACACAACTCCCTCGTGCAGCGTCACTCATTGTTTCATCACTCGGCTTTGTTCATGATCTCCGCGAGGGGCTGCTCAGCCCGGATACCGTTCGTGGAAAGGCGCTTGATATGGACCAATACACGCGTCTCTTTGGAACGGCGCGTGTACCAACGAACCGAGGATGCCGCATGGACGTCGACGAAGGCTCGCGGCATATTGTCGTCATTCGCCGTGGTCAATTCTGTACGTGCCTTCTTAGACTCAGTCTATTCTTGGACTCACATTTCCGAAAGACCACTTTGACGTGCTTGATTCGGCCAATCGACCAGTGCTCACAGAACGAGAGATCCTACGCAATCTCGAGGCAATCTGCTCAGATGCCGAGACTGTACCGCTGAACGAGGTGGCCAGTTCGAGCATGGGCGTACTTACGACGGAGAACCGCAAAGTATGGAACCGACTACGCAACGTCCTGATCTCAGACGAGGCCAATCGAGAATGTCTCCAGGTTGTGGATGACGCACTGTTTGTTGTATGCTTGGACGATGTTGCACCGGACAATGTGGCAGAGCTATGCAGCAATTTCCTCTGCGGGACATATCAGCTCAACGGGGGTGTCCAGGTCGGCACTTGTACCAACCGGTGGTACGACAAGGTACGTTGTCTCCATTCCAATGTATCATCTACTGAGTGTTTGATAACAGCTCCAAATTATTGTCTGTGCAAACGGGACAGCTGGTATCAACTTTGAACATACGGGTGTCGACGGTCATACCGTTCTACGCTTTGCAGCAGACGTATTCACCGAGGGGTTAATGCTCATGGCACGCTCGATCAATCCCGCAGCACCGACACTCTTTCACGCCAAACTGAGTCCGCACGCTAAGAGTTACAAGCCATCCAAGGGCGCAAAGAAGGAGGATATCATTCATGGCCCGAAAGAGCATATCGACACGACGCCCAAGAAGCTCGAGTGGCATCTGGTTCCGGAGCTTCGTGCGGGTATCCGATTTGCGGAACGCAGAATCTCGGACCTGATTTGCCAAAATGACTGCCAGGAGTTGGAATTCAAAGGCTATGGCAAAGATTTCATTACCCGCCATGGGTTCAGCCCAGATGCATTCGTCCAGATGGCGTTCCAGGCTGCATACTATGGGTATGTCGCTAGCATGTTTCTTTGCGGTTCTGATAAATTGCAGGCTGTATGGGCGAACTGAATGCACGTATGAACCAGCCATGACCAAGGCCTTTTTACACGGACGCACCGAGGCCATTCGGACAGTTCAACCTACAAGCGTCACATTTACAAAGGTTTGTTCGGGTTCTCATACCAAACCTTTCTTATTGGCAATAGACGTTCTTCTCCGAGTCGAGTATTGAGCAAAAGATCGACACGCTCCGCAAGGCCTGTGCTGCCCACGTGAAGCTAACACGCGAGTGTAGCGCTGGATATGGACAGGACAGGTACAGAGTCCCCAGGTTTTCTCTATGATTGGGACTGAACCTACTAATTAGGCATCTTTACGCCCTATACTGCCTCTTGCAGCGCGAAATCAATGAGTCGTCTCGGAGCCCATCACCGAGCACCCAAAGTCCGAAGATCAACGGCAAGACAAAGATTACTGCAGGCGGAGAGGGGTATACAAATGGAGATACCACAGCCAATGCAAACAACGAGGTCAATGTCGAACCAACCGCGTCTGGACACGCGACGGCATTGCCTGCCATCTTTACGGACCATGGATGGAGTATCCTTAACACGTCGATTATCTCGACGTCGAATTGTGGCAATCCCGCTCTGAGGTTGTTTGGATTCGGGCCGGTCGCGGCTGACGGGTATGGTATTGGATATATTATCAAAGATGATGGTATTTCAATGTAAGTGTCAGATTCGTTGACTCGACTTCAAATGGCTGATGATTTGACATAGCTGTGCGTCGTCCAAGCACCTTCAGACACGCCGATTCTTGGACACCATGAAGCAGTATTTGCTTGATGTGCAAAGGATGATTATTCAGCTTCATCGACAGGCAAATGAGCGACCTAAGCCACTCGAGCCACAGAAGCAGCACGGACGTACGCAGAGCAGACCCACCAACTCTATTCCCAACGGGCTGAAACCTGTGGATGGTATGGAGAAGAAGATTGTGATGAAGCGTGCAGGTAGCCACGTCCGTCTTGCCAATTTGGAGACCAACGAGGAAGAGGATGTAGACATTGACCTATTGAGTGGGTATCTTCTACTTGTTTATTTGTCCCAGGAAGAGTTACTGACACTAATCTATAGCCGCCGGGTACTCATTCTTCGATTCAGGAGACGTCGAAGTGTTCCAGCCGCAGCGGCGCCGTCCAACTGTAGGGCGTGTTCTTCGATTGGCAGAGTATTAACGGGAGATTGGAGCGACAATGCAAACAAGATGTATGTAAGGATGTAAAATAGCGATCGTATTGACATGATGTGGAGGTAAGATTCAAAGGCATGGTGCCCCATCTTCTCCTCGTAGTTCCCTGAGTTCTTGATTTCGCACCTCCTGTCGAATACGGTTTCATTCATTCATTTATCTGGACTACCGGAATTTCCAGTGATTTTCTTTGACTAGTGATTGGCAACTATCGCTGGTCTCAGTCACCAGTCCTATGCTCTCCCAACCTTCCCCCTCATCTAGGTTCGTATTACCAGAGAAATACCCTCTCAGATCTGTTCCCTCGAAATCCAGGATGGGAACCCACTCTTTATCCTCTAGTAGCTCTTTCCAGAATGCCACGAGTGGAGGCGTGAGTGTGCGTGCGTAATACTCGTCAAATGGATGTGGATGGACGATCTTGACGTGCGCCAGTTTTGGAAAGTATACTGGGGAGCCGGGAGTGAGTGAAAAATGGCGTCTATGGGCTTGAATCTGTGTAATATCGTGTAGCGCAGAGCCGATTCGGAGACGCCATCCGAGGACGGCAAGAGTTGGATGTTCGATTGATAATGACGAGACCCCAAGTGGCGGGAGGATGACCTTGAATACGTCGAGAATAAGTGTATACAGCTTGGGCATCTTGTGCAGTACAGTCGGATCGAACCAAAACGTCGCGTTCTTACCGAGTACCGGGAGCTCAAGCGAGGTAATCGTTCGTCCCCACTCATTCTCCAGCAGTCCCCTTACAAGCACATAATGTGCTCTTCCGCCAATGAAGTATGTTAGATGCTCTAATTGCGGTGTATCCCAGTTGGAGAAAGGCGGGTACATGACCGCTTCGACTACCTCGACGGGCTGGACCCAGTTGAGTAACAGGACCCGCAAGGAAGGAAATTTGATCGCAAACGCATCGTTATGCGCGTCGCTCGTTTCTGGTAGCGCGTTGAGCGTCATTCCGAGATGCTGAATCGTTGGACAGAGAATACAGAGTTGCTGCATATCCGCGATATCGGCATTTGGACCATTCCATTCTATTCGCGTTAGAATAGAAAGCTTGCTAATCGTGAAGCAGATTTGGGTCGCCCAGTCCGATGGCGGATATCCGAGCCGTTCGTATATATCCAGAATGCGAATATTTTTGCATAATGGAAGAACATTTTGCCATCCATTCTCCCAGTCGGGTACGAAATCGTATAGGTGGACGTCTGCTCGCTTCACAAGACGCGCACGGTTGCGCTTTTGAAGAGAATCGAGTAAAAGACCAATGCAAGAGGAGTGGGCGTAGACGTACTCGTATAAATAAGGCTGTATGAGCACATTTAGTCGCTTACAGACCAGAGATAGGGCGACTTTAGTCTGCATAGGGGCATAGGACCGATCCGTCTCCGTAAAGCGATACGTGGCGAGTACGCAAGGATCATTAAAAGTGTTTTGCAGCGAGTCTTCGTCGCATGTAGCATCTCGGAGGATGAGCGAGACAAGTTCGTTAGGCAGAGAATTCATAGTGGGAGTTCAAGTCGAATCCATTTATTTATCTCGATACAATAACATTGAGATGACTATGTAGTGTTAATAGTCTTGTTTTCATGCGTCTCCATTTGCTGCTTCATGTCATCAGTTGGGAATGCGGCGAACATGTCCTTGAGCTTGTCCATGGGGTACGCGAGGAATCCTGCAAGAGTTTCATACGGTGGTTTGTTCGGGGCGCTTGGATGGGGGCTTATCCAGAATCAGTACGGATTGGGGCGCATTCAGCGGTGACTTACTGCGTTGGCACAAACTTCTTCGTCCTCTCAAAGCTCGCGGCTGCCTTTTTGCTATTCTCTGGACCGAGGACGCGTTCGAGTGCGGGCAAGTCGTTTTGCTCCTCGCTATCGTTGTGTGGCTTCAAGTGGTCAACCTGTGGGGTACGACCTTAGCATCTGCGGTGAATATAGATGAAAGTTTTCCGTACAATAGCCTTGAGCTTGGTGTCGAATTGGTCGGTCCCCGCCGAGAGAGACTCGAGCTGGTAGAGTAACTCTTTGACGCTCTGGTGCTGTGTGCGGTCCTCGTCTGCAAGTCGGACACCCTCCGTCCCGAGATGCTTCTCCATCAAAGGATAGACGACAATCTCCTCGCCAGCAGCGTGACGGGCAACTTCCCATCGGAGTTGGTTGGCCCAACGAGCCTGTGCGCTGACGTCTTTAATGGCGCCAGCACGGATGTACTCGTCGTAATAGTCGTACATCTCGAGGCATTTCATCAGTGTCTCTGCCTCGTCGCAAGCAGGAGATGCATACCTCTTGATGGTCCTCCTTAATGGCGGCAGTGAGTGTCTGGTGCTTTCCCATGATTCGTGTAGATGTCGAAAACTGACGGGGGCAAAGTATGAGGGGGCGAACAAGTCGATACATAACTGGGCCCCAATCCGGGCTGGCCTATTTGAATGTTTCAGGTTTGCTACGTCGTCGATGATGTATATGAACATGTGATCCAATCAGCTTGCAAACATTTGCAATCCAATCCTTTGGATCGTCGATGAGCTCGACTATGACGCCCGAAGAACCCGTTGTAATATGAAGAACCGAATGAGCGGACTGAAACCCCCTTTCGTCATGGTTGAATAATTCCCAATATTCCCTGTAATTCGTTGAAAATGTTGCCAATAATCCTCAGCCATGGTCGAGTCCAACCTTGGACCCAGCCATTATGAGACAAGACAACCTGACAGTGTCCCGTATTCACATTCTTTTGCGTCCCTTTGAAACGAAGTTGGTTGTACTCGCGCGTCTACTCGAAAAGCGCGTCGCGTCCGATGTTTACGCGCCTTCAACGCGTCCACAGGGCGTCACATATGCAAAACGACATCGTATTCGCTTTCTTACAGGTCTATCCTCCCGTCAAGCAACCCGTGCATACGCTCTCGAGCAACAACAGGGCATCGCAAAGCGCTACAACGTTCATCAACAGGTCATTGGAGTAGAGGACGCGTTTAGACATCTTGTACGCTCTGTCGTCATCCCGGAGGATCAAAGAGTCCCCACTCTCAGAGGCCTCATTGCCAAAATGGTCGGACGGCAGGCCGCTCATGAGACGCTCAGGGATAAAGACGAACTAGAGGAGGAAGGAATTGACGACTGTATTGGTCACTGGTATGGAGATCTTACGGTCGATACCAGGAGGTGAGTTCGCTTGGCTGTAGAATCGTCACACTTTTTCTCATGGCGTAGAGACGCACTCGTCGCGCACGCTCTCCAACTTGTGGAACTTAGGCTTCCTGTCTTTATCCCCGAGCTCTGGTCTGGCCTGCTCACAATTGCACTCGAGGCAAAGCTACATGTAGAAGTATTTGGACCACACCCTTCTCCTGATGCCCTTATTGACATTTTATAGGCCTCAATTCTACTCGAATACATCCTCCTCTCCTTTTTCACTCCACACTCGGATTCGGCAGAATGTCCTGCAACGTACATGGGCCGGCAATTGACCGACCTCTACGTGGAATACACTACGCACTTATGCTCAGCAGACTTTTTCGCTGTACTTTTGCCGATACTCGAACGTTCCCCTCCTCATATCTGGACACTACGCGCGGTCAATCACTTGGTACGTCACATTGACGCCGCTATTGCCCCAACTTGCATCTTCCTCCATGCACTCGCTCGCAATACCCTCTTTCATCTCACGTCGCCCCTATCCTCTCTCGACCAAACTGCAAAAGAAATGCTGTTAGAGGGGCTTTACTCGCGGACGCTTGCTTTATTGGAGATGCTGGTTTCAAACGAGATGATCGATCAGGAGGGCGAGATCTCAAGCAAAGAGACGATCAACATGCTCGATTATCTTGGATATCTCGTCCATACGCTATGGACACACAGTGTTCGCGTATCCTCACCGTTTTATGCGGATTACTTTAGGCTCATCGTTGCGTTTGATGCATGGCTCTTTGCACATTCGCAATCTATCGCACGCAACTTGCGTGTGATCGAACGTCTGCGTCAGCTTGACGCCGCCCTCGCAAAAAACTGAGCGCGATCGAGCAGACTTGTTTGCGCTCTGTGGCCTTTACACCCCTGCGGCCCTGGATCGGGTGTACAATTCCTGCGAAAACGCGACTTTACACGCTGTAAAGATGTCGTTGGAGGTTGGTGTGCAACGTGCTGAGCGCTACTTGGCAAGAGCCAAAAGGAAACGAAAGCGAGAACAGACGGATGTTGAGCCTGACGAGGTTGATGGCCACATTGTCTCAAAGCGAGCACGAGTTGTGCAAACGGAGACGGAACTAACGGAAGATGGACCACCCACGGGCGATGTGAGTACAAACGAGAGCCAAGAGAGGGAGAGTGTTGGGAGCGAGGAAGAATGGAACGCCAGTCTAGATGCGGTCGAGGAATCTGCTGGCGAGTCATATCGCGATAAAGGGAGCAGCTCTTCATCCGAAACTTCTGAGGACGACGAGGACGATGATAGACGAACAGAAAGGGCAGTGCGCCCAAGTGGATCTGCAAGTTCACAGACTAGTTCCTCCTCGGATGCGGAATCGTCGGCTTCTCGAGAAAGCTCTCCAAAACGATCAAGAGGGGCGAAAGGGGCCACACGGGGAAAATCGAGCACCAGAGGCAGAGGCCGGCCTCCAAAGGCAAGAGGATCCAGACTACCCCCGAAAGCAAGGGGACCAGGACGGCCTCCAAAAACAACAAACCCCGGCTCAACTGCACGACGGGGGCCAGGGAGACCCCCGGAGCCGTAAAACGCGCAAACAAAGCAGCTCGGAGAGCTCTACGTTTTCACTTGACCAAGCCTCGAGTGAATTAGCGGAGGACGAGACGTCGCCTGGTTCTGAAGAGGAGGCTACATTGACGCATTATTCTCATTCAGAGGGTGAAGAACGGTCAATGGATGCTGCTTTGAGCACTACAGCAGAGAGGGAGGTCGAGGATGTGACGTATTCCACTGGCCTACGGTTTGGCAACGATGCGAGCTCTGTTGACAACGTGAATTCGGATGTGGAGACGAGTCTGCAAACCGACAATCTCAGTTCGGAAGTGGGTGACGAGGCTGATTCGAGTATACTTCGCATCTCGTCGTTTTCGCGATACAAGACACCCGTTTTGCACAGTGTCCTCACGGCGAAGCTTGGAGCACCCCAAACAATCTCTTCCGGGGACGAACTAGGAGAATAGGATTATACAGCCCGTTTATTGCACGTATAAGATATCGCCGAATATAAGGATACAGTATGGGCCTATCCGAAATCAAGGAGTCAAAGTGAGACTATTGAGCTCATCGCTGAGCATGTTGAAGATACTCGAGAGTTGATTGAGCTGACTCGAATCAAAGCTGAAACCCGGGATGCTGACGGAGGGTGCGCCCGTCGCTGACGGACGAGTGGACGTTGTACCTGCTGCATTTGGTGCGGTGAAGCTTGCGAGTGGATTTGAAGCGGATGCCGTGGCTGCGGGGCCTGGTTCCGTGCAAGGAAAGGAGACGGTCGGACGGGCTGTCGGGACAATACTGATGGGATAGCCCAGGTTGAGCATGTAGAGACCCAGGCTATTGATTCCTGAGTGAAGTTTCATCATCATGTAGAAAGGAGAGACGCACTGTTGATGATGGTTTGGGCTTGGTTAATTTCAATCTGCGAGGTTGCAGCGGCGACCCCACAGTTGACACAACTGAGAATGTCTGAGACCATTTGAGATGAGCATATGCATGAAGAGTATGTTGCCACGTTGAGGGAACAACTGGACAGTGTCGTTGTGTAGGCGGTGCACTCGGAGGAGCACTATAAAATATGAGAATGTGCCCGGAGATGCAGAATATAGACTTACAATGGTGTAGTTTTGTCTTTTGTGCCGTTGACGGAGCTCCGCGGTGTCTGCTCGTGCGGTTGCCACTACAAACGCTGAGTGCTGGTTGCCTTTAGGGGTTTACACCAACATACCAGCCATAAGTCCCAGCAATAAGCAGTATTTTGTGCGTAGATTTGGTGTCATCTGCAGGCTTTTCGGGGGCTGGTCGAGTCCAAGCCTGATGGCCGAGCGCTCGCTACTTTTTCCCTACCTTTTCCCAGTCGCTCCTTGAACCCAACCTGAACTGACGATGGAAGATGTCCACAGTCTTCTTGATTCTCTGCAAATCCACACGGCCGACAGGACGCTGCCGTGGCTCGTCACACTCGCGGCAGAGCCGCTGCTGATGCTGCTCGAGGTGCTATTTGCCACTATGATGGGTGTTGATGGCTGCTGACGGTTATTTGGATATCCCAGTTGAATCCCTCGCTCAATGTTTCCAGCATACCCCCGCCAGCAAACCCGATTCTGCTGCAGACGGACCAATACTACCAAAAGCGTGGTCTCTGTGCGTTTTGATCCCTCGATTCTTATTGAAATCTGACTAGTAGCCCAGGTCCGACGGCAGATTCCATCAAGCCGACCAACAAGTCCAACACTGGAGTCATCGTAGGCGCCGTCGTCGGAAGTGTTGGTGGCATTGCACTCCTCGTTGGACTCTTCTTTTGGTGGAGACGTCGTAAGCGACAACAGCAGCCCACACAGCCGGAGATGAACCAGAATATTAATAATGGGATCGGCCCCGCATACAATGTGCCCCCTCCCGTCCCATTCGTTACTCCTCCTCAACCAAATACCAATGGTCCACCAAATACCAATGGTCCAAATGGATTTGTCCATCCAGATCTACGTCGTGCCACCTCGTCCTATACCACCTCGACGGCATACAACCCGAGCATGTATGGCAGCGCAGAGGGTCCCAAGGATGGCACCCAGTACTACAATTATGCACCTCCACCTCCAGAATCTACAAACCATCTTTATGCGCCCACGACTACTTCCCTCACACCATCCCCGCCACCGCCGTCCGTGACGCCCATGTCTGGATACGCACCCTGGGCGATACCGCTCACGTCCGAAGGCGTCGCAGGATCCTCCATAGCCGGCTCGTCGTCAAACCCCGGCTCTCCTCCCCCGCCAGCATTTGCAATGGAAGGTCATCCCACAAACGAAAAGGCACAGTTTACGGCGACGTGGGGACATGAAAAGGCTCACTTTTCTGGATACGCACCCCCGCCGACAGAACCATCGGAAAAGGCGGGATTCCAGCCCCCCAGGATGGCGGCCCAGACACCTGCGCCAGCGTATTCTGCTCATGATGCTCCTCAGTAATCTATGCTTCTCTGTAGTATGTATACAACAGCTTTGGACCGCGGTACCGATGGGCTTCTCAGACTACCGACTCTATATAAAGAAGTTTAACCTGGTGCAATATCGGAGTCGAGTCCGTCGGAATTCTCGGGATTCTCGCGCGTGATCCCACGATATGAGCGGGCATTTCCAACGCTGTATCTACGACTTGATACACCTTATCTATCGCAACGACGGTCCGCTCGCATAAATCTATTTCTAACTGGTTATCCGACGCTCCGCTGCAAGCGGGAGCGTGGAAAGAAGGTATGCTTGTGTGGGGGCAGCCTTGCTTCCCTGCACTACAGCCTCGTCGTATAAAGCCAGACGCGGCGAGTTGATTCACGTCATTCCTTTCCCTCTTGAGGATACCACACTCGTTACAAGTTACTTATGCATCTCTTTGCGACCACTCTCGTTTTCTTACAAGCGGCCTTGGCTGTCGTTGGACGTCCCAAGAATGCTCCAGGATCTGTCATGGCCCGTCCTGACCAGTACAACAATGCGACGACGCAGCTTTGCGAGGACCGATTCCGCTACCATCCAAACGGACCTCGTCCGCCTCACCCAAACCATCGCGACGGGAAAGTCAACATGGGTTACTTTGGTAAGCTTTGTTACCTTAAAGAACCTCGCTAATAACCCACCCAGTAAACTGGTACGACCCTAGATGATTTGGAGCAGATCCCTTACATTTGATTAGGGGTATCTACGCACGCAACTTTCAGCCCCAGGACATTGACGTGAGCAAGCTCACGCATATTCTCTATGCGTTTGCCGACACGGACCCGACGACTGGTGCTGCCATGCTCACAGACCTCTATGCCGACCAGGAGAAGCACTGTGCGGTTCCTTTATATCTTCCCTAGTGTTCATGGCTGATGTCTGGGACAGACGACGGCGATAGCTGGGTCGAGCCCGGAACGAATCTGTATGGGGCGATGAAGCAAATGTACTTGCTCAAGCAAGCTAATCGGTACGCCGTCCGTAACCCCAATTATCTAAGATACCTGATCGGTTTGTAGCGGACTCAAGACGTTGCTCTCGTTTGGCGGGTGGACTTACTCTCGTGCGTTGCGGTGGCTCCTACTCTTGGTTTTAATTCTTATCGTACTCTTTAGAGGCGGGTCATCTCAACTTTGTCACGGACCCCACTGCACGCGCAACCTTTATCTCGACCGCCATTACGCTCCTTGAGGATAATGGCTTTGACGGCATGTCAGTACTTGCCTTTGGCGTATATCCCTCGTACTAATATGCTGTAGTGACATCGACTACGAGTACCCGTCGTCTGTCGAGCAAGGCGTTGGCTTTGCGTCCCTCTTGGCCGAACTCCGCATCGCCCTTGACGCACACGCAGCAAGCAAAGGAGATACCGTGCCTTATCAAATCACCGCCGCTGTAAGTGCTGGGTACTCGGGTTACCAATACCTGCCCATCGCCGCCATGGACGATACCCTCACCTATTGGAATCTCATGGCGTACGATTACTCTGGCTCGTGGAGCACTGTGAGCGATGACCATGCAAACTTATTTCCTGGCAAGACGACGACTGGGTTCAGTACAAATGCCTCTATCCAATATTATCTTGGTCAGGGTGCTTCCAAGTCGAAGATGGTCATGGGCACACCACTTTACGGACATGGTTAGCCCAAATCGGCTCTTTACTGGTGCTTTCGCTGACGAGTTTATAGGCTTTGCAAATACAGATGGTGCGACAACCAGTTTGTTACTGAACATATTCTGATTCTTCTAGGGATCCGAAAGCCATTCAGCGGCGTAGGCGCTGGCAGTTGGGAGGACGGCATCTGGGACTACAAAGACCTCCCTAGGTAAGGTTTCTTGTCTTACAAGCCCCAAGCTCACGTCTACTCTAGACCTTATTCGACCGTGACGGAAGAACGTGATTCGGTCGCAGCTTATTGCTATAATGCGACCACGCGTCTTCTTGTTTCTTACGATACCCCCAAAGTCGTGGCCCGAAAGGCTGCCTATGTCAACCAAAACGATCTCGCCGGCAGTATGCATTTATTCCATGCTTCGTTACAAGTTGGCTGAGCCTATATCGCAGCCATGCACTGGGAACTTTCTGCAGACAAAAAGGGCGCCGATTCACTTGTGCTTACATCAGGAAAGACTCTAGGAAAGCTCGACAAGACCAAGAACCACCTCAGCTACCCAGGCTCCAAGTTTGATAACATTCGTAGTCAGATGGGGACCGTTGTAACGACTACAACTACCACATCCACGTCCACGCCTACGCCACCATCTTCAATGTCGACAAGTACAGCACAGACATCGGCGCCGCCCACCACAGAATCGATACTTGTGGCAGGCAAAGCGCTGGACAAGGAATGAAAAGCCAAAGGATGAGCGTGATTGTGCGTGGAAACGCGTTAGGGTATGCTGAGTACTTTTGTAGAGCTGCAATGACGCTCTTTGCAAATTTCCCGTCTTTTTTCTTCAATACTAGTCCTTTATATTCGGTCTTTTTGGAAGTGTCGAGACCTTGCTGGGTCACTTGAGCGCAGGTTGCGCACTCTCTCGATGTGCAACCGCGAGATGGCCCCCGGAATTTTGGACGGATTGTCCTGGTACAAGACTGTTCACATCGTTTAGACTGCTATGCGTTCAAACATGAACCGTGGTATACTCATCCTCATCAGTCGGCTACGTGGATGCTTTCTATAGACCTTATCCGGCAGCTTCCCACATTTCGACAAATCTTGAATGATCACGGCTTCCAATCAATTTGATGGTATGATGGGGCACATATGAGCTGTACGTTTCGCGGACAACCCCTCGCGTGATTGTGCTCAGTATCTTTCCAGGTAAGACTCCGTTACGGGAATATGCCGTAACGACAAAACATGGACCAAGCTACGCGTACGTCTGGATATCCATACGTTGTCAACAGGCGGCTTCTTCATATCAAAATGCAGTCGGAGCATATATTCAGGATATCCCGACATCTCCCGAGTCCAAGGAAGACAGGCTCGGCCTCTAGCGCTGCTTAGGATATTGTGGCCCTGGTGACATATGGTTCTCCGGGGCGTCGCTGCCTTCGGCTTCTGATTGCATGGCTCATGAGGACGCTACTATCATGCGCCCGGTACTCACAACTCCCTTATGAAATACGTGGAAAGCCGCAGATGGTACTGTGATAGAGCTCCTACCATGAGAACGCTCCCCAATATAGTCTCTGTAATCCCTCACAGGACTTTAATGTTTCCTACATGTCCTACTGGTCAAGGTACATCAACATCCTTATTTCAGGTCGCTGCTCATGTGCCCATCTTCGACTTCGATTCCAGGTCATATATGCCGCTGTGCGCGCTATCTATCTTCGAATTTGACAAGATAAAACGCGTTATATCCGGCGAGATGCATTCTGATATTCTCCTTTGACTCACTCATTCCCAGTAGCGACACGCCATGCGTTGCGGAGGTCAGAGAGACTAAAGAAGTAGTCGGAATGTCTCGGGAGCCATACTTCGACGTTCTGTATCCCACGATTTGATGGGACATCATACCCGACTTGCCACTCCGAAACAAGCCATCTCTCATCGTGCGCCATGGATCACGGGGGAAATGATTGGTAAATACAAGCTCTCTACGACTCCCCCCTTTTATACCGCGCTGCCTATAAAACGACACGCGATTCTAACCATCTCCCACCAGCAACCCTCCTCTAGGGTGACCCAAAGCTAGTACCCACGTTCATTCGTCTACTCCAATCCTTTCAACGATGAGGCTTTCTACAGCCACTCTTACCTTCTTTGGCATGGTGACATCTGCCATTTCTACGCCCGCCATGATGCGTCCCGCTCAGTACAACAATGCAACTACCGCAAATGCAGACGACAGATACCGTTACGATTCCGATGTGCAAACGCTCGTCGCAGAAAGTATGGCTGGTCCCAACGGCAAAGTCAACATCGGTTACTTTGGTGCGTGTTCTCACAAAGTAGCGGCTTGACTGACGACCTTCATAGTCAACTGGTTTGTATTATAGTGTTTGGATCATACTGGGGCTGACCGCATGCAGGGGCATTTACGGTCGCAACTTTCAGCCGCAAGATATCGATGTCACAGCGCTTACCCATATTCTTTACGCGTTTGCCGATTGCGACGCTACGACTGGGGTGGCTAAGCTCACAGATACATATGCCGACCAAGAGAAGCATTGTGAGATCCACCGAGAACGAGAACTTGCGGTTTGACCTAGATCATTAGATGCCACAGACAGCTGGAGTGAGCCTGGAACCAATCTATACGGCGCTATGAAGCAGTTGTACCTGCTCAAAAAGGCCAACCGGTAGGGATTTTACCACGAGGGCTGTCTGTTTCTGACCACGACACCATAGCGGTCTCAAGACCCTCCTGTCGTTTGGCGGGTGGACCTACTCCCGTACATTCCCATAATCATTCCCATTAAAATCTCATGCACCTCTAGAATCCGGGCACTTCAACTTTGTCACCAACCCCTCGGCACGGGCAACTTTCATTTCCACAGCCATCACTTTGCTTGAAGACAATGGATTTGACGGCATGTGAGTACACTCCCTAGCGTAAATATACAATACCTGAATACATTCAGCGATATCGATTATGAATATCCGTCGTCCACTGAACAGGGCAATGGGTTTGCAGCACTCATCGCCGAACTTCGCACAGCTCTGGATAACCACGCGCGAAACAAAGGGGATGTCATCCCATATCTCGTCACAGCCGCAGTCGGCGCTGGTCCGACTGGGTACAACACTCTCCCGATTTCACAACTCAACTCTGCGCTCTCCTTTTGGAACCTTATGGCATACGACTATGCTGGATCGTGGAGCACGGTCAGCGATGACCAGGCGAATCTCTATCCTGGTCAGACGATGACCGGATTCAGTACCGAAACCGCTTTAAACTATTACCTTAGTCACGGTGCTTCTCCAAACAAGGTTGTCATGGGTATACCGCTGTACGGTCGAGGTGCGTTTTCTCACCTCCAACACTCGCCATCTGACGTGTGCTCAGCGTTCACCAATACTGCCGGTACGTGTCCCCAGTCGAATCTTCTGCCTTTCTTGACATTGGTGCAGGGATCCGTAAGCCATTCAGTGGCGTAGGCCCTGGGTCTTGGGAGAATGGGGTTTGGGATTACAAGGATCTGCCGAGGTGAAGCAACAAGTTTTTTTGATTCGAGGTCGTTCACATCTCCCTAGACCTGGATCAACCATCACAGAGGAGTCAGACTCGGTCGCTTCATACTGCTACGACGCCGGCGCGCAAACTCTCGTATCCTACGATACACCGAATGTAGTGGACAAGAAAGCGGCCTATATCAACAGCAGAGGTCTTGCTGGAGGTAATTAAAGGCTGATTTGGCTTCATAATTGGCTAATTAAATGTCAAGGCATGTTCTGGGAACTATCCAACGACAAAAGGGGCTCCGAGTCGCTCGTGGGCACTGTAGCACGGGCACTTGGCAAGCTGGATACGACGCAGAACCATCTGAACTATCCAGGCTCCAAGTTTGATAACATTCGAAGTCAGATGGGAGCTATGCCCCCGACAACCACCTCGTATATCAGCACATCGGCGCCAACGACAACCGTGGTAGTGTCAACACCACCAGCATCATCGACCAATAGCTCGACAGTTGGTGGAACATGTGCTGGTATGGCTGCCTGGAGCTCAACTGCGGTCTACACAGCGGGGATTCAAGTCACGTATGGTAAGTGATGGACCCCTGCAGCTGCTCGTTGGCTGATGCGAGTGATAGCTGGATACTTGTGGCAGGCAAAATGGTGGACTCAAGGAGAGACGCCAAGAGTGTATGAAGGCAGCCCGTGGAATCAACTCAAGTCGTGCTGATTGATTCGGTTGCGTTGAGTCTGTGCAGTTGTTTGTTCCCATGATCTCGAGATTGGCCAGTCGGTGTATACAGTTGGACTGGATTGAAATCGACATTGTACATGAAAGTAGGTGAAAGCGGGCATTTTGATGTAATGTCGTTGGATGTCTTGAGAACATTACCAATGACTGTGGATTCAGGTTGGGCGAGTGGCAGCGGCAACTTGAACTCCACCGAAACGATGCCCAGTTCATCATCTGTCATTCCGAGGAAACTAATGCTTGTTCCTCTTCCTCTTGTCCTTCAGCGCTCGCTCAAAGTAGGTTCTGAGAGTCCTCGCCGTTTCAAAACAAAGCTCTGACTTTCGGTCCCACTCAGTTGGCTTCGGATGTCCTCCCCACGTTTACTCTCCTGTCATTTGTCGTTGTCCAATTTTTCCTGAATATTGCCCGCTACATTCCAGCCCGCTACTGGCAAAGCTGGGTCGACCGGTCCCGGCTCGTCCTCAAAGTTATGCTCGATGTAGGTCCTGTTCTTCCCACTCATGGCAGTGTATACTTGTCAATGGCTTGAAGTCGCCTCTTTCCCTCACGCCGGCCACGTTTCTCGCAGACGGACGCACCGTATCCGCTCCACGTCATTTCATGTGTTTTTGCAATTCTGACTGATTCGCTTTTATGGGTACAGAGCGATTACCGGCGCGACCGGCAGCAGCTTGACATCCTCCACCAGCGCATTCTCGAGCTGGAACGGCGCAATGCATCCCTCTCCCAAAACCTCGACGAATCAAATGAGGAGCAGCGTTTACTCCGTGAACGGCTCGTCAAACAGTCCCAAGGCTCTCATAAAGGGGATGAAGACTGGCAGACACGCTGTAGGGATGCCGAAGCATCGGCCAAACACTACGAGGCAGACCTTGCTCGTATCAAAAGGCAATTTGATGCGCAAACGCAGCTATTGGAGGAAACCGAAGGGCTGTTGAACACGCTCCGTAAATCCAATGACGAGGCGAGAATGTCGAGGATGGGGAATGAAGGCACCCAGCGAGAAGCTCTTGCGCAGATGGACGCATTGCGAGAGAACGAGGCGGCGTTGCGTACGCAAGTGGACGACCTCACCGCAAAACTTGAAATCGCAGAGGCTTCAGCCTCGCAACTTACTACACAGCTGGATGAATCCAATACAAAGCTACAGGGCTCCCAGAAGACATTGGAGGCTGCCAATACTACTCTGCAGGATCTGCGGGCACAGTTGGATCAAGAAACACGCATTGCATCTTCGGCTCGCAATGATCTGGTTGCACAGAATGATGCAGTTCAGACACAGCTACATGAGGCAATTGCAGCCCGAGAGCAAGCAGAGCAAGCGTATGAAGCTGCAGTCACCAGTCACGACGAGACAGTCCAGAGCCTCGTCAAAGTAAACGAAGAATCGGACAGATCCCTTCAAACTGCCCAAAAAGCCCGCGAAGAAGCTGAACAACACTTGCTCCAAGTTCGTCAGGAGCTAGCTGCGGCGCAAACTCGAGCATACAACGTCCAGCTCGTCAACAGCCAGTTGCAGGGAAAGATCAAAGCCCTTGAAGGCATGTCTCTTACTATTCACGCTGTCTGTTCTCATTCCTAGCCAGAGCAACGAGCATCCCAAGATGGCGAGGCCAAGTCGGATACTGAGCAGATCCAAGTTATGGAAGACGCTCATGCTAAGATCGTGCAGTTGGAAAACTCTGTAGCAGAAAAGACCCGCGACAATGAGGCTTTCAAGGCCGACATCAAAGCTAAGGTCGGAGACTCGTAGCGACTCTATTTATTACTTACGAAATCACAGGAGGAGGAAATTTCTCGCTTGAACGAGCTCCTTGAGCATGCAGACCAACGCGCGCACAAGTTGAAGAAGCCACGACGACCATCTACGTCTATTCCCCATGCCGATGGAGCAGCAGAACATGCTCGATCAACCAGCATCAGCTCCCGTCTTGGGCTTGACCGGTTTGGCTCTGAGCGCCAACGCACTGTCTCCGGATCCTCCACCCACGGCTTACCCCCTGCTATGGCGTACGATGTCGGAAGTATTGGTCGAACCTCTGGAAGAAGCCGTGGCGGGAGTATCGGTGCAGGAAGTCCATCGATGAGTCCAGCTCATCGTGCCCAAGCGGCTCTACCAAATGACCAGACCGCGGGTGATACCTCTGGGCCAACCTCAATCTCATTCGTGGTAGATGAGGCTCCACATGATACCTCTGCATCTGCATCTCCCGAGAAGCATAGTCACAAGAGAAGCTCAGGCAGCACTAGACGGAGACTCTCGTCCATCCTAGGTCTTCACGACAAGCACGACAAGGAAAAACACGAGAAGAGTCACACCAAGGAAGCAAGCTAGGAACGGATTATGGTTGTCCACTAGTCGTGTACTTATTGTTTGTCGCGTCTTTCAAGTCGTCTTGAACAGCGTGTATAAATCCAGTTGACTTTTCTAATAGAGCTTTCTTGTACTCTCCTTGTGACCATGAATAAAACTTGGACCCGACGACCACCTCACATGTTAAGACACCAGGCACCTACGGGCTGCTATGCTAGCCTGAGGACATTCTCAAGTAGTTCGAGGATGCAACATGGCAAATTTAATGTCCGTACAAGCGGCTTATAGTGTCTGGGTACAACGACTGAGGTTTTTACAGTTTGAGGATGGCCCTTCTTCCCCTAAACTACCGAGAAGGTCCAATTTTCCTACAAAGTCACCAATTCCTCTGGTTCGCCGTGTAATAGCAGTTTCGAGCGCAAAAGGCGGCGTTGGCAAGAGCACCGTGGCAGGTTTCTCCTTCTCTGTATGACAACTGAAACCTGTCTAACGCCTTTCTTACTTGTCGCGAACAGTCAATTTGGCCATAGCACTTGCTCGTCAGCCTTCAAAACCTCGCGTTGGAATACTCGACCTCGACATATTTGGTCCCTCTATACCCCGTATCATGGGTCTACGAGATGCTCCAGAACCAGAAGTGACCCACTGTGCGCTCCAGATTCCTTACCACAACGACTCTGACGAAATATCCTACAGTCGACCGCATTGTGCCCCTGAAGAACCATGGTATTCAGTGCATGTCCATGGGCTTTCTCCTCTCTCGTGAACCTGCATTCCCGGCGAGTAAACCAACAACCAATGGCGAGTTCCCTGGATCCACTTGGAAGTCAAGCAACGAAGCTGCTCCAATCGTCTGGAGAGGTCTCATGGTCCAAAAAGCGACACAGCAACTTTTATTTGACGTAGACTGGAGTGGTGGAGGATCGGTTCCTAATGGCGTTGATGTGCTCGTGATCGACATGCCTCCTGGGACAGGCGACGTCGCTTTGACCTTGGGTCAGCTCGTCAAGGTCGACGGTGTGTCAAAATTCTTGTTTATTCCCGTTCTAAATGCATCTATAGGTGCCGTCATCGTGTCCACTGCTCAGGACGTCGCGCTGGCGGACGTGAAGAAGGGAGTTGCCATGTTTCAAAGAATAAACGTTCCGGTACATCAACCATTGTCTAAGTTAACTCACACTTATATTTTTATGCAGATCTTCGGCGTAATGTTAAACATGTCGCATTATACATGTTCCTCGTGTACGACAAAGCACGACCTCTTCGGACCTTCTACCTCGCTGGAGCTTGCAGCCGATGAAATGGGTATTAAAGTACTCGGAAGATTACCGCTCGTCCCACAGTTGAGCATGAGCGCAGACCGTGGTGTACCGCTTCTCCTGGAAGGAAGCTACGGCGATACAGATAGCGGAGTTGCCGAAGTGAAGGAGACGATGAACACTCTGGCGGCAGATATCCTGCATAGGATAGTATAGTCCTCTTACGAGATCTGCGACTTTTGAGAAGACGCAGAGCTCATATGCTACAGGATTCTATGTTTATACGAGTACTATTCTACGGCTAATACATGGATGTACGCAAAGAATTCGCCGCGTCAAGAAAAGCAACGCTCCACGAGTACGCGAAGGATGCTGTACAAGAAAATGCTCGTATGGCAGTACAAGATAGTTTACTGATTGCTCAGAATCCAGGAAGAAGATCCTGACAACTAGCTCCTCGTCTCTCTCGGACATTGGCCTTCCAAGTCTGAAAGTCGAGTTTATTCTCGGGGTTTGTTTCAGCCACGTGTCCAAACCATAGCCAAGCACGATACCACGCTGGTTTGTGGGTCTGTACGCGGATATGAGCCAGAGCAGTAGGCCGGGGTTGGATAATAGTTGGGAGTATGGACACAATCTGCTGGAGCTGGTCTTTGGATTTGCCACACTCGATCTACTATGTTCAACAGTCTTTCTAGCACTCAACGAGAGGTACTCACGCGATGCTGAGGCCATGCGGCTGCAAGACATGCTTCACTGCAGTAGAACACGCCGCGACGTCCCGGAATTGCGCGACATGCGGTGCATACCTGTTTGATTTTGGTGAGCTTCTGGTGTGCTAAGACGGTATCTCGCCGACCTTGAAACGAGGGTAAGGGGTTGCCTCGTACAAAACATACGGGTGGCGAGGGCTTGAACAAGAATGTCCGATCTACGCAGGTTAGCGACACCGTCAAGAACCATTGGTGAGACCAGTACCTCGCTGTCGGGAAGCAGAATACGGACGAGGCAGGCACCTGCGTGCTCTCGGCTGCGACAACGAATTGAGGGGATAATGCGAAGGACCCGAAGCTCGACGAGTTGCTCCAGGATTGTCGGAATCTCCTGCGGCTCAAGCTCCTGTTCCGCCTGGATCGTTTCTACGTCTTGACCATTGATAGATGGGGCACCTTTACCACTTTCCTGGCTCTCCTCTTTCTTCAACGCACGATTCTTGGGTGAGGGCAGAGCACCCCGCCGCTCCGCGAAGAAAAAGGTACCGCGAACTGTATCCTCGCACACTTTTGGGCTGAGGAGCTCCATTCCCTCATTTCCAACCAGATTTCCCTGTTCGTCATACCGTCGTAATTTGGCGTCAGCGGGGACAAGGCCATATTCGACCTGAGCGGTGACATGGGATACCCGCTCGACGAAAATCATACGTTGTTTCTTTCCAGAGGGACTAGTGATGTCAAAAGATCGGGGAGGCTGATAATAACGTTGCTGGTGCTGACGCGACGGCTGATGTGTCGAATATGCGTGGCGTGACGGTGGCGTGGAGAATGTGACAGTATGGGACGTTTGTGTCGTTTTTATTCCACCAAAAAATGACTTTCGCTTCACTGGAGTTGGCGCCTGAGACGATTTAGGGGTTGGGTACGGCGGCTGCTTGAAGAACATTGTATACGACGCCTGCTGGGTATGCGTGTGCTGAACAATAGACATTAAATGGTTATAAGAAGAAGATAGCGTCCAGAATGGGCGCTCTTGGGCCGAAGGGAACGAAGACAAGAACGAGGAAGGGAAACAACCTCCGGCATGGGATCTTTACCACTCTTGTACGCGTTCTCATCCCAGCTCAAGCATCAGACCACTTTGGCTTCTGTATGATGCATCGATGCCTCGATGCCGCCTTGATGCCACGGTTGGCGCAGCGTGTTCGTCCACGAGCTCGGGGTGACATAGATTCTGGTGGATTTTCGATTCATGATTTGACAACCTCATCTCATTCCTTTGCATCATTCCTGGAAACGATTGGATGTGATGCTTCGTCCTCAATATTGCAGCTTCTCACAAGTGACCGAGGTCGCCTGGGTTCCGACCACAAGGTAGATCTGTGATTAGACGAAACGTGTGTATTTTCACGTAGAATTACTTTCGGTGCTATATCGGTCCGCCACCAGGCGTGTTGCCACGCTCAACCACTGTGCGCAGGCTATAAAAGTGTCAGCATGCACGCATACGAATGCAGTGCCTCACCTGTAATCATCGCCGTGTTGGGTAATGTACCTCACCCAAGGCAACGCCTGATAGCCACTCTTCTCGACAATCTTGAGATACCGTACTTGGATACCGCTGACGGTAAAGTATGGTATCTCAAACTTTACAGAGATGGGCGCTCGTCTCTCGGTCTCCTCGGCTACGACTCTTTGAGCTTCTTGAGCGCAAATTTTATTCTGACTCACTGTTCCGGACGCTCGGGAGACCGAATTGTGCTCGCATCAGAAACTCGCGGGAGCCTCCCAGCTGTTTAATTTTCCATACAAAGGCAGACTTGTCTGGAACGTATTGGGCAGTTCCAGTCGCAGCCTGGACAATGATCAGCTTTTCGTTGACGATTGGATGGTCCGGCGCACTCTAAACTTTGGTGTGTCCGCATCGTCTGGAACCGGTACGTAGATTTCTACGTTGTTTGCATTACTTCTCCGCTTGAATTGCGCTTTCACCTAATGGGGATTCAAAATCTGACAAGATTGATATTAATCAAAAGTACCTTGACCATATACTCTATGCGGCTGTTGCGGTGGCTTTCCACATTGGCTTCCACCCAGATAAGAGGCTTGACGGGAGTGGAGAGTCGGTACGACATGAGCTCAAATTCGCCGTCTGTGAAGGGATATGGGCAACGTATGGACAGGAGAAAAAAGCACTAACCTGGTGGAATGAAAGAGATTGTCCGATCGTTTTCGAATCGCGATAGGCGAACGCATTGGTGAAACTTGACATCTTCCATTTCGATTGCTTTTCCACGCGAAGCTCTGCCTGTGCTCTCAAACATGACCTTGTCATTGAGACCTAGTCGCAATTCTGGCATGCCCGACAGGTAGCATTTCATTTTGACTGCTCCTAGGATTTCAGACCGGATTACGTTCCCATTGGCATTGACAAGAAGATTGACGGACTCGATAACATCGAGAAACACTTCGTTCTTCCGATATCGGATGCCGTCCGACCGCCATGAGACGGCATTGGTGACGGCTGGAGGAGCGGTAATATCCAATTTGTGCGACTCTTGTGTAATATACCTATTCCCGATGTTAGTTGAGATTCGTGTGGCTGGATATAAGCGCTCACTCTTGTAAAATCTTGGACTCTGTGGTCTGTGGGTATCCAAAATCCATGACCTCGTCGAGTAGCTCGTAGATGATGACAAAGTTGTCACGTATGCTCTCCTCTTCTAGCTCTTTGAAGTACTCGACTAGGACGCTACAAAGCCGTTGCAAGAATAGAATGATCTCGACAGCATTGCTGTTCCCTTTGCTCAGAGCGAGTAGATAAAGGTTTGAATGGCGTATGTGGAGATAATTGATGCCCTGATGTGTAAAGCACGGCGTCACTTGCGTCTCCTCTTCCTCAAACTCGAGAATGAGCGGCAGAAAGCGTTCAATGTACGAAGGAGGGACATCATCGCGATACGAGCGTTGAATCAATGGCTTTCCCTTGAGGTCTAGGATGGCGACGAGGCTCGCCATGGTCGTCGTAGAGTTTAAGCAGTGGCGCGTCTACTTTGGACCTGACGGCGACAATGGCCATCAGCAGCGTGCAAGACTATCCACGAGAATTCTGTCCCTATGTAACAAATATTACACTAGACACTGTCACGCGCAGCTGACGCGTCTTCTTTGCTCAGCAACATGATACGTTTACAGCGCTGCTAACGGGCGGCCTCTGTGTCGGTCTGGTCTTGTCATATCTTCCTCAGGTCCGTATCTGTTATTCTTCTTCGATGCCTAAGCTAATATTAGCACTAGCACTACAAGATTATCCATTCCAAGACGAGTCAGGGCCTGAACCCGATATTCCTCTTGCTCGGAAGCACGAGTGCTGCAAGTGGCATGCTCAACGTGTGAGTAATATACTCTTATCGTTCTTAGACATATATTTCTCACGGTGCATCGGTAGTATCACTCTCCAATGGGTCGTCATTCAGTGTTGCAAGTATCTCAGTCCCGGCAATTGCATTGAATCTCTCGGAGCAGTATGGATTGTTGGACTACAGTGGCTATTCTTTACAACAGTGTGCGTTTCGTCTGCTCCCCTGCCCTTAGTACGTTAAACAACGCTTCTTTCAGTCTCGTTCTCTTCCTCGTTTACTTCCCGCCGCATCTTAAATACGTCAACGTCACTTCACATACCGTTCCTTGGTCTCATGATATGGTCACGACGGAGCATGTCGCATCTACCGAATGGCGCTTGGCAACCTTTGCTGGTGTAACAACACTAGTGCACCTTCTTTTCATTACGTTCACGACCTTCTTCCTTATTCTCACCGAGAACACGCCTCATCCCAGCCCCCCATATCCGATTCCTTCTCCGGACCCAACTCCTCCAAACTATCCTCCACCATACCCATCTCATCGCATCGCACTCTGGGCTACCTTTTTGGGAGTTCTCTCTGCCGTTCTGGCTGCGATCCAATACACTCCACAATTGTGGACTACCTGGAAAGCCAAGACGGTCGGCGCGCTTAGTATCCCAATGATGTGTATACAGACGCCAGGTGCCATCCTGATGGTGTGGTCGATTGCAGTTCGTCCTGGTACGAATTGGACTAGCTGGATTACCTATGCAACCGCGGGCATTATGCAAGGTGATTACCATTTGTTGTAGAAGGGCTAGTTCACTGAACCCACCATAGGCAGCCTGCTCATCATGTGCTTGTGCTGGAAGGTCCGCCAAGGGAAACTCGATATTGACGACTTTGGGCGACCTCGACACTCTGATCACACGGACGCCCATGCCTCTGACGCTGCAGCACCTTCATCTACAGCACCCGCTCCGGCGACGCACAACGAGACGACACCATTGCTTGGCCATTCAGCCAACTCTGCACAACCGGCCAAGAATTGGTACGAATTTTGGAAGAATTGAGTCTAATTTAGTTTACTGCGAATTCATTACATTTGATCTATGGTATATAGCACAGGCCACTCGGCCGGCTAAATTTTAAACTCGTCCATGTCGCATCCTTGCGGCCACTTGCAAGTGACCGATTTGAGAGGGTAACCTGATTGCCGACGAATGCTTACAATGCTGAGAAGGGCCGCCTCCATGGCTTTGGTATCCGTGGACCGCAGAGTGCTGGTGTCGTGGATGACGAGCGTTTGGAGGGATGGACAGAGCGTCGGTCGGGCCAGCTTGCCTGTGGTATCGGGACCTTGGCCTTTGGCTGGGGAGATGGACTCTACCAAGCTGTTGAGAACAACCGTGTGGTCCGTTCTGACCCATTTGATGGTCAAGTTTTCGAGGCCGTGCAAATATCCGAGCAGATATCGGATTGTCTCTGCAGACACGTGCAAGTCTTCGAGGTGAAGCACACGGGGGGATAACATGGTACCAGTCGCACGCTTTTCGTCGCTCCATATGGAACGAAGAGCGTTGTCGTTGTACTGAGGTGCAATCACGCGCACTTGGGGACTAATGACGAGTTGCTCAAGGTTTGGAGCGACAATGGCCGATATTGCTGCAAGGTTCGGGTGTTGAAAGGTGAGTGAACGGAGAGAGGGGAGATAAAGGGCCTTGGAAGGCGTCGGCAGCGGCGCGGTTGTAAGGATTGGCCGCCGTTTTCCGACTGAGACAAGGAGGTGGGTGAGGTTGGGACAGTCAAACGGAAGAAGCTGAGGAATGTCGTAGAGCTGCAGTTTGCGAAGGGATGGGAGGCGGACGAGTTCGCCCACTTGGAGCTGCATTTGATGAAAGTCTAGAGTTAGTTCCTCGAGTAACACTGCACGCGCCAAGATATCTTTGAGGATTTCCGTCTGTGGCGGGATCCTGTGGTCGATTGGAATGGTAATGTCCAGGAAACGGAGAGTGGGCAGCCAGATGGCGGCTGTAAAGTTTGAGAGGTCCATTTGTGTTGAGGTGAGTGATTTGAGGTTGATGGACGAGTTGTTTATGAGCTGAAGGAGGGAAGTGTCCCTGGTCTTGAGTGTAAGACGTTCGAGGTTGGACGGAGGAGAGGCGTTTAATCCAGGCAGACGAGAGATGGAGCCCTCAATCTCGAGCGAATTCCAGCGACCCATGTGCTGTGAGATGAGATGGAGCATGTCGACGACGTGTGCACGAACGACGGTCGGAAAGGCCGAGGGGGATGCAATCTTGACGTCCAAGCCATGGTTGGATGCTCTACGAAGTGCAAGATCGAGCTGTGTGATATTTGAACAGTATTCTCGGCCTGTTATACGCCTGTTCTCAGGAGGAGCACTCGGGAGAATAGGGCAGAGCTGGACGTGAAGGCCAGTCCAAAGTGCACGGTCTGCAAACGCGGCGGATCTCCAGGTCCTGGAGACATGTGCGAGCGTCCACGGGTCCCCGTCATAAATGTGGACGTGGTGACGAAAGATGAGGGAAAGCACATCAAACGTGAGGCGACGCACGGGTGCCAGCCGCGAGCGCAGACTGGCGTTGGCGTTGGCGAGATGAAGACGACGTTGTTGGAGTAATTTGAGCTCGTTGTCAATGATCGCAATCCGCTCATCATTTTCAGCAATTTGGCCGAGGATGAGGCAGATTTCGTCGGGCGTTGGACGGTGGAAAAGTGGGTCCATTGGGCAAAGTTTACCAACGAGGGGGGTCTGATGACTCTGTCTTTTATAACTCTGGCCAAATTGCGTCAGTCACGAGTCGAATGAGAAAAAAACAAAAGAAACATGCACTGCCGTGCTTGGCTCACGACTCGTGACGATCCCCCCCGGCCAATTACTTTTCAGACTGAATAGTCACAGCCACTCGTTCTATCGGATACACAATTGGAACATACAGGAGACAAACATGAACATCTCTCCAAGGATAGCATGCCCGAATGGGAGCAAACTGCGATCCCTCTTCTACCCCTTTGTGCTCAAAATAGTCTAGCTGGACAAACAAAGCCATAGAATAATAGCCAGTTACATTGTACAGACAAGAATGCAAATAAACGTTTGGAGACTACATGACCGATGACTCTTCATACCATTGGAGAGTCAATCGGTGACCTAGGTCTGGCCCTATCGAAAGCAATTCGCAATGCATGCAAATATGCAGGCGAAAAACCACCATAGGAATGCAATGATCGGAATACCAAATATTCCAAATATAATCCCCAAGATAACGCCCAGACTTCGTCCCTTTTGCTGGTCCATCCACGATGGGCAGCGCATTTTCTATCACCCCCTCGATACACGAGTAGAACCTCGATCTCGTGACCGCTTCCGGTAGTGGGTCGCTTTGCTCCAGTGAGATACTAGAATCTGCCGTCCGCGCACGCGAATTGTTGTAGCCCCGATGCAGCATCGCAAAGCTGCTTGCTCGATAGTACCTCAGTACATTCTCGACTGCAAATGTCATCTCTCCTGCTCTCCCTTCTCCCAATGGTGCACCCGTCGCATTGAAAAGTACTGGCCACGACTCTGGGACCGCACCACACCAGGTCACAAAGCTCGTCATCATTGCGAAAGACGTCTCACGGTCCGTCAGCATATAGTATGTTTCCGTCTCGTCTTGACCCCAGCGCTCCTTGGTGCCTCGTACGGATTGTACAACAAGCTGACCTCCAGGTCGAATAGGATCCTTGTCCTCGCCATATTCTGCAGAGTCCATAAAGTTTCCTCCCCAGTAAAGTGGCCATACACCATACGGAAATGGCCTCCCAGACACTGTTGATTTGTTCAAGTCGTTTTGCGGATAACCGGAGCCAAATGCACGGGTTCCGGCAATATTTGCTCGCACTCCTCCACCAAAGTAGCGACCCTCAAAAGGATGGGACTGGCCCGACGGGATCTGTTGTGGTTTTCCACCGCCCCCTGACCAGGATGAGATGTTTCGGGCATCAAACGAAGTCAGGGAAACGACGAGTTGAAATGTTGGGGGTGTAGCATGACGCCCAGAGACACTGAGCACAGCTGCGAGTAGAACAAAGAGGAATTGCATCTCGTGGATGGGTTCAGAGTGGAAGACTTAGTCGGCGCCTAGCGCCAAACGAGGCTGGTGGCCATGAGTGGCAGTCTATATTTTAAATCAGAAGCAGAAGTAGCTCGTATGCCATTTGCAAAGTAGAAACTCCGCGCGACGATAAGGATCTGGATGAAAGGAAATAAGTTTATGTAGAACAAGAATATATCTTTACCATTCAGATGGGGAAGCATACCTGTAAGGTCAGCAATAATTAGGTAACCTTCTGGATCATCACAGCTTGTAATTATAACAGTATTTCATTAGCGCTTATGTTAGACGCTTCGGTAAACTCCCAACAACATTTATTATTCAGTGGCCATCAGTTTGTTACGAATTCAGCTCAGATGTAGACACACTCCCATGGGGGAGATCGCTTGCTCGTTGCCTTGTCATTACACGCTGCCGACACCCCTCGACCATTCACCTGCTGAAACTTCATTCGTCACATCACGAATCTGATAGGGAAAGCTAACTATAGATCAGATGCGGACACAAAGCAGCATGCTCCCGCTTTCTCTCTGGCTACATGAATGAGGTCGTAAATTGTGAACAAGTTGAAGCTACACAATATTGCATCCCAAAGAAGTAACCAGGCATTATGAAATTCGTGTGAGACAATATTCGAGGATTATGCCAACTCGCCTGTCCTATGGAAGGCATCCCGCGATGCACGAATATACGCAGGCGATAAACCACCACAGGAATGCAATGATCGGAAAACTAAATATTCCAAACATGATGCCAAGGAAGACACCGAGGCTCTTCCCTTTCGCTGGTCCGTGCAAGATAGGGAGCGCATTTTCTATCACCCCCTCAATACATGAGTATAACCTTGACCTTGTGACCGCTTCCGGTAGTGGGTCACTCTGCTCCAGCGGGATACTAGAATCTGCCGTCCGCGCACGCGAATTGTTGTAGCCTCGATGCAGCATCGCAAAGCTGCTTGCTCGATAGTACCTCAGTACATTCTCGACTGCAAATGTCATCTCTCCTGCTCTCCCTTCTCCCAATGGTGCACCCGTCGCATTGAAAAGTACTGGCCACGACTCTGGGACCGCACCACACCAGGTCACAAAGCTCGTCATCATTGCGAAAGACGTCTCACGGTCCGTCAGCATATAGTATGTTTCCGTCTCGTCTTGACCCCAGCGCTCCTTGGTGCCTCGTACGGATTGTACAACAAGCTGACCTCCAGGTCGAATAGGATCCTTGTCCTCGCCATATTCTGCAGAGTCCATAAAGTTTCCTCCCCAGTAAAGTGGCCATACACCATACGGAAATGACCTGCCAGCCACAGTCGACTTGTTCAAATCGTTTTGTGGATAACCGGAGCCAAATGCACGGGTTCCAGCAATATTTGCTCGTGCTCCTCATCAAAGTAGCGAGCCTCAAAAGGGTGAGACTGGCCTGACGGGATCTGCTGTGGCTGTCCACTACCACCCGACCAAGACGAAAGGTTTCGGGTGTCAAACGAAGTCAGGGAAACGACGAGCTGAAATGTAGGAGGTGTAACATGCTCATACCCAGTGACACTGAGTGCAGTTGCAAGTAACGCGGTGAGGAAAAACATGTTGTGGATGAGTCCAAAGTTAGAACACCCAACTCGTACTCGGCGTCTAGCATCAGAGGCTGGTTGCCACGAGAGGCGAACGGCAATTGAATAACTTGCCACAAACGATGAGGATTCGGTAAGCACGATCGCCGTTTCCGGCACTCGTTGGTCGGGGCCAAGGGGAGCAAACGTGCACCAAGAGCTAAGCTCTTGGAGCGCACGTGCGGACGATAAGAAGGTGAAATGGGCACACGAGCACAAACTCAACAAGCGCACCTTGGCTTCAGTCCATGTCAGACGACGAGTACATGTCCCCCATCGACGTCGAGCGCGACGACGCCGACGATGATTATCTGCCATCGTCAGCAGCCCAAGCGACGACCAGCGCAGTTCAAGTCCTCCAAGATTCGCCCAAGGTGCCCAAGAAGCGTGGCAGAAAGCCCGTTTCGAATCCGTCGATCCGCAACGCAAGAGAGGCCGCTCGCAAGGCAAATCATTCGGTTATAGAGTATGCAAATGTTCCAGAATCGATTCATTGAGATGATAATTATCATTTTCAGGAAGAAACGCCGCGAAAAGATCAACCAAGCCTTGACTGAACTCCGTACACTCGTGCCATCTTCAGACGACGGTCAGACGTCTCCATCTACCAATGGATCAAAGGACTTTAAGCTTGAAGTTCTTGTCCGCACCGTGACCCATCTTAAAAGGCTCAATGCCCGACTACAAACGTTGGAGGCGGCTGCAAGATATGCTCGCCAATCGGCTACCACTTCCTCCAGCGGCTCCGTTCAATCTTCGGATCAAATCCAGTCTCCACGAGTAGAACTTCCGCCAGTGTCCTCCCTGCTCGTCGGTCTTCCTTCACCTCCTGCGTCAGGCTCCCTCACCTCTACTCTCCCTTCCCTCGACGTCCCACCCCTCTTGTTACCTGCACCAACATTTACAGAAGATGCCGCTCACTCCTCTCCGGTTACGCGCCACCGTCGCGACCAGCAGACCGCCTATTCTTTGCTGAGTTTGTCGGCACGAGACAATGCGGCAACATCCAGTGAGCTCTTGGGCGTTTCCCAGACGCCAAGCTCGCTCCTCAATTTGGCTTCACATTCGGACAGACGAGCTCGCATCTGAGGCCGCGTGGCTGGTCTAAAAAACCCTACGTCTCTGGGACTCGTTGTTGTAAAGCGCTGTACAAACAGTATTATTCGGTCAATTAGAGAAGACAGTCTACTTCACCCCCACACGTCGTCTCCTACTTCATGATTATCGCCTTGTCCTGGGCGAGTCCTGGTTGCCGACGGTGGTGCTCGAATCGTCTCTTCGTCCTCGAGCCTGATCCTCCCTTCCTCTCGTCTTCCATAGATCACAGACAGGATGAGAGATGCCATGAACACGAGCGGAATGGCGACACTAAAGACAATGATCCCAGTCTGGACCGTGATTAGTTGATATGCGGCCCATACACGTTCGATCACGTACCATCACTGGGGTGGACTTGGGCTTTAGTCCACCAATGCACCACAGCAACCACATGGTCCCAATCGTCCAAACGAGGTCTCTCCGCCAACCGGCGATGACTACCCCTAGGACGCCCATGGTGGCGATGACTGCGAACCCTTCCCATGGGTAACTCAGATCATCTCTGGCAAGTGACCAGTCGTGTCCGATTGCCATAAACACTGTGAGCGGTAGGAATAGGGTGCCGGCCACTAACAGGAAGAGGCGAGCCGGGGCATGGAGGAGTAGATAATCAAATGGCTGCGTCCAAGTGACCGGATAGTAGAAGAAGAGGCGAAGATTGATGAAAATAAGGAATAAGACGACCAATGAGATTAGGACCGTGGCAGGTATGAAGCTCTGCGTCGACAAGGCGACAGCGTATGCAGCCATCACCCAATTAGTGAATACGAGAGCTTATTGGATTAATTAGAGCCCATGTATGCATCTGAGTTAGAGGCACATACTCATTCCGGTCCCATGGACAATCGCTTTCTGTGGGATTGGTCAGTCCTAGACATACAATCACTATCTAAACTCGCACTTTGGTGTCTTCACTCCTGTAGGAGGCAGTTAGAGGATGAAGAACGCTGGAAAAAGACCTACCAGGCAATGACGATGAGGAAGCAATAGCCTATTTGTAGGCCCCAGAGGATCAATAGATATACACCCAGAAGTGAAGTCGATGGCGTAATAGACGTATGGTGGTACTCTTTTGTGATCTTGCTCAATGAGGGGCTCACGATAAACTGCGTGGCGAGGATGGTCGCAATGTGCACCAATGTCGATAGAGGTGTTAGGACTTGCAGTCTGATAAGCGCCTTGCATGCATGAGGCTAGAGGATTCATGAAAAGGTGTTCAAGTTCTTACCACATATTCCTAGAGGTATTTTGTCTTAGTACAGATATTCAAACTCGTCTACGACTTCCTACCTTGACAGAAGGATGTGAAAAGTCGATGGGCAAGTTTGAGGCCATGTTGTGGAAGGGAGCAAGGTCTGGAGGGTTGACGTAACTTTGGACTTGACCGCCGGCATGTGGAACCCGTCAGTTTGTCGTCGCTCCCTTTATTCCTCAAATAAATGATTACAAATCAGAAATATTGCCAGGAGCCTGTCCTCGTTTATTCGAAAAGGCTATGGAACCGCAACCCCCACTCGTCGCGTCCTTGCGTTGGGACTGGGTTCCAATGTGGGAGATAGAGTAAAGAATATTGAAGGGGCTCTAGAATATCTAGAGACGCGATCCGACATCAAGGTTGTCGACACAAGCTTCCTCTACGAAACGCAGCCAATGTATGTTCTCGACCAGCCAAAATTTATCAACGGGGCTTGTCTGGTGTGTTCTCAGTCAATGAATACGCACCCATGCCGACTACCGGCTAGATATCCACCTCCATGGAGCCACAAGCGCTCCTCGATCTCCTGAAGGATGCCGAGCACTGGCAGGGCAGGCGACCTACTGTGCGCAATGGGCCTCGCGTCGTCGACCTCGACATCCTATTCGACGATAATAGGGTCTATGAGAGCGGCAAGCTACCTGGGAGAGAATTAAAAGTACCACACTCACGAATACCGGAGCGTGAGTTCGTCCTTCGACCGCTGGCAGAGTACGGCAATATTGTCTCATAGAATGCAAACTGACTCGCTTCAGCATTATACCAACCTTTCGGCACCCAGTCCTTGGGAGCTCCGTATCCGACCTCCTGAGAGCATTGCCATCTAGTGCCTCGCCGATGAATCGTATTCTCAACTTCCCGTCGTCACACGACTCTATCCCGCCGGTAATATGGGCGTTAGGGTCTCAATCTTTTATCATGGCTACTTTAAATACAACACCAGATTCGTTCTCGGACGGGGGAGACCATACCGACTGGGACTCGATACTTGGATACGCTCAGCACGCAGTCAAGTGTGGTTCTTCTATCATCGACATCGGAGGCTATTCAACTCGGCCCGGATCGAGTTTCGTTTCTGTCCAGGAAGAACAGAGGCGCACCGCGCCGTTCATAGCCCATCTTCGCCAATCTGGAGTACACATCCCAATTTCAGTGGACACATTCCGTGCAGAAGTCGCCCTTGCCTCTCTCGAAGCTGGAGCCAACTGCATCAATGATGTGTATGCCTTGACTGGTCCCCATCAAGGCGTCGCTGGTGTCCATTCTTCACATTTATCCACCGACGATATCGGTGTTTCAGTTTCGGATGACGGCGCCATGCTGAGCCTTGCCGTACGCGCAAAAGTGCCACTCATTCTCATGCACTCTCGAGGCCTTGCCAATCAGAACAAGGATTATTCCTCATTCAAAGGAGGAATTATCGAAGGAGTTCGTCGTGAACTAGGTCTGCGAGTTGAGCGAGCGCTCAGAGCGGGTGTACGACGATGGAATATTATCCTAGATCCAGGCATTGGATTCTCGAAATGTGTCGAGGATAACGTACGATTGGTGAGGCACCACGGCCTCCTGACCAGTGAAACGTTGGTATTCAACCAATTTGATCGTCACCTACCGTTGGCGCCATGGCCATTGTTGGCGCGGTTTCCTACCTTGGTGGGTACCTCGCGCAAGGGGTATCTAGGCACACTACTGGACCGCGAAGATGCAAAACGCGAGCCAAAAAGACGGGATTGGGCGACAGCGGCTGCCGTTACATCGCTTGTCCAACAGGGCGTGGACATAGTCCGTGTTCACGCTGTTGAGCCCATGCAGGATGTGGTCAAAGTGGCAGATGCGATTTGGAGGCATAATTTATTATAATCTACTCCCGTTGTATGAGCGCAAAAAGACCCATGATGCCCAAAAGCGCATATTTGAGCTGAGGGAAATCGTTCTCCGAGGAGGTAAGGATAAGAAAGATGGCGGGAGACGTTACTCACCATCGCAATTGTCACGTATCCGACATATGGCAAGAACCTATACTTGCTCAGCCAGTTGAATCGTATGAGTTGGATGCTTACCCCCGAACTTTGCCAACTACGTGACGTCTTTCAAGCCACTTGAGGTTTTTATAGAGTGAGATATCGTCATAGGGATTGTTGTCACCCTTGGTGAGGATCTCTTGGTCCAACGGTGTGTCATGCCTACAACTAGTTGAGGAAGGATAGACATCGAATGTGCAATGCTCACAAATAATGGCTCTCAATAACACGGTGTACAATTGGTATGTCTTCTCCTGGTATCTGACCGGTGGTCATTCGCAGTCATGAAAGAAAGAAATAACATGCCTTGTAAACCGTGATATCTCCAACTTGGTACGGCTCATTGACGGGGTTCGTGAGGAACAAGAGGTCTCCACGGTGAAAGGCTGGCTCCATAGATCCGCTGCGAGTTCAGGCGGTCAAAATTGCTACGTGGCAAAGACAGGGCGCAGCTCGCACCTCAAAACGACGACGATCGGGCTCTCGCTGTTAGTGAGAAGGCCGAGACCTTTCCACATCATCAAACCGCTTGCGATGACTGCAGCAAAATTCAGGGCTTGCAGGAGGACCTGCAAGGGCGTACTCAGGAACACGAAGATGATAGATAGAGTATACATGCCTGCCTAAATCCCATCCTGCGAAGCGCTTTGAGCTCCTCGTTGAACATATGGTCGAATCGAGTTGTAGGACTCCACTCTGCACCCGCCCAAGTCCGGTCATTTCTTACATGAGCGTGCTGAAAGAGTCTATATCACGCTCTGGGTCAGTATTCGCTGGCTCTTCGTCTCCATCGCGCCTCAACGGAGCCAAACGCCCCATGGCAAACAAGCCGCAAGCCCAACAGCTCGAAAGGCCACTGCGGTATGTGCGACCAACCTAAAGACGGCAAAATTGTGATTAAATATATCATCTAGTACCCGTTTTACTGCCCGTGGCCAAACTCTTGTGGCAATATCACAGAGACCGGAAGCTACCAATGCACTACAGCTGCAGACTGGGATGAACCCAGAATCTGATCCACACAGACTTGGTTCATCCACGTTGTATCCTCTTATTTCTACGTACCAACGTGGGGAGGCAGCCGCTCGCAGGAAGGGTCCCACCGTCGTCAAACGATCATTTGTAACCTCGGTCAAAGAGAAGGCTCAAGACTCTGGGGCTCTGTCGGCAGAGCCCCAAACAAGTACACCAGCTTTGGAGCGTTATGACTACTCAACATATTCGCCAACGCCTCTACGAATGTATATTCGGTCAAGATCGGAAGCGGACACTGCGTTGGACACCACCATTGGACCCTTGGGATTTGACATGGAATGGAATGTATCATGGCGTAAACAAACCCAAAGGCTAGGAGCAGTGATCCAACTTGCGACTCCAAGGAAGATATTCATCCTTCAAGTCTGTGCCATGAAGGGTAATGGTCTTGATCATCCCAACCTCTTACTTATCAGATATTGGATAGGCTTTCCTCGTAAGCTCAAGGAGATATTGGAAGACCCCACCATTGTCAAGACAGGGGTCAATATTCGAGGTCTGTCCTTTGCAGTTTCAATATCATTTGTATACGATCGAGTTCAATCCAGGCGATGCGACCAAACTCTTCAAAGACTATCAGGTCAAAGCGCAAAACCTGGTTGAACTCAGTTGGCTCTCCAACCGGGCAGATCCTAGCTCAGGCGCAAAGACGGCACGCAGGCTCGTTGCTCTCAAAACGCTGATAAGAAATTATCTACAAAGGGACCTCGAAAAGGATGCAGAGGGGCCACGAATGAGCAACTGGGAGCGCCTCCTGAATGAGGAACAACAGCGCTGTGAGCAAACTTTATCCCGACTACTGCATGGCTTAAATTATCTAGATGCATCGAACGACGTCCATAGTTCGATAATCCTCTATCATCATCTCATGGACCTGGCCGCTCAGCATAAACTCACCCTGAAACCGTCAGACTTTACGCTGAACGTTGGCATTGATGGTACCATTGCCAAGGATGCGCGAGTAGACTCGCCAAATTCTACGGAAGAGGGCCCAATGCCAGCTGAAGAGGAATCCTCGTCGGTTTCTAAGGCCATTACACTGGAAACCTCCGATACTCCGACAGTTTCCGAGACCCTAGATTCGGATGAAGAAGTGGAGAGAATTTTCACTAGGTTTCAGCGCGTGTGCATAAGCAACCCGAAGAATCCGGCGCAGAACTCGGTAGAGCCACTCGTGGATGAAACCGTTCCGATGTCCAGGACAATGGCGTACGCGGCTGGTCTCAAGAAATAGACACACGTCCTAGAAATGCTCGTCACACTGTATCTTGTATTGTATTGTGGACTACATTGAGTACGCCTGAACCCTCCCATATTAACCCACAGGTGGTAACAGCACCTAAAAGGGTCAATGCAGGACGTATTGCTCCTAAACTCTAAGAAACGCAAAAGGTCGTCCTCCCTACGATCCGCACCGCCGGAGAAGGTGCAGAAAAAGTCAAAGCCATCGCGAGGAACCGTTGTGGTGCATAGAAGACGCAAGAAAGATGAGGATTTGACTTCGAGTGGCTCTGAAAATGGAGATAGAGATGCCGACGACCTCAGAGCAGACGTTATTGATCCAAATATCAGTGGCGAAGAAGACTTGGAGGAGACCGCTGGAGAGAAAAGACTTAGACTTGCAAAAATATATCTAGAAAGTGTGAAGAACACATTAGGTAAGAACTGAACTGTCTTCGACGCCCAGTTGACACTAAATGTATTTGTATAGCGGATGGAGAGTTTGACGCTGCAGAACTTGATCGCGACATCATCTCTTCGCGTTTACAACAAGATGTTGTAAGTCAAAATGAGCTCAGACGTGAATCAAATTGACGAATCAACACTTGTAGCTCCAGCATTCAGGGAAGGTCCATATCTTTCTTGGGAGTCAGGTATTTGTCGGGACCTTTGTCTCTGTTTCCAACTCATGCCGGCCCAGATTCGCGGGGCTGCGACGACTCGGCTCGTGACCAGAGGGCACCGTCTGGCCGTAACGGGTGCAGCCATCTCCGAGGATGGAAAGCGTCTATACACATGTGCGAAAGACGGCTCGGTAATTCAATGGGACATAGCGAGTGGAAAGCAAGTGATTTGCATTCGTAAGCAGATTATCGAGAACAAAGGGAAAGGGAAGCGACGCGCGGATGTGGAAGAGCCCACTGGCCACACTGATGAACTGTGGGCCCTTGCCCTCAGCAGCGATGGCAAGTATTTGGCCACGGGCGGAAAGGATCGGAGAGTCGGAATCTGGGAGACTGAAAAGATCAAGTGGCTTCGATGCTTCAAAGGTCATAAAGACTCAATATCGGTCAGTCACAAATATATACCCTGACCTTAGTTTGACCATGCGACGATAGGGGTTGGCGTTCCGAAAGGGAAGCAATCAGCTGTACTCTGCGTCCCACGACCGTTCGGTCAAATTATTTGATCTATCGGTTATGGGCTATGTCGAGACGTTGTTCGGGCATCAAGATCGTATATCAGACATTGATGCACTGCGAGGAGAGACTGCATTGACCTCCGGATGTCGAGACAAGTCGGTCAGGTACTGGAAGGTGCATGAAGAGACCCAGATTGTGTTTCGTGGCGGTACAAAGAGCGTTCTCCGAGAGGTGTTGGAAGGCGCTCTGGATGCTGATGGCGACGAGGCCCTTGGTGAAACACACAAACAGAGGGAGCGACGTGATTTTGTGGAAGGAAGCATAGATTGCGTCGCTATGGTAGATGAATCTACCTTTCTCAGTGGCGGCGATAGTGGGTGAGTGACCTAGCATACTGTAAGAGTTTCTTCTCACCTTTTCCCGTCTCAGAACGATTTCGCTATGGTCCACCAACAAGAAGAAGCCCATATTCAAACAGCACCTTGCGCATGGGCTTACCGAGCACGAGTCGGAGACTCATGGGGCAGCCGTTCATCCGCGGTGGATAACATCACTTGCGGCACTACCGTATTCAGATATATTTGCATCCGGTACGCTATCTTCTTGTACGTTTATCGTTTCGGTTGCTTATCTGGCACCGCTAGGCTCCTGGGACGGCCACATTCGGCTATGGCAATTGGATCCCAAGCTGAAATCATTCTCGGCTCTCGCCACTACTATACCTGTATGCGGTGTTGTGAATTCGCTTCAGGTGGTACAGGTGCCCCGACAGTCTGTGATGAATGCGTCGTGGATGGCTACAGCGCATAGCGGACTACGTACAAACGGACACGGACGCGGGAAGAGTGCAGTTGACCAGGCAAAGTCGGTACTTGTTGTAGCTGCCATTGGACAAGAGCCCCGGACGGGACGATGGATCAAAGTAGGCGGGGAAGCAAAGAATTGCGGAGTAGTCGTTCCGTTGGAAATAGACGCATGAACGAGGCAATGTTCCAGATTTCTAGAGCTCCCCCGGGTCAAAGTTGGCGGGTCGGCCGAGTCGAATAAGCGTATTATTTCCATTTGCCGCAGGTTGTTCGCTGGACGCTCGATAGAGAAAACGCCCAAGAGCGAATCTGGACAAGATAAAAACGAGACATGCGGGCCCCGACCGCAATCTTCAAGAGGACCATGTCTGCCTTTGCCCCCTCGACGCTCAACCCGCGCATCCAGCATGTCCAGTACGCCGTCCGGGGTGAAATCGCCATAAAGGCAGAGAAATACAGAGAGCAGCTCAAGAATCCAAACCATGGTCTCCCGTTTGACCGAGTGATCACGGCAAACATTGGAAATCCCCAGCAGAAGGGCTTGGACCAGCCCCCCCTGACGTTTGGAAGACAGGTAAGCGCGTCGAGAGCGTATTCAGACTCTGCTCATCATCCCTTGATGTCCTCCAGGTCGCCGCCCTGCTCGAATATCCCCCACTCATGGATAGCGGCAAGGATCTGTTCCCAAAGGATGTAGTCGCGCGTGCTCGTGAGCTCTATGGAGAAATAGGCTCAATTGGCGCGTATACGCACTCTCAAGGAGTCCCCTTTATCCGTAAAAATGTCGCAAAGTTTATCGAAAGTATGTGTTTTTATTACTATGCGAAGCGGTATTGATGGTGCATCAGAACGAGATGGCTACCCGTCCAACCCCGACCACATCTTCCTCACTGCCGGGGCCTCTTCCGGTGTCAATCTCCTCATCAACTTTCTCGTTTCAGACGACAAGTCTGGAATCCTGATTCCAATCCCTCAGTATCCTCTCTACACTGCAACCCTTGCGCAATACGGTGGCGTGCCTTTACCGTATTATCTTGACGAGACAGAACGCGGCTGGGGAACCAATACGGCAGAAGTGGAGAGAGCAATCACAAAGGCAATCGAGGAAGGTATCACCCCAAAGGCCCTCGCCATCATTAACCCCGGCAATCCTGTCGGTTCCGTCCTCACTTATCAGGAGCAGGAGTCTCTTGTTCAACTTTGTGAAAAGTACAACGTTGTACTCCTCGCAGACGAGGTCTACCAGTCCAATATTCACACGCGCGACAGCCATTCCTTTACCTCGTTCAAAAAGGTAGTTCGCGATCTCAAGTCGGACGTACCGCTCGTCTCTTTCCATTCAATTTCCAAGGGCGTCACAGGTGAATGCGGTCGACGAGGTGCATACTTTGAGTGCACAAACGTACCCGAGGAGACGGTGGCTCTCCTATACAAGATGGTCAGCGTCGGCCTCTGTCCTGCCGTTGGTGGCCAGGTCGGTGTTGACTGCATGATACGCCCTCCTGTCGAGGGAGAGGAGAGCTACCCACTTTGGAAGGAAGAAACAGACCGCATTCATAAAGCACTCGCGGAGCGCACAGTCTTAATGGCGTCCCGCCTAAATGCCCTTCCGGGCATGTCATGTGCTCCTTCCCCGGGTGCACTATACCTGTTCCCTCGTCTTCACCTTCCAGAGCGTGCCATTCAGGCGGCAAAGGAGGCCGGGCGCACACCCGACAATTTCTACGCCATCAATCTCTTGGATCAGACGGGTATCTGCGTCGTGAGTGGCGATGGATTCGGCCAGAGAACAGGAGAGGCCCATTTCCGTCTGACTTGCCTTTGCGCTGGTGTCGAGGAGTACGTTGACAAGCTCGAGAAATTCCATCGCCAGTTCATGGAGAAGTACCAATAGAGCTCTCATTCCACAGGGTCACCTAGTGTCTTTATGCTAGTTTGGTCGCGATCATCATGGTCTCAAAGTCTGAAAGCGACATGGATTTATCTGGTGCTGTCGAGAACTCTTCCAACATTTCCACGACCTGCCCTGAATGAGTCCCTATTCGTATGAATAAATTAGAAAAAGCTTACCTCTTCTGCGGTCAGCCTTTCCTTGGTCAGACTGGATACTCGCGAGATGTCTTTAATCATAATCCTCTGAGAGCTGAGCTCTTCATCCTTAACGTCTGGGAAGAACAGGCGGAACGCCTCCCGACAGACCGCCTTTTGACGTCTGGTCAACGGTTTCTTCGAATGCGGGGATTCTGCTTCCATTGCGTCTGCTTTCGATTGCAATGGTTTACGTCTCCGAGTTGGGTGCTTTTTGGACGCTCCCTCAGAATCATCAGACGTCGAGCCGTCATAAGCGTTCTGAAAGTCTAAGTCTTCTTCGCTAGACTCGCTGCTTGGTGATTCCTCTTGTTCGCTCGCTTGGTCGTCCGACATTGAAAGAAGGATTTCGCAGACGTTGATGAAATCCTCCCGGCTCACCATGTTCTCGAATGAGCTACTACGACCAGCGGCATTACGAAATAGCTCCGAGACTTGTTCGTCATTTGGGGGAAGATCCAGTAGCTGCAGGGCAGAGGGTATAGCTGCAAGAGGGATGTGCGTCGCAGTTTGAGCGTCGCCAGATGTCCTCTGTTCGTCATCCTCAATTACAAATCCTCCGGAGGTTGAGATAGAGTCCTGTATGAACCCTCCTGCCGCGTCGGGCGTGCCCATATCAGACGCTCTTGCCATATCACGTGCCGGTGCACTAGACGGCATCTCGAGAACGTTGAGGTCTCTAATAGCCTGGTCGAACGCTTCATTGATACGTTTTATCACCGACTTTGAATGTGACATGAGCCAAGGGGAGGTGAAGTAGGTTCAAACTTTCTTGGAGCTGGTCGCCACATCTCAAAATCCCGTGTTGGCCGATGGATTCTGAAACACGCTTATTTGGTGACCAAGCGATGACTCTGGTCAACGAAGCAAGAAGATCAAACGCCGCTGGGACGTTGAGCAAATACAACGACCCGCTTGTTCGAGCGGTATGCAGGGAGATGCGCACACTGGACACGGATCTATCCAGGATCACATCGGAGTATGAGATTGATGACTCCCAAGTCCCGGACGGTGTAATGGCTGCCGCATCATTTTATCACGTCGCTCTTCGTCGCAACAAGCGCTGCGTCCTGGCATACCAGAATCATCGAATCGAGAAGCTTAAAGAGCTCTATTGGGGTGCTGCGGGATCATTGGTTCACTTGCTGGGGGATTCAGAGGTCAGAACCCGACTGAGTCCGCACGAGGTGGATTTTCTCCGGACGTACAATGAGATTGTGCAGGAATTCCGAGGAGACTTTGAAGATATTCTGGATGTTGTAGGTGATGTTGCAATCCCGCCCAAGGAGCTCAACGTTGTTGTGCGGGTCGTGCGGGAATGTGGCACCATCCAGACAGAATTAGGACCTATCGATTTTCAGAAAGGGCAACGATTCATGGTGAGAAGAGCGGACATTGAACAGCTGATCACCCAGGGGTTCCTAGAGATTGTCAGGTAGGTTAATCCACAAACCGACCCTCCCTGCCTGCATCTCACAGCAAATAGGTGAATCAAAATTACCAAGCAACAGTTATGTTCTCTTGGTCACATTCAGCCTTCGATTAACTACCTGCCACCAGTGAACCCGCGTGTTTTGCCGTCAGATACAACATTGAGGCACTATGCGGCCCACTTGCTACGAACTGTGAAGAGTTAGCATTCCAAATCCAATACTTGGTGAATATAATCCAGACTTAGTAAACAAACATGTCGCCCACCTGTGTCAGCTTGAATGGTGAGTATACTGTGCTGTGCATTCCGACTGATGATGGCAAGGACTGCAAGCGTTGACCTCAAAGCTAACACCTTGCACAAATGCTGAAAGGCTGTGTACGGAATCAAGATGGCTCAGGTGCGGACTCACATTGTCTACTTTTGGTATGCTTTCCTTCACTTGTCCACTGGCTTATTGCATATAGTATTGCATTGTTTACTGTGCGAAAAAAATATATTCTTGGCTAATGACAACTACGAGTTCTTGTCAGTATCTACATCTTTGTATCTTATAGTATTGAGCGAGAACGTGGAAGAATTAGTCCCGTACGCAATAGAATTATTGATACTTTACTGTGTGTGAAGAGTGATTGCTGTCACAAACTATTGAAGGGCTTCCTGCGCCTTCGTAATCAGTTGTGTACTCTAGTATACTCGCTCAGCACCATAATTTGATTAACATCTCTACGGGTAGCCAGAAATATAACCACTTATCCACAGATGTCGTATACCCCTGACTTCGATTGTCAATGGAGAAAAGATGACACCACCAACGTGCCAAGCAAGTATCCTGGAACGCGTTCTATGTTGCAGTGATGCTGACTCAAGCACGATGGTAAATTTGAATTCAGTTGAACGCCTTGGAACACTGGTGGCAGCTTTTATGAGAGCCCTCTGAGTCGGTGGAACTGTGCTTTATCGTTATCACTACACTGTATGGGTTACTGTACATCAACGACGTATCTTGGTAATGTTTTCTTTACTCGTCCTTTAGATTTATTGTCCAAGGCATCTCAACACTATTATTTCCTGTACAGCTCACATTCTCTTAGCTACCGACGGTAAACAGCAAAGGGTGGCCGCAAGCGTCAAACTCGAGGCTGATGAAGGATTTAATAGAATACCATAACCACGAGTGAGCGGGCAATTCTCTGGCTACCAATTGAGATGCTGATCAAATTATGGTGCCGAGAGAGTATCCTAGAGTGCACAACTGACTGCGAAGGCACACAGTAGCCCTTCGGTAGCTCGTGACTTAGCAATCACACCTCACACGCAGTAAAGTATCACAATTCCATTGCGTACCACGTAGAATTATTCTTCCCACGTCCTCAATACTATATGATACAAAGACATCGGCACTAAGAACTTGTTAGCTGTCAGTCGTCAAGATTGATTGTATTTGTACAATAAATGATACAGTATAGAGATAATTTGTACAGTAAGGCCAGAGGACGAGTAAAGAAAACATTACCGAAAGTAGACAGCTTGAATTCGCACCTGAGCCGCCTAATTTCCGTACAACGGCTACGAGTTCTTGTCAACGTCTTTTAATCTTATGCTATTGAGTGAGAACGTGAGAGAATTAGCCTTCTGGAATACGCAATTAAATTGTTGATACTCTACCGCATGTGAAGGCGAATCACTAAATCACAAGCTATCAAAGTCAGTCGTGCGCTCTAGGGCATTCGCTTGGCACAATATTTCGATGAGTATCTCTTAAATTAGCCAGGGAATTGCCCGCTCATCCATAGTTTTCATATACCCTTGAATTATTCATCAGCCTTGAATTTGACGCTTGCTACCTCTGCTGTTTACCATTTGACATGCCCACCCAGTTACTGCCTGCGCTACTGTAAATTTCCAGTACATCCGAGGTATGTTATTGTCTGAGGCGCAATCTGCAACTCTTGCATATCCACCTTGTTAATGCGCTTCATAACTTCTCCGTAGCTCTGTTAAAGCGGAGGATGAGTAAAAGCAAAGCATTACTGAAACTAGACGACATAAGTCCGCACGTTGGCCATTGTTGCAGTGATGCTGACAAAGGCTTGAAGTAGTGGGGGAGATCATGACTCAATGAAACAAATATGTACAAATATATCGACCTAGCTAGAGCACTGATTACAACAGCCATCTACTTCTTGTGCAGTATAAACATATGCATCTTCGTAGCTATGACTTCTGACTAAATTATACGCACGAAAGACATGCAGAACGTACAGCAAGCCATGAAAATGGTGTACAAACCTTGGACGATGTACGGAATCCAGACAATAAACAATCCAATGTAGAGACACTTGTAGTAAAGCAAAGGACGAGTAGAGGAAATCCGCACTTGAGCCGTATGTCTCTGTATCGTATTACATTTGGTGAGAAGCAGGTAGTACATATTTTAATTGCAGTGATGCTGACAACGCTTTGGAATAGTTGGGGAGATCATAACTCCAGAAACAAATAGAGCACTGAAGCAATAATTCCAACAAGAGTAGAACAAAGCAACAATTCCAACATAATGCTCTTGAAAACACAGGCTTACATCTTGCATGCGGAAATATCCCTTATTATCAATAATCACTGCCAATGTCGTTGGGTACTAACAAGATGGTACTAATCAATATCCAAGTAAGATATGTTGTAGTGATGCTGACAGAGGTTAGTAGTGGGCGAGATTATGACTCGAAGTAGTCCTTCACGAGATCTGGAATACTCACTTGGCAGCATAGCTTCGCATCTCTATTGGCAGCCAGGCACGAGCCCTGCTCACCTGTTCAACTCTCACCCAATACACTACAGCTATGCTAAAATACATTGGTGCACTGGACAGTGTAAGGGGATTCAAGCGTCGAACTCGAGGAGAGATCCTTCGATATAATACAACTAAAAAAGAGCAGTGCGAGTGCCTGACCACCAATAGTGACATTGATCAAATTCTGATGCCAAGCGAGTAATATAATACTAAGACGTTGATGATTGCAGATGTTAGAAATGTAAACGACACATAGTACCATATATAATAAAGCAGAGGATGAGTAGAAAACGCATTACTGAAAATGGAAAGGTGGAGACGTGCAAGAGTCGCAGATCTATATCCAAGCCAGCTAAATTTGCAAGATAGTGATTTTCTATCTTATTGGGTGTAACTAACAAGCGTCCCCTGCTTTTCTGCAACCTAAGCATAGATATAAATGACCATGAGGTCCAGTGTCCTTTTATTGTGCACTCCTTGATCTACTTGCTAGCTTGCCATTTTGCATACTCAGTGCTTTTGACAAGTCTTCTTTTGGATCTACTGCTGCATTCCATAGTTTTCTAGATTTCGGTACTGGTACATTATTAGTCTTGACAGTCCTCCGGATGCTGGTAGCACGAAGTTTGCTCTGTAGGGGAAAAAATTACCATTGCCACCTGCCACCGGTTGGAAGGTCAATGTATTTGGCATCTTAGGATGTGATGCAAGCCGATGCAATCCAGTTCACATTTCGCCATCCTGACTCATCAATATGCTTCCTTTGAAGGCTTATAGGATTTGCTATGACCAAGAAAAATACACAGTAAGAAACGCCATGATTGGGCAAGGAAACATACCTCAGGTGGGTAATGTGCACTTGATTACTTCATCCCTCTCCTTCAGAAACCTATTGTCAACCCCATTTTTTCTCCTTCCACTAGGCAGCAGGTGGATGTGACATGCTTTCCCTCTCTTACCTGAAGGAGAAGGTGGTATCGCTCTGGGCCGCCGCGGGGCTCCCTGACGTTAGCTTGACTGGAGCAGACGAAACGAGTGCTCTTGACTCTTTTCTGCATGAGAGGAAACAGAGCTTCCTGTCTGAGGTTGGATCCGCATCCAACAGATGGACCGTTGTAACTGGAAATGAGGCGGGAGGTGCGCGTAAAGAGTTTGATTGGGACAGGATTTGACCAGCTCCTTAGATTTGGACTCCATCGCTAGCTCTGTCGCTTATGCATATTTGTCGTCGAATCCGAACATGATCTCCTTGGTGCAGACGCCGCGAAGCGACCTGCACCTCAGGCCAGAAAACGCGTTTGCCTTTTCCCTCGCATCTTTGGACATCGAAAACCTCTTGACGACTAGTGACATCTCTTCAGGGATATCCGCTCATAACCTGGACTACGTCCTTGTTGACCATAATCGGCTCCTTCCATCTTGCAAAGGCAACGTCGTAGCCATCTTGGATCATCATGAAGACGAAAGGCAGCACCTTGAAGCCAACCCTCGAATCATCCGACCAGCTGGCAGCTGTGCCTCGCTCGTGACAACGCAGTTCCGAGAATCATGGGCGACGCGTCCGACAGATGAGCTGAAGTCGGTTGCAATGCTGCTACTCTCAGCTATTCTGATAGATACGGACGGTCTCAAGCCCGGTGGGAAGGCTGTCGATGTCGACCACGACGCGGTGCAGCTACTCGTCCCTCACACGGGGTTGGTGACGTCCTCCTCGATAGTTGGTGGAGGACGTCAGCCTCCAGTTGCCGTGGAGGCGCTCTCGCGTCGATTAGCAACAGCAAAGTCGTCTGTGGAGCATTTGTCCATGAAAGATCTACTCCGTCGGGACTATAAAGAGTATGACCTAACTGGTGCTCGCGTCGGCTTGTCGACCGTTCCAGTTGGGCTAAAAGTCCTGGTGAAGAGGAATACCGAGCAGTTCTGGGGGGACATGGACGGATGGATGTCGGAGCGCAAGTTGGATGTACTTGGTGTTTTGACAACATATCGTTCAGCCAAGAAAAGAAAGCACCGTCGACAGTTACTCTTTGTTGTTCGGCCCGGGCAAGATAAAGTCGAGTCGGCCTTGTTCGAAGGAATAGCCCGTGATCGTGAGCTGCAGTGCGAGGAGCGACGCATAGCTGGTGTAGAAAATCGGAGGGCGCGTTGCTGGCGTCAGGGAAACGCAAAGGCGACGAGAAAGGTGGTCGCGCCCCTTGTCAAGCGTCTAGTAGAAACACTGTAATGATCATTCGAGATAGAGAGTCCCTTTCCCGTCGAAAGTCATTGTTGAATGAATTTAGACCGTGTATGGGATTTCTCCTATCGACACGGTTGGGTCGGAGTTTGAAGCACTCAACGCCGCCCAACGAACCCTGAAAATGTCGAGTCCACCGATGGACTTTCCGACATCTGAGGATGTGAATATGGCAGCAAAAACGCCTCAAAGACGTTCCATTGCATCCTCGATGTCCTCCCGTCCCAGCACTGTTGGTCGGCGGGCAGTGGCGACGCCTTTGAGGAGCGGCGGTGGCAACGAACCCTTATTTTTGCCAGGATCACCCGCTATAGACACTCCAAGACCTTCTAGACGTGGCGATATTCACTCTTCAGCTGCATTTTCCACCCCCTCTCGTCGTCAGCATATTACCAGACCCAATCAGCAGGACAGACCGGCCTCAAATGTGATTCCATCATCTATGCCTATGCTTCTGCCATCATCCCAGCCCGCCCAGTCGACAGGAAATCTTGGGTCTGTGCCCAGCACAGCAATGGAATCAGAGGACCTTACTCGAGTTATATGGGGGACAAATGTGTCTCTCTCAGAGTCCATGTCCACTTTCACCAATTTCATTCGATCTTTCAAAGTAAAGCACAGAGTTACATTTGACCGCGACCGGGGCATTGTGGCACCCGTAATGTCATCCCTGGATGAAGGAGAGCGACTGTTGTACGAAGAACTCTTACGCAAGATGAGAGTTACCGGGCAGACCAATCTCAATCTCGATGTAGTCAACTTGCAGGCCTTTCCTCCCAGCCGGAAGCTCTATTCGCAGCTTCTCAAGTATCCCCAAGAAATCATACCAGTCATGGATCAGGTTCTCAAGGATCTTATGGTGGCGATTGCTGAAGAGGATGCCGCCAACGATATGGAGGGAATGAGGGGAGATGAGGCCGAGGAGGAGATCAATGAGATCATTTCCAGGGTCTACAAAGTTCGCCCCTGGGGAAGCGAGCCATGCAATATGCGTGACCTCAACCCAAGCGGTAAGGGGTTAATGCGCATGCCTACTGTCTCTGAACATCGATACTAGATACGGACAAGCTGATCACCATCAAGGGCCTGGTGATTCGTGCCACGCCTGTCATTCCTGACATGAAAACAGCATTCTTCCGCTGCCTGAATTGTTCGCACACCGTCCAAGTCGAAATAGATCGAGGTCGGATTGAAGAGCCTGGTAGATGTCCGCGAGACGTATGCAACGGCGTTGGGACAATGTCACTCGTCCATAACCGCTCCGAATTTGCCGACCGACAGATCATCCGTCTACAGGAAACCCCAGACGCTGTTCCCGACGGTCAAACACCTCATACAGTGTCTCTATGCGTCTACGATGAACTAGTAGATGTTTCAAAACCAGGAGATCGTCTCGTCGTGACGGGTATATTCCGCTCAGTGCCTGTCAGAGTCAACCCTCGTCAACGAACCATCAGAAGCCTCTTCAAGACATATATTGACGTGGTACATATCAAAAGAGGGAGTGATAAGCGGATGGGTTATGACAAGAGCACGCGAACCGACTCGATAAGAATTCCAGGTGTTGGAGGCGATTGGATGGACGACGAGGAAGATGCTGGGCTCGGAGCAGTCATCGGAGAAAACGAGGAAGCACGGGCTACACGAAGCAAGACAGAAGAAATGGAGCGAAAGCTGTTGGCTCTCAGTCAGCGTCAGGACATATACGACGTACTTGCTCGCTCGTTGGCACCATCAATATGGGAGATGGATGATGTAAAGAAGGGAATTCTTCTACAGCTTTTCGGTGGAACAAATAAAAGCATTGCGCGCGGGGGCGGTGGCGGTGGCCCAAGGTACAGAGGAGATATCAACGTTCTCCTAGTGGGCGACCCAGGAACAAGTAAGAGTCAAATCCTGCAGGTCTGTCCCATGTGTATAATTGGTCACGTAACTGACGTATGTCTTAGTATGTTCATAAAATTGCTCCTAGAGGGGTGTATACATCGGGTAAAGGCTCCTCGGCAGTAGGTTTGACGGCATATATCACAAGAGATCCCGATTCCAAGCAGTTAGTGCTCGAAAGGTGAGGTTTCGATTCCCGCTGCCTGATGGAGCTCATACGTCGAGCAGCGGGGCACTGGTTCTGAGTGACGGTGGAGTCTGCTGCATCGACGAGTTTGATAAAATGTCGGATGCCACCCGAAGTGTACTCCATGAAGTGATGGTGAGGTGCAGATTTGCGGGTGGATTGTGACTGAGACCACATAGGAGCAACAGACGGTATCAATCGCCAAGGCGGGTATCATCACAACATTGAATGCAAGAACGTCGATTTTAGCTGCGGCAAACCCAATTGGTTCTCGTTATGACCGCAATCAATCACTACCTCGTAATTTAGATCTTCCACCGACGTTGATCTCACGGTTTGATCTCCTGTACCTCGTTCTTGACAGAGTGGACGAAGCGACCGACCGACGGCTTGCCGAACATCTGGTTGGACTCTATCTGGAAGATACCCCAGATACCGCAGGTGTCGATATCATTGTCAGTACCTTTCTATCTGGCCCCAAAGATACTGATCATATAATCGTAGCCATTGGAAGAACTATCGGCTTACATTACTTACGCGCGCACCAAGATCCACCCGGTTATCAGTGAAGAGGCCGCTAATGAACTTGTTGCAGCATATTCTGCCCTGAGAAAAGTCGGAGAGGATCCAAGAGCGAGTGAGAAGACAATTACGGCCACGACTCGACAATTGGAGTCTTTGATCCGACTCTCCGAGGCCCACGCTCGGATGCGGTTTTCGACGACCGTGGATGCACAGGATGTTAAGGAGGCGAACCGCCTAATGCGCGACGCGATCCACACATCTGCCATGGACCCGAGCACCGGAAGAATCGACATGAGCTTGCTCAACACTGGGGTTGGTGCTCACCAGCGCAAGCTTCGCGGCGACTTGGGAAAGGAGATACTCGCGTTACTAGATGGACCGACAGGCAGGAAGGGAATGAAATGGGCTGATGCACTTGCGGCCATCAACCAACAGAGTAGCGTCGGCGTGGATGCTAGCGAGTTTGTAGAGGTCATTCGAGCATTGGAAACGGAAGGACATGTGAAAGTACTTGGAGAACGCGACAGACGGGTCATCAAGCGCGTTAATGCAGAGTGAATGGTGAGTGCAATGGCTTCTACGTGTCTCTCGGACATTAAACTGCGAATGGACAGCTGTTCGCGTCCTCGGACGACACCCGGTTGATTAATGCGGAGCTCTATCGAGCCAGGGGCTCACTCTGGTGCTGGCGCATAGAGGGGCGAGGCGTTGCGAGGAACAAGAGGGTGACGGTATTCTTGATGGGCCAACTGTTGTGTAGCGTCTGATGACAGTGCAATGAAGACGAGTTTGGCGACTGGATACCCACACACTGGAATTGGGCCGGACGTCGGCCGTTGAACACGGATCCTACCAAGACTTGATTTGACGGATTCTCGGTGATTTGAGTTGCTATTGGCTTCCCGTAGCCGTTGTCAGTCGTCGCTGTGGCGGCAACTGCGCATTTTGCATAAGAAATCTGTAATAAGACCCCTGCTCGTCATTTTATCCTTGGTCTCCCTCATCTCCTGCCTTCTCGTCTGGGAGCCAGCCAAGCGGCGAGCTCGACCCTCTCCGGAACCTTGAACCGCTCCTCGACTACGCAACAATGCTGCCCATCAAGCAGGACGGCGACGACCTCATTCCCTCGTTTTCAGACCATGAAACCGAGCTACTGCCGTCTACGCACGACAGAATTATTCGTCGAAGGAGTTCAAAAGGTTTGCCCCCACTGTGCCGATCAACTCGCTCTGTTGCTGACCAACGTGCATTGCCTTCGCTCCACCGTATACATCGTTTGTAGCATGCGACCAGTGTCGACGTTCAAAATCAAAATGTCAGCGGATCAGCGACCAGCCTTGCCAGAGCTGCGCTGCCCTTGGGCTTGGTGAGTGGCGTCCTTTGGTGACGAGCTTACCTGAATTCTCGCTAAATGATCCTCTTAGAATGCACATTTCTTGGTAAGCATGGTATTGTAAAACGTCACGGCATGGTTTCTTACGTAGCCCGTCTGGTTCAAAGGCCCCAGCCGTAAACGGTCCGTGTCTCTCCGTGCATCCTCAAACCTGCATCTAATGAAATCATCCAGAGGCCCAGCGAAAGGCTATCTCTCAGATCTCGAGATGAAGTTGCATCAGATGGAAGCACTCATCGGTGTTCTTCTCGCCTCCAATGATCCTCGTGCTGTATCACTTGTGGCAGACATTTCTCAAGACTCGGCTGCTCGTGATATCCTACAGCGTGTCGACAGCAGTGCTGTGGGTACTCGACAGCTATCACAAGAGCCCACAAATGCCCGTTCTGGCAGTGCTAGCGTAGGGAAGCGGATCGCCACAGAGCTTGCAGATTCAACTCAAGAGTGGCAGCGACACCTCGGTATGATTATCACGAACCGTGGTCTCGGGCAAACCACAGATGGTGATAATCTCGCGACTTTTGTTTGTCATTTATTTCTTACCATTGTCCAGCTTCTGTCGCGGCTGGGCAACATGGTTATTCTCCACACTCCAAGAGCACCATATTTCCCGGACTGCAAGCATTGAATCCAATGGTGCTTAACGCGGCGGGATCTGATTCCCGTTCAAGTAGTCCAAGCCGAAGAAGAAGGTTGGAGCCCTTGACCCCACTAACTGCAAACTCACCTGGTGCCACGGGCTCAAATGGTCCGTTTTCGGACAAGCGAGACAGCAAGTTTTTTTTCTGACGCAAGGGAATGGTCATTGACGTGTTGATAGCGTCCGTCATTCTATCTGGACGAGGTACCCCAGAACTATCAGACCCAGAGGATCTTCATGACGCTCTGGGGCAGCTTAGTCTGGATGACGCATCTCAGATACGCTATCACGGCAAAGCCAGCGGCCTTCACCTTCTTGGACAGACAGAACGGGTGGATCGTCGGGCGGAAGGTGGGATATGGTGAGTCTTGTAGCCGATGCTATGAAATGTAGTCCTGAGTGGACTTGCGCAGGCGATTTCCACCAGCGCGTGTCTGGCCCCCAACGGAGAAGCCAATTGAGAAAGCCAGAGCGCTGTTTGCTAGTGATTTCGGGATACAGTTACCAACTTTGGAACAGCAACGTTACCTCCTTGATGTCTTCTTCAACTGCATCAACCCAACGTTTCCCTTGTTTGACCGCGAGGCATTCATGCAAGCGTGGAGTCTGGGAATAGATGAATCGTACGTCTACACAACATGCAGCGTCAATTCACTGACGAAATGATGGAAATAGAACCGAGGCGCCTCCTGTCCCGACATTCATCCCCTCCCGTCTCCCTATCCCCCTCATGCTCGTGATCTTTTCCATAGCGATGCGCCTCACGTTCGATATCAACTCTGATGCCGCTGAAGGAACTATGTCTTCCACAGGGGATGAGTACCTTTCGGCCGCAAAGTATATGATGAGTTCGTCTCTCCGTTAGCAATCTCTTACAGTGCTGATAAAGCCACAGCTGCCAATCCATATGCTGCCTCACGTCCAGCAACGTGTCAGGCGTACCTTCTCATCGCTTACCGCGAGATTGGTATTGGTGCAATGAGCCAAGCATGGCTATTCCTCGGCGTCGCAATACGAATGGCCCAAGATTTGGGTCTACATCGAAGTGTAGACAAGTTTCACACCATCGCAGCAAATCTGTTTGCGGCTCAAGAAAAGGAAGCAAGAAACCGTGTTTGGTGGTGTTGTGTTGTTCTGGACCGATATGTATCGACCTATATTGGTCGACCTTGCATGATCTTCGAGCGCGATTACGATACGCCTCTACCAATCGAAACAAGCAGCGAAGCGGATGAGATTTGGACATCACCCCGCCTGCCGCCAGGGGACCATTCCCAACATCAACTAGAGCATTTCTATAGACCAACACAGTCCCATAGTATTGCCTGTCTCGGAGCAGCTTCTCGTCTGTGTGAGTGCGTTCTAGTATGCTGCTCGACGACTGACCACAGCAGCCTCCATACTTGGGCAGATCGTAGAATCACTATATTCGGTAAAGCAAGTGGTTCCTTCACGTCATCATGAAGCATCAAGGATTGAAGAGGCTTTGGAAGCGCTGTACCTAGAACTACCAACATACCTCAAGGTTGATTTGTCGTCCGGAATTCCCAGGAATCTACCTCCTCCACACATCGTGGTACTCAATATGCAGTATTGGAATGCAATATTGCTCCTTCATCGGCCGTTGTAAGTGATTGTCAGGTTTCCTCGCTATCTACTGAAACTCTAGAAGCATTCTTAAGCGAACGAACATCCGGCGCGACTCACCGGACGCTGTCAACAGTCCCGCCGACTCTGATGTTCTCAGAGCGTCGGCATCTCGCGCACTCGATCTCTGCAAAGTTGCAGCGATGAATGTCAGCAAGTTAGCAAAGGCATATCGGAAGACTTTCTGTCTCCGACAATGCTCACCCTTCTTGTGCTACTACGTATTTAGCGCTGCAATCATGCACGTCTTTCTTTGTGAGCAAATACCTTTTTTCTTTCTCAAGAGTCGCTGATATTCTTCTAGTAAACCAGCAGCCTGACAACGTGTCTGAATGCGTTGGTCACCTGCAGGAATGTATGGAGACTCTTCGAGGAATCTCATCTCTATGGCCCGCAGCAGGCAGAGGCTGGGAGCTAATTAATGGTTGTCGAGCTACCATCCGCCGGCCGACGCCTGTGCGTCACCTTGCAATGACAAACAAGAAGTCATACGACGATATCGCCCAGGCCTATCGCAATACTGCTCAGCGTCGAGTACTGTCACATGCTAAATCCCTTTCTCACTTTGGCCGTCATCACAATGTCTCACCTCCATCATCGCAACCAGAAAGCACTGTGGGATACGACCTCGGTACTTCGGCGCACACCCTCTCTTCTTTCCGTCCACAAACCAATCCACCTTCAGCAGGGCCATCCACACCACAATATGGATCATGGCCCACTGGGGATAGCAATATGCTCCCACCTAGTTTCAGCCAGATATCTCCTACTCACGCACGAAGCGCATCGGTAGGCTCACATCGCGACCAGCAGGCGCCAACAGCGATGCCCCATTTCTGGTCGGATCCCTTCACGGATTCCAGTTTACTCACATCAAACTATTACGGCCTCCAGGGTATGGGTCGGCAAATACAAATGGCTCTCGATCAGAATCCCAATACGCAGTATGGGCAGGTGAATTATACACCTTTTGAGGGGACGGGGTTCTGATTCTGGTGAGGCCTCTCTATTGTAGATATATGTTCGGCTTTCTGTCGTCCCGTAGTTCACCCACAACTGTATTCCCTGTCTGCAAGCTATCTCGAATCTACGAAAAGTAAGGGAGGATGTAGCGCAGTTTCTCGCGGTCGCTGGCCGTCTGGTGTGCAGGCTGCGTGACAATCGAGTATTCCATGCTCCCTTCAATCTCTGATGTAAGTTGATTTGAAGTAATGGCTGCGTGAAGCTCGGCGATAACGGCCTGGGCCACTTTGCTATTTGGCATGTTAACACCGAGACCAGAGGGATAACATAGGACTTGCCGCGAAGTTTCTGCATTGGTGTGTAACGTCTTGAGAACCTCTGATACTGTGACGACCTCTTCACCTGATGGATGTTAGCATGAGAGCCCGGGCATCGTGTAAGGGCATACTTTCTCGCCATGCGTCGTAATCTGTAGCAGTTGCAATCAGCGCGTAGCTAAAACACGTCAGATACAAAGGATGGGTAACTACAGATGCACACCTAATCTCCGCTTCTCGAGCGAGCTTCGCTTCGGGGAGAGTGCTCATATTGATGATATCTCCACCTAGAATCCGATACATTTTACTCTCGGCTCGAGTGCTGAACAAGCTACCCTCCATTACTACGACGCATTTGCCGGTATGAAGTTGCACACCCTCAGACTCTTTGAGAACGTTCTGAACAAGAGGGACGAGGAATGCTGAAAATGTCTTGGAAAATGGATCCCCGAATGTCGCATGGGCAACGATATTAGTTCCCTCAAAGAAACTAGCTTGACGAATGCCTTTGGTCCGGTCGATGATCTGATCTGGAATCACAAAGTCTCCCGGTCGGATTTCTTCTCTGAGAGAGCCAACAGCAGAGAATGCGAGGATAGCCTTGACTCCCAGATGCTTGAGCGCTGCGATATTGGCGGCATATGGAACAGCGCTTGGCGAATGAGTATGGTGTTTGCCATGACGAGCAATGAATGCAATCTGCTCTCCGGTTGGAAGCTGTGAAATTGTGATTGGAGACGATGGGTGTCCCCAGGGCTTTTGAGAGGGATTTCGTCAAGGGGGGTTTTGAGCCATCGTGGGGGCCACTTACAGTCATCGGGTTGACCTCTCGCCTCGGAAAGAGTCAGAAAATGACCTATATAGTGCTTTTAAATGTATACAGACACGAATGTGAGTTGATCCATATGATAGAGGCCTGAGCCACCAATGATCCCAATAACAACTGCAAACGAGCCAGTCTATCAGCAAATTTCAGGTCTGGTATTTAATTTTTAATTTTTACCAGATGAAGCCGTCTCTTCTGACATGTCAGCAGGTTCGAAGGTGAGAATGGCAGCAAGCTCGCCACTTGGACCGCCACTCCCTCTACTTCGAGTATCAGACGAGGATTACTGCGTTTATTCACGACGTTTTAGCGGTCTAAAGACTGCATTTTGACTCTTTACCGCTCTCTGAATCTAGCCATATGTCTCCTCCAGCCTTGGTCATCGTCGGTAGCGTCGTCGTCGCTGTAGGCGTGACAATAGCGCTTCATCAGGTAAGCTCTTATTCACGAAAAGCGAACGGATAGTGTCTCGTCTCGACCCGCGCACGCTAACCGAATGCTGCTCGCTAGTTTGTCTATGAACCGCATATTGCGCCAAAACTGGAGGTGCTCGTTGCGGATTGGACTCAAAGACGTCGAATGAGACGACGTCATCTTGCAGCACTAAGCCAGGACGACGACGACGATGCACCTCTGCAGGGTCACGACCGCTCGGATCCCACGCCGGTCGAGCTCGACACTCTTACAACGTCTGTTAGAGCCTCTGGTGTTGAAAATACGAACTCTGAGCATTTGGTCCAACGCCGACGGTCGCCAGGTGGTTCACACGAGTTGCTCATGCTGGAAAGGGTGCGTTGCCCGTATGAGAGATAAGCCAGACTAACCGCATCATATAGCCAAATGTAACGATACCATTCAATCCACTTGTACCGCATAGGCGACCAACTGTTGACCAGCACCCTGCAGAATCGCGGTCTTCCACCCCTTCCACTTTCTCCTCGTCCGCACTTGATACACGCTCCCCGTCAGCCGTACACGAATCACTCACAGCAGTAGAGGGAGACCATAGTCATCCTTCATCCCCTAGCGCGCTTGCAGATTCTCTGCTAGCAGACGACATTGCCTACTCAATCTTGTCACCCGTACACTCCGTTACTCACATTTCGCCACGTCCGCCGCTCGAGGCAATTCCTTCCACGTCCTCTGAAGAGGATGAGAGCAACGGTGGCGTACTGTTCAACGAAACACCGCTCCGTCGTCGTGATACAGTCACCTACCCGACTCTGCACATTCGTCCCCCGTCAGATGCTGGTTCAAACCCTGATTCACCGGATCAATCAATCTACCAGAGCGCCTTGGCAGAATCGCCTTATACACCTCACTCCTTTGTTAGTGCCCGAAGCGAGCTGCCTGGTCCCGCAAATAATACCACAGTAGTCGAGGGAGGGCCTCATTCGGGGCAAAGTACACCAAGATCAACTCGGTCTTGGTCGGATATTGCCTCTGTTACGAGTGAGGACCCCCAATTTGCCTTAGGAAGCGACGCCGAGAGCTGGGCTCACGTGAGCGACCGTGGGTGACCCGATGGCCTCAAGGCAAATGTCTTTCTGCCGATTAGTGCTCATTGCGAAATAGGATATCTCTCAGACGCGTTGTGGATTAGGTTCTATCACAGCTTTATTGCCAGCTTTAGCAATCGTTACACATTAAACTCCACTTTACGTGTCGAGGCATTCCACGGAACGTTTGTTGTCCGTTTTGCGTCTTGAGTGATAGGCTTTGTGTCTTCTGTATTTGAACCTGCGTTAGCCGCTGGAGTCTGCTTTGAGATCGGGAGTGGGCTGGCTTTGAGAGCGTCGTACACTCGTTGTGCATGCTCGGTGTTACGCACAAACCAACCACCGTACTTGCGATTGATAACAGACTCCACGACGTGAACCATGTTATCGTTGATGACGAAATCAAGATCGCTCGTCGTGATCATCTGCCCGTCGAGCAGAGTACCCTCATTATTTACTCTGGAGACGCCTCTACTCGCGGATTTCATGACCATCATTAGTTGCACTAGTTCTTCCTCATCCTTCTCGAGGAAACCGGCGAGTTTGCTGGCGTCCAAGCTGGTGTAGAGCTTGAGGTACGATCGCAGAGTTGGAACTTCTGCTCGTGCACGGATATCGTCCAAAAAGAGGGATAAATGTCGTGTAGCTGGTTCCTCTGGAGGATCGTTGACGTATACGGTAAGCGCGTCCTGGTCATTATACGGTGGTGCATTTGCGGTGATGAATTTTGGACAAGCGAAAAGGAAGAGTTCGCTGTAAGCGGCCAAGGCTTCGGAGGCAGCAGACGCTTTCGCTGTTGGCGAACCAGGGGTAATGGGAGTGGTCGGATTCGGGGTGATGAATGCATTTGACGTGAATGGCTGCGACATCTTCGATATTTGATCAGCATAGCGCTCTTTGACGTTGTTGAGAATTTGATCGTCAAGTTTGCTTGGTGAGAGACAATTGCAGATGGCGAAAAGTGCGTACATCCGCTCGGCTGTCTTGTTGATCTGGTGCATGCTCAGTTGGGATCAAAGACGTTTGAACTAACGTACTTGATCGTATTGATAACTTCGCGTGTGATACTGCCGCATTCGACCAATGAAGTTGAGGATTGACACAAAAGTGCGGATGGCGTCGTTGTATCGGCGAAGCGCCATGTAGGAGAAGCCGACATAATAGTATGTTGCGACGTGACATGCAGTGACTTTGGTGAAGAATGCCTGTTGGGTCTTAGATTTGCCTCGAGAAAGCCGTTGAACGAACCTTTTGGTTGAGCTCGATATTCTCCATCACTTTCAAGGCCAGTGTGAAATCTCCAAGAAGGACGTGAACTCTCAGGAGTCCTATCAGGCTAAAATATCCGAGCATGCGGTATAGTGGCTTTGATCCATACTCGCCCGCAATTTCCCTGTTAGATACTGTCACGGATCAGGATGAAAGGTGACAAAAAATACTCACACGAGCTCAATCTCGCTGCAGCCTTCTCGAACGCCAATCAGATACTCATTGATGCGGCTCTTCTGCACCAATGAATATAAGACATTGAGGACGGAATAGCAACTCCAAAGTTGCGAGCCCCCAGAGCTTTCTGCTTCTGATGCCAGCATCTGAAGCTCGTCCTCGCTTTTGAGCTTGGGCTTGGATCGCCATTGCGAGAAGGATTGGAACTGATAAATGAACTCGTCGATGATGTCCCAGAGCCACTGGTCAGGAAGGGTAAGCTGTACTGGGCCTTCTGAATCTAAATATCACAATGAGTAAGAACTCAGCCCCGAGTCCGATGAGCGCACTAAGGAGGTAGTTGAAGAGCTCGCAGCTGTTCTCGTACGAGTGAAATCTATCGTCCACATTTGGAGCTAGCCGTGAGTAGATATGCCTGGTAATTTCTCAATACAGAGCTCGCTAACTAGGGCAAACGCACCCACCGATAATAAAGCTCTCGATAGAGGATGAGAAAGACAGGATCTGGTCGGTTTGTTAGCAAGAGGTCATGAATTTATTGCTTCGAGAGCTCACTTACTGTCGTTGACGAGCGGTGCAATGATCTCTGCCTCTGGCCACTCTGTTTTGGCGTAAAACTGTTCGGTGAACCGGTTCCAGCCATTCTCGTAGCAAGCAGTGATTTCCGGAAGATTGTTATTCAAAATAGCTTGATGGAATTGGATGATGAACTAGGCAAACCGGAATGTTAGTGGTGCGAATTGCAGAACAGTATCGGTTTACTCTTTTGACCACGTCGGGGACCTGAGCAAGAGCAACTTGTTGAGCGACATGTTGCTGCATCGCGATGAGCGTGGCTTCGTCGATCCTAGGCACTGCTGGCGCATATATATGAGCACTCGACGACGGTTTGGTCATGGATCTTGCTCACCATCCTCATAGAGGCCGCCATAGTTGCCAATTGTAAGATTTAGTCCAACGTCTGCAAGATCGTCCGCGTCGTCGAGCTCTTGCTCATAGTAATTTGCGCGTTGTGACATTTTATCGTTAGCGTCGAGGTACAAGAGTGGCTGAACCTTAGAATTGTCTATTGGCCGAGCGGTATATACAAGAAGCAGATTACAGTTTAGATATAAAGGCATTATTTTTGGCGTATTTCCCGGTCACGTACGCCGCCAGTCCCACTCCTACATAGATTGTCAAATCGCCCTCGTAGGAATTTCCTATCGCACATACCCAAGGAATGGGGAACGGTTTGGACAATAAGATGTCCAGAACCTTTCATCCGTATGTTAGAAGCGTTGACTGGTCGCCTCCAAACCGTCAATTCTCGTCGCCAGAATATATCCTTGAGCATATCCTCTTCTTCTCTGGAACGATCATCAGTACTATGTAGCGTGAAATAAGGAGGTCGATTACCCAACACCAGACATTCCACTCATAATCCAGTGAAGCTCAACCCTCTCGTCCATTTGAGGCAATAGCTCCCAGACTTCGCGTGCTACCCGCCTCTCAGCGAATACCGCGGCTTCCTGTCAAGTGTTATCGCAAAGAAGTCGATGGCGCTGGTTATAGCAGACCTGATATCCAGATGTTTTCAACCGTATTCGCCCCTCGTCGTCGTCGAACATTGCATGGTCGACATAGGCTTCAAGCACTTTTCGATCCCATTTGTTGAAGAAACTAAGCTGTAGCAAGGACCTCATGGCCTCCTCCCTATGGACAGGTTATTTGGACATTTGACTCCTTCAGAACGACCATCATACCGCGACGCCCAATCTACTCTTCGACTAACGGTTGCGACAAGTGGAAGTGATGCGGCAGCTATCGCGTCGTGTAGAAATGGGGCATATATGACTGGGTCAATTGGCAACACGTCTGAGAAGAGTTGTGGCATATGTAGTGCTGCTCTACATCTGTAAAGTCTTAACCAAGACCCAACACATGCTCGCTACAACTTACGTGCTCACGCCTCCCAGGGAATGACCGCATGCTACCAGGATTCGATGCGAAAAGCCACGAGTGGCTCTATGTGTCGATTCGGAAGTCGAAATGGGTTCAAGATATACGGGGAGAATGCCTCCAGGAGATTGAGGAAGATAGTGAAGTAAGAAGTTTAAAAGATCCCGAGCATTGTCTTGCCAGTTGACTAGATAGCCGTCAGCATTTCCCAAAAGTTCGAGAGAGTCTCTACATATAGTTCCTAATCGTCCTTCGTTGAGGAGTGCGCTATCTCCATGATTGACCGAATCAAAGAACCACATCTCATCCACAGTCAAGCCAAATTCTTTTGAGGAGAAAACTGCCGCTTTAATGGCCTCTTCCCAGGTCTAATAGTGATCTAGTCAATATTTTCACCCTACCGGACGGTAACACTGCACCTCTTTATGAAACCCGTTTGCGTGCATAAATGTCATGGTCACCCTGGGCTGTTTTGGCTCGGAGTATCCCTGAAATAACCTTTGGCTGGTGAAGCGATTGACCACCATCCACAATGGTTGTTCTGGCCAATCCTCTTCGTACACAACCTCGGCGTTGACATCTCGAAGTGCCGCGAGTTGTTCAGTGGCAGCAGTTACTTTGGATTTGCGATTTGGGTCCGAGAACGGAAACAGAGGTGTTGGACCGGTGTCACATTTTGACCTTGGGCTCGCGGCTGGGAACACCTAAATACGAGACGTGAGTAAACGTCAGAGAGCTACAAAGTACCAACGTGTGTACTCAGTGTATAGCCGGGGATAACGCGTTCCGAGTAAGGGGCTTGTGTTCTTTGGGCCGCAGCTCTTGGTAGAGCGACGCGAACATGATCCGGGATTGCCTTTGGTGGACTAATCGCATGAAGAGGTCTTGGATTCAGGGATTCAAAGGGTGGATACGTGATCTGTGTAGGCTTAGGGTACGAGAACATTGTCGTGGCACGGTCGAAAGCAGGTCGTTGAAGGCCGACCACCGGCAAGAGCTCCCGATTACCGGTTGGATCAAATCTCACACAAGGGCTCAACACGAAGCATGACGACTGTATAATACGCGACTAATAAGTAGATAAACCACCGCCTCTCAGAGACGAATCGGTTAATACAGGACTGTCATTGAGCAGGCCCCGTTGCAACGTCTGGTTTAGGAGGGGCAGCTGAGGAGCTTGATTGGGGGGTCGGAGGTGACGTAGAAGACGCGGAAGGGGCGAGTGACTTTTGCTCGAGGTTCGCTGGGGTCGACGTGACCGAGCTGACGCTCTCGCGAAGTCTCGACGCTTTGTTGCTGAGAAAGCTACCGACGCTGCTTCCCCATGTTGAGAATGTGGCGCTTGCACGAGATGGTGCGGCTTCGTTGGTCGAGGTGGCAGATGATACCGACGCCATCGACGCCAAACTGAGGGGTCGAAGCTTCTTTTCACCAGAAGGTGGATTGAAAGATGATGGGGGAGGTGGTGGAGATGTTACATCTGGGGATGTCGCACTCGTTGCAGTCGTAGAATTGTTCGCAAACGGATTACTAAAGGATGGTAGTCCGAGGCCACCACTCGAGGCCTGCCTCTGAGCTACTATCTGATTGACGCCACCGCGGACACCTTCCACTGCTTTGAAGAAGCCAGTTGAGCCGGCAGCGAAGGCAGAGCTGAGAGCCTGACGAGTGGGGGCGAGCTGCTGATCTAAATGCAGGTCTGTAATACCTTCCTGCAAACGCAGGCCAATGTCGCTGACAATATTTGGCCTTTCCTCGCACGGATGCCTAGGAATGATTCAGCGACCATTCTCGTCTACCTGCACAAACCTACTTGGGCTCAATGATGTCGAACAAAACTAAATCTGTTATCCTATCCCAAACGGCGAAAGCGTTGGTGGTTTGAAATGCAGAAAGGAATAATTCGCCATAGTCCTCCCAACTTGTATTTGGCTCGCCTGTGCTCGAGTTGAGTGTGACTAGTGAAGAACCTTGCTCGTTCATACCGGTCGTCAGAACCGACTGGCCATCAGTCAATCGGTAGTTGTGATACTTGATTGACGACAACGCCGAGGATATATATTCTTCAAACTTGGTCCGTAGATAGTCATCGGATCCTTTAAACCTTTAGAGAACGTTAGGAATCGCGGTACAAATGGTTTAAAGTACTGACTGCATGCCCGTAGGACGTGTAGGATCCTGTTCGTTCCAAGTATCGTTGACATCTTTGACAAGATCGTCTATCCATCTGCGGTCTGCCGCAGTGAGCGCAACCATTCGCTCCACATGTGGAGTCCGATACTCAATCTGACTTGTCTCTATCTGGAAAAAAATAAGTTCATTTCAGAGCAGGTCTATCAGCGTCTAGGTGACTCACATTGACAAGTAAATCGATATCTTTGTGTTGGGTGACAATGTTGTTTGTACTTCCACAGAGACAGCTCTGGGCTGAGAGCATATCAATCTGCTGTAAAGGGAGATATGGTTGGAAGAAGGAATCCTTGACCGCAGTTAGTCCCGCACTCCAAGTCTCTGAAAGGTACCGACTTTGCCAAAGATATCCAATGGGAGGCCCATGAATTCCATCATACTCTGTCGGTCAGAGGTTCGGAGCTCGCTGGGTTTCTTTAATGTAGGGGCCCTCCGGGCAAGATTTGGGTCACCACAGTCTTCCAACGTCTGCAGTAGACCTGGTACAAGCGAGACCAGCGAGTACTGGTATGTGCAGAGTCTTTCCACTGGGTGTCCAAAAAATACAATCTATTGAACGGTCATGGGTGGACGAAAAGATGCGAAATGTATGCACCTTTCGTTGTAGCATAAGAGCTTTTACCAACGTGAGCGTTCGATGCCGGAATGCATGCAAGAGCTCTCGGCTTGTTCAGGGCCAGTCAATATTGGCTGTAGCGACCATCTTGGACTCACATGCTCGTCCCCATGTAGAAGCCACTTTCCGTCAATTGAGTGCGGAGACTGTTTTCGAGAGTGCTATAAAAGTCGACTAAGATATCCATCTCTGTAAAATCTCTCTGATTGAAGAACGCTCTTGTCACTACACCGAGTTTGTCTCTGTCGATCCGTCAGAGAGGTTTATTGTCAAAGTCAGATCCCACCTGATAGGTCCAAACACTGGTTTACTGGCCAGAATCACGACAGCCTTTTGAACCGTTGAACGAGTGACCACTTCTGATTTGACGAGCAACTCGGAAGCGGGTATCTGTCTATTGCAAGAAATGGCAAAGATAGTCGAAGAGCCTGGTTTTGCCGGATTCAGATGAAAGTAACTATAGTCTTCTTGATTGAGATGTGCGCCATCCGGGAGAGCGAGGAAAGGAAGAATCTTGACAATCTCTTCGTCTTCTTCTAGCAGCTTTCCCTGACTAAACTCTATTCTTGGACCCACCTGTCGTTTCATGAGTCAAACCTCGAGTATCAAAAAAAAAGACACTGACCGCATGGTCAAAATCGACGAGTGCCAATCCAAGAATCAAAGGATCTCGAGTAAGCGGCATGAGTACGCTTTCGGGTCGAAGTTTTCGCTGAGACTCGGAGGAGATGGAGGCTGTATCCAATGGGGGTGAGGTACCTGGGCGGTGGTCTCTCACATCGCGAAGTGCACTGGTGCTGCCGTCTGTTTCCTTCATGATACCATACGTCTCTGGATCCTTTGGCTGGGGGCTTGGACTCCTGGCCAAAAAGGGAGCATTGCTGGCGGCTGATGGGATGCTGCTCATGGCACCAGCGGACAGGGGAGCAGATGGAAAGCCTGCACTCTGAAAGGCGGCAAACGGCGTGTTTGGTGATTTGGAGAGCGCACTTATTGGACTGATGGGATTCAAGCTGGAATCAGTTTCGGTGGCAATTTGTAGACTAGAAGAGCTTGAAACGGCATGAACCGTGGTCGGGAGCAACGAGGGCGGGTTGGGAGGACTGAGGGGAATATCCTCCTGCGTATCTTCGTCGTCTTGGTCGTCTTGAAACTTGTTGGTTGTGGCCGTGGTATCTCCCAACGCATCGAGCAACGCCTTGTGCTTGTCTGGGATGTGATTAGATGCGTTTAAAGTGTTCATTTCTGGCTTTGTAGTGTCTAGCGTGTCTGTTTCCCCGCTGGCTGCTGGTTTCTCCTGCCGGGCCTCGTCGGTGAGGGCCATGGAGCGCAAGCTGGCCGTGTCGTCGCCGTCGCTATCGTTCTGGACACTGGATGGTCGTTTGCTGAGTGTGGACATTGCGCTCGACGTTGGGGCTAAGCGGCAAAAGGGAGGACTGAATTGGCCAACATTTAGAGCTGGCCACCTCACTCTCCTTTTCTTGACTTTTTCTACAAAATAAATGGCGCCAACTGAGAAGCAGCCTTCGCGATGGCTCGTCGTCTGTATCTTGTCTCCGTCCGCGCCGTGTAACGCGCTGCCTTGTCTGAGTGGAATGCTGACGCTTTGCGTTTATTGCAGACTGCGACCGTCCTCTTTTACATGTTTGCAGCCATTTGCATGATCATTGTCAACAAATGGGTTCTCCTCAAGAGCACGACGCCCCTCTTCTTCCTCCTCGCCCAGCTGCTCATCGCCGTCGTTCTCTTCCTCATCACCCACGCTCTCGGTCTCTTCAAAATCAGTGTATTCCTCCAGTGGGACGTCTGTGTCGGTCTTTGGCCAATGATTCTCGCCAATGTCATCGGCCTGAGGTGAGTCTATCCGTAATTCCCGCGAAACAACGGCCAATGGCCTGTATACACTCTACCAATTCTCGGATGATTATTCATTCGACCGTCCCATGCAAAACGCAGCTATCCTACCTTTAGCCGCCCTCGTAGCAACAACATTATGCTGACTACTGAATATAGTGCAAACAACTATTGCCTCAAATACGTCGATGCCTCATTCTATCAGATAGCGCGCGGCCTTGTGCTCCCGCTCACAGTCGTCTTGTCGCTCATCTTCCTCAAGGCCTCTAGACCATCCATCCGCGTGCTCGCTGCATGTGCAGTTGTTACCGCTGGATTCTTCGTCGGCGTTCTCTTGGACGGCTCTCCCAGCAGCGATTCTAAAAAGGCCAACTCGAACATGATCCTCGGTGTCGCATTCGGCTTGCTATCCTCGGTCACGACCGCTGGACATGCCATCATCATCAAACGCTCCCTCCCCGTCGTCAACAACGATGCAATTGAGCTCGCATGGTACTCCAACGTGCTCTCGTCCGCGCTGCTCATACCTGTAATGCTCATCGTGGGCGAAGGTGCCGATATCCTCGACCTCGTGAGCAGCCCTCTGTATGTCGATGGTCGGATGAGCGGACTTGGCCACTTTCTCTGGGGTTCAATGGTCACTGGTCTTGTTGGGTGGCTGCTCTCCATTGCAGGAGTGCTTTCCATCAAAATCACTTCCCCCATTACCCACATGGTGTCCAGCGCCGTCCGTGGCATCTTGCAGAGCGCAATGGGAGTCTGGGTCTTTGGTGACATTATCACCACTGGGCGAGGCACCAGTATCTTTGTCATCCTCGCTGGATCTGCTTACTACACGTGGGCTAAGAATGAGGAACTCTTGGAACAGCGCGCACGCGAAGCAAACGCCGCCAAGTCATTCGAAGTGACCCCTATCATGTTCGATGCCGACAGAAGGCCCTCGAATGATATTGAGAGCGGAGCCGAGGACGTTCCCGACTCGGGGAGATGGCATAGGCGGTCTCGCAGCCACGGAAATGGCTACAACAGTGTCCCACTGGACGAAATCCGCACACCGGACCTGACGACCGAAGAAAGAAAGCTAGATGACCCACGAGGAAAGTATGCAGACTAGGCACCCCTCAATCATCTGTTGGAGTGGACTGTTTACAGTATTTATCCATTTGCGCTAGTCATAGAAGCCTGTTGCATCATGTCACTCTACTGATATTCCGACAATATTATCCCGAGTCCGTGCGTGATTCAGCCATAAGCGCTTGTCACTCGATACCGGTAAACAGCCCGTTAGTCACCTCTTGCCCACGATCCTTGGACCCGTACCGTCTTGATGCTGACCTATCTGAGTTCTCCAATGCTGGAAAGAGTCGTCCGGTTCTCCGAAGAAGAGGATTCCGCACTTGCAAAGGCCGTAAAGGAAGCGACTACCGTCATCGAAGAGACTCTCGAGATGGACGGGTAAGAAATCTCCACCGAAATGTGGTCGAGAGATGTTCTTCATCCATGTCACAAATTTAATGCACATCCTGCAGTGAGGAACATACCGCTATCAGCTTCAACGGTGGCAAAGACTGTGAGGAGCAAACTCGTGATCCTAAAATTCCCTAAACTTTTGCTCGTATAGGCACGGTACTTCTCCATCTCCTGGCAGTCTGCTTATGGCATCGGAAGCAGCGACGACGAAGACAAGATGCAGCCCAGCCCGACAAGGACCGGGAACCCCCCTCCAACGAACTCTCACCGGCGCCCACGTCTCATTTCAGGGCTCTCTACGTAACCTGTAGTGCACCATTTTCGGAGGTGGACGCGTTTGTGGACGCTTGTGCGTACTCGTACAACTTGGATCTTGTATGCACAACGCCTGGGGGACTTCCGATGAAGGAAGCTCTGTTTCAGTACAAGGCCAAAGAACCGGATGTGACGAGCATCCTAGTGGGAACCCGACGAGACGATCCGCATGGAGGTACGTCAGTTGTGAAATAGCCACGTCTGCAATCCTGATGCCTCTTTCTGGTGTAGAATCGCTGAGTTTCCGAACGCCCACGGACGAGGGCTGGCCATCCTATCAGCGAGTGCATCCTATCATCAACTGGACGTATCAACAGATATGGGAGTACCTCAGAATGTTTCAAGTACCTTATTGCGATCTATATAACCAAGGGTAAGTTTTCTGACTCGACCAGAACGGTTCCAATGACACACCATCCTGTCGCCACTAGCTACACGTCGCTTGGCTCTACCTTTAATACGTATCCAAACCCAGCTCTGAGAGAGGCGAATGGGCACTATCTACCTGCGTATGAACTCAAAGATGGGTCGAAAGAACGGCATGGGCGAACTCGGACAGGGCCGATCACTCCCGCTTTATAGCCGTGTTGGTTGCTATTTAACTACGTGCTTATAGACGTGTCTATCCCTTGGATTACCTCGACGACGCACGTGCCAAGGGTGCCGGGTTTTTGCAACGTCAATGGATCATTTGTCCTCGACCATCATGTTACTCGACGACCTCGGTCATTCGGTCGTCGCCGTATCAGAACGAAATTCATGACTCGAACTATGAACCCTGGTCATGTTTGCCGATCATAGCAGTAACCTATCATTGCGCTCGCAACGCGTCAATGGCAACGGCAATGGCAACGGCGTCTGAGTAGTGAGCGCCACGGTTGATTTCTCTGCATACAAATACGCGTAGGACTGTCCTCAGGAGGGATATTGGTGCGCATTTTTCGTTGGGAATGCGCATGTCGATTTGCATACGCGTGTGGTGCTCACCTGCACCTGTTTTATCTATAGCAGACGCGTTCACAGTCACAAAGAGAACTCGAAGTTGTAGAGGCCGGGAGACGGACGCAGGTCACGTGACTTGACCCGCCTTATTGGTTTTGCTGGTTGGAATTTGCACTTTGGAGCCGACCTCTCTCAGGCAATCACTCTATGTGATTGCCAGTAGCCCCACAACTTTCTTTGAGGATCTCAAGCGCATCATAAGTCACATTCACGACAGGCTTACCATGGATCATTGTAGGCGTGGCCACCGGAACGGAACCCAGACTCGGATTACGGATTATCTATGCTCCACAAGTAATGGTATGTCGCTCGTGATGTCTGTTTCTTTGGAAGTTGTCCGACCTTGTCGAGGCCTCCTGACGAGCAGTGGCCTCGACTTCCCCCGCCTCTGTGGATTGACGGCTCGTGTCTGGTACGGATACTGACCGGAACACTCCAGATGTTCGCCTGGAAAGCACAGTATTCGCTTCTAGGCGTCGCGGGGGAGATGGAGAATTGGGCCAGTATGTGAGTAGGTTCGGTCGTCTGGTCACGAAGAATACAGGGTGCTAAGCGTGTTCGCCATCTTGTTGCCAGTTCGACTTTGAGAGATTTGATCAAGATCAACGCAGTCACCAACACAACAACTTTGGTCGGGAGGCTGCCATGGGCGATCTCGCCTCTGGCTTCGAGGCCATCTCGGAGCCTATCACCGTCGTGAAACAGGAAGCACTCGAGCTGATCGACTTTACAATGCCCAATATTATTCAACCGGTCCCGCACCGACATGATAAAATGTCTGCGACTGAGCTGCTAACCGAAACAGCCGATCAACTCCAATTTGTCAGTGTTCTGGAATTCTTTTTTCTTTCGCTTATAAGCGCTTTTTAGTCACACACGGTAAACCCTATTACCCTCACCTGTACCACCTCCATGAGCCTCCAAAATCTCCCAACTGGCCACCTGGCATCAGCAGGCTCACCCATTTACTCTCCTACTGCAGATACAACAACAGAACGGACCATCAAGGTACGTATCCCAACATCAGGAGTGGTGGCTTGCTCATCAGGCAAACAGAAACGCAAGCCCCCTGCTCCTCGATACAGCCCTAGGACGACCACAGTCTCGAGAAAGTCTTATGATGGCCAGGAGCGACCGCCTGGAACGTTTGTCTGCGACCAATGCCACAAAGGTCAGTATCCGCGCAGACTCCTCTCGATAATGCTCATAAATTGTCCAGGATTTGCTCGCTCTGATAATTTCACGCGTCACAAGCGCACGCATGAGGGCTTTGTCGGTACGGATTCGCTTTTCCCCAAACCGGGTTCTGTAGATCACTAAACTTTGTCCAGATTGGATCTGCCCCGTCCCCATGTGTCTCAAGAGATGCAGTCGCGCATCCAACGGGTGAGTCCCCATACCCTTTTTGTGCGCAGGCTCATGGATTCAAAGCGGAGAACATTTAGCAAAGGTTCATCAACTTGAGGGCAGGTGTCCTCAATGTCAACAGGATTTCAGGCGACCCGATCTCGTCCGCCATCTGAGCAACAAAGAATCCCCATGCCATCCCTCTCGTTGGCCGAGCTCTGCGCCTGGCCATTTCCAACACCCCTCAACCAGCAAATAGAACCCTGATATACTTTCTTGTTCCCCGCATAGACACTCTCCTACAATGCATCGAGTATCCCAACTCACGAGTATTGCCACTAGGAGACGATTGCTGATGGTGCATGTCGCGCCCTGCCTCGTCCGACGTTTTGTTTCTTGTATTCGCGTCGTTTGAAAGTGTAGAAAACCCCCTAGATTATACAAATATAGCTCTCTGTAGATTTGCCATGGAGGGGGCCGCCGAGTTTGCTCATTTCGACCTGACCTCCATCCTTGGTCCCGAGTGCAACGGCTGCGGACACTGGGCCGCCACGTATAAGCCAAAGGACGTCAACTACCGGACAATTATGGACTCTACCTCGTCTCATTACCCTTCAGCTGGCGAGATACAATCTGTCGCCGACCAGACGTTGCAGCCGCTCTTCATTTTGCTCTCCTATGGGTTCCATCAAGCACAAAAGGGATTTAACTCTATACCAGGATCTGCGGTATTGCTCAGGTATGCGCTCTATCGTCGCCAATGACTTACAACGGCTAATGGTCTGACTTTGGGAATTTAGGTATATCCGCGAAAGCCATCGGAATGACCCAGGAAGGACGCTCCTCGAAGTTTTACTCGCTCTATTTGCTCTCTGGACGCTAGTTCAAAGTCGTCGGCGCGCCGAACGCGTCGCAAAGAGCTTTGTCAAACTGACCGAAGAGGTAAACCTTTCCAGCCCTCGTCGCACGTCATTGTGAATAATTCTCACACATATTCGGAATAGGAAATCAATGAACTCGTTGAGGAATGGCAACCAGAACCCCTTGTCCCAGAGTTGTCCGAGGAGGCTTTGACTGCGTGGTCAAAGACACCCATCATTGTTGGTCCAGCCAGCTCTCGGCCTCGCGTTACAAATTCTATCATCGACCCCAGCCTGGCGCTCACACCGGCCAACCCTGTTCTCGACCCGAGTTTGCTCGCGACGGCAAAGACAAAGGAGGTCATCAACCTCGCCAGCTTCAACTTTACAACGCCCCCCACAACGACTTCGAGCAGCAGCCCAAAGGGTAGCGCTGAGCCTCTTCCCGGTACGGAAACGGCCGTTGCGACCTTGCGAAAGTACGGCTTGGGCTCCTGCGGTCCCCCGGGATTCTATGGTACTATGGACGTTCATATCGAGTTGGAGAGGTCGATTGCTTCCTTCCTTGGGACCGAATCCGCCATTATTTACAGCCAGGGCTTCTCGACGGCGTCCAGCGTCATCCCTTCCTTCTGCAAACGAGGGGATGTCATTGTAGCAGATAGAGGCGTCAATTTTATTATCCAACGTGGCATGCAACTCAGTAGAAGTACCATTTGCTGGTACGACCACAACTCTCTTCGTGCTTCGCCAGGTTCATCGTCGACATCTACTCTTGAGGGTGTCCTCCAGCACCTCGAAAAGGAGTTTAAGCGCAAGAAGAAGCCACTGACCAGACGGTTCATCGTGACAGAAGGCTTGTTTGCGGACACCGGCTCGTTGACTGATCTGCCAGAGCTCCTGAGCATCGCCGAAAAGTACAAGTACAGAGTCATTCTCGATGAAAGTTTCAGCATTGGAACCCTTGGTCGCACAGGTCGTGGACTCACAGAACTGTACAACGTTCCAGCGGAAAGAGTGGATATGATTATTGGTATTCCACCGCCTCATCATGGCTGTTCACTGCTAACACTATCGTAGGCAGTCTCGCTAACACAATGTCGTCCGCCGGAGGCTTCTGTGCGGGCTCCACGGTCATGTGCGAGCACCAACGTATCAATTCGACCTCGTTTGTCTTCTCGGCAGCTCTTCCCGGATTGTTGGCAACCGCAGCCAATGAGAACATTTCCAATTTTTTGCGTTATCCGGAAATGTTCAGCATGCTTCAAGATAATGTGCGCGCAGCTCGTGGTGTCCTCCAGGGTATAGACACGATGGAGATTCTCTCACACCCCGTGAGCCCGATCATCCACCTTGCGATCAAGGCACCGTCTGCCACCAGTCTCTCCCCCAGTGCGGCAGCACCCTCTCACAAACCCTCGAACCCCAATCATCTAGTGATTCGCGACGCACCAGTATACGACGTTGCGAAAGAAGAAGGTCTCCTTCAAGAGGTTGTCGATGCCGCTCTTGTTCAAGGCGTCTTAATCACGCGTGCAAAGAGGCTGTATGGCGAAAGCGAGGACAAGGCGGTTAGTAAATCTTACAATACTGGATCATAATGCTCATCATCACACAGCCTCTTGGCCAGGAATGGCGTGTAGCTCGCCCAACCGTTCGACTTGCTCTGAGCAGCTCACTCACCAAGAAAGAAACGGAAAAGGCCGTTACGGTTGTCAAGAATGCTTGGGTCAAAGTAATCAACAAGAGACGATAGACGAATTGCTGTAAACGATTTGATAATTCACGCCTAATAGACATGTTACGACCTCGGGGCAAAATGCTTATGTTCAGTATTTATACAGCGGATTACATGTGGTACAACCAAAAGAAATGGGTCTCAGGCGGTTGTACGAGCATACAATCCTAGGGAACACTCCGTGCCAAAGAGGAGACCGGAGGCGAATGAGAGCGCAATAAACGAACGGTTAGTGGGAAAAGTATACTGCAACGCAGCGGAATCAGCTCTCGTCTTCAGTAAAAAGCAGATCCAAATCAGGGGCATAAGGGGCAGGCTTTAGCTCGAAAACGACGTCCTCCATCGGGCACGCGCTTTGCAGGTCGGATTCTACGTACCTAATGCAGCATGTCAGCAGAGGTGCCAGATTTCGAGGTGAATCATACGTACGGGAAGGTGTCTAGATTGGGTAGGGGGTCGGCGGTTGATGAAGTCGTTGTCGGTAAAGGCTTCTTGATGTCGATCGGCTCTGCACGCGTGAACCATGACGGAGTGGGCACGCGACCTTCATAATCTTCTGTCAAGAGGGCGCCCATCCATTCTGGAAGGGGGCCTTCATCCTTTTCGGATGTTTGGTTCGATTCTCCTCTATCCTCTTCGTTTACTTCTGCCGTGGGTGTGGTATCCGGGGGAGAGGGGGATTGCTCAGGTTCAGAGCTTGAGGGAGAGCCACGGAGTTTCTTGGCGACAAGATTGATGAGATAGCTAGGATGGGCTAAAAAGGATACAAAATTTAGAGCTATTCAAAGATGCGAGCAGAGACCGAGCTCACCCATTGCTGGCCGTGGATGATTCTTCACGTAGCCGCCTTTCTCCTTGACAGGTTCACGCTGCCGTTTATGCTGGAACCAATTGACAACGACAACTGGAGGGCTGTTGAGAGTGAGTAAACAATCACAGAGTTTGATTGGCCGGGGAGGAAAAGACCAAAATTACGTGAATATACGTACAGTCCGAGCTGTTGGGCCAGAAGCTCCTTCTGAAGAGTTGTAGGGTACTTGTCAATATCGTAGGCAGCGTAAAGTCCCTTCTGTTGTTCGTCCGTGAAGATTGTCCGGTTCTTGCGGCTCGTCAACGAGTACGTTCTTGGTCTCTTTTCCTTTGCTACACGTTTTGCATTTCCATGGCGTTTTATTATGGATTTTTGCGGGCTTGCCTGGGGCACACTGGGGTTGGCGACCTGGTCCATTTGAGTTTGTTGGGCGGACGTGGACGCCGTCGTTCTCCTTGTCTCCATGATATCGTTTCTTGACAATACCGCCGTCTCGGGATCCGTATGCAGATAGAGTGTTCAACAGTTGATTTCAAAGCGACCAACGGATGGTAGTGTTGGCAAGCCGAAGCTTGTCAGGCTGTCTTCCGGTAGAGATTAGGTCTTTAAAAGGGCCGCAAGGAGGTTTGAAGTGAACGAAAGTCGGTTTTATATCCCTGAAGTGCGTCCAAGTGTCGTACGCGGAGGTGGCGCGGTCAGGTTTAGGCTTAGGGGCGATTCGAGGGGTGAACGGGTAAAGCAGAGGCGAGGATCTGATGTCAAGATGCGTACGATAGGGCGGATTGCAAGGCCACGGGCGGAGACTCCACCGTGCGCGAGCGTGTTGGATCTGGCTGGGCCCAAGTTGGCTACTCACCACCTGGGCGACGTCGGATCTCATCTGGCAGAAGTATAGAAGGCAAAACATGATATTCAAGTAAATTATAGAGTGCATTTTGTCATTATTTTGCGCCCAAGTCAGCGCTGCTCACGGCGCTTTATTCTGTGCATGCAGAGTGTTGGCGACTGACCAGGAAGATGCATAGAAGCATAGTTAAAGTGTAAAGGAGTATAATTGCTACCATATTTAACATACTTGGTCGTACATATGTCCGTCAGCCAGAACTCCTTGCCACAATGTTGACGGGATGCTCATCATAAAGACTAGCATGACAGGCATCTGATTCTGGGCAGGAGGTGTGTGTGCCCAGGCAATGTACTGGACCTCTCCATCTGGCTGGTGGAGTGAAAGCTCATACCCACCCAGCCATTCCCCAGATACGCGTTGCAGTATTCACTTGAAAACCAGAATTTGAGCATTCGTCGATATAATCAAGTGACAATTCGGTCTTACAGCCCAATGAACATTATGATACCGCGGTAGGAGTCCAACCAAAGTATCTTTCTGCTCCTCGCTCGACCCACAACACAGTCAAGAGTATATATTTGATTCAATCATTGCTTTTTGATAATATAGGCTATATCCCCTTGGTCTCGCAATTGCCATGAAGTAGTGAAGCGATAGCAATATTCACTTTTTGGCAGTATATTGCACTCGGAGATCTCATTCAAATTATTGACATTGATTCTGAGATGATTGAGGGTCCCACCAACGTTGGACTCGTCCTCTTCCAATCGCTGGTGCGTTGACGACGTAGAAATGGACATTACGGGCGAGCTGTCGTCGTGGCAGGCACAGTACAATTCAACGTTCCCGTCAGCAAGTAGCCGGGGCGGATAGCGCACATGCCAGAAGCGACGATAAGCCATTTATCAACACGTCCTGCGTTGGCAACAACCTTGGAACCCACCACGACCGTACCAACTTACAAGCAGTGGAAATATGGCCGAGCAAGAGGCGCAGACGTGGGTAAGTCACCTTGCACAACTCTTGTAACAGATAGGCTGTCCGCTGACCGACGACGAAAGGTGTCCACAGGAAGAGGTCAAAAATGAAACAAAACGGTTGGGTTGCTTATTGACATAGTTCAAGGTGGCGCCGGAAACTTTCCATACACTCCAAGAGCACTGTCCAAGCGAGCGGCAGCCCCCGTGAGCGCACCCGTAGGACGAGAGGTTGATTACAGGCGCCAAAGCGTGCGTATAGTCTCCAAGGTCTGTGTCAGACTAATAGTCGATTAGATTGCACGCTCTGGGCGTAACGGAGTTGGGTACTGGGAGCCGACCCCAGACGACGAAGCTAGGCAGAAAGAGGCGGAAGAATACGAAAGAGACCAAGAGAGCATCAAAACTCGGAAAAGGCAGAGTACGCTCGGAGCCGACGGATCGGTACGTCCTACCTCTACGCTTCTTCATTCGCCGACGCGACGGGTGCAGTATGTCTTTCGGTCTGGTCGTGGAGGATATGGGAGCTATGCGCCCCCAGCAGCGGTCGAGGATCGTCTCCCAACGACGACGCGCGATAACCCAAATACAGCAGTGCATGGATATGGGAGGGGTGGGGCAAACTATCGAGTCGGCGACGCGATTCCACTCGTCGATTTGAATAGAATGGAGACGCAGGAGCGCATCGAGGCGAAATCACAAGCAACTCCAATGCAAGTCCGACCATGTCGGTGCCTTGCTTCATGGCTGACCAAACGATAGAACACCACAGCCCGAGTCTGGACTAGCGACCTTCATCTCGTATACGACAGCATTTCTCAATTCACTTACCCCTGCGGAGAATCGAATAGAAAATATGACCAACTCTCAGGCCAAGGCGGCACCCCGTCGAGCCTCGGGACTTGGTAGTGGAGGTGGGGGAGGACGCGGAGGAGCGAATAAGTATGGGTATGCACCATACACGCCTCGCGGAGCTGGCGAAGGCACCTCTGAGGGTCCTGCCCGTCCTGCGGTGGAGAGACAGTACTCGGGGTACTCATCGCATGACGGATACGTCCCAGAGATGCCGTCTGCGTCTAGTTCCTCTGCTGGATCGTCCGGTTCTCGACCGTAGCAACGGGTTGTTCGCGTGTCAATAGATGTATTACGCTAATAACTCTAGAAGCTGGATATTTATCACATGAAGAGGAGATTGAGGACCCCCGCAAAGGGATGAGCTCTGCGTATCACATGGTAATCCAGGGGTCCTTTAGAATCGGAGTAACTAATTGCACTTTTCACGTGCAAGTGGGCGTCGAAAGTGGCAGCCAATCAAGGCCACTGCCATTCCCCCACATATAGCGTCAAGCTTCGATTACGCCGTGGGCACTGCAACTTGGACCCGCCTACATCCGCAGAAATCTCTTCAACACCGTCTTCGACAGCGCCCATGCACGAATACGAGCACGAAAATGTTCCCCCGCTCCCAATCGCGTCCAGGATGAGCGGCAGCGATAGCAGCAGGCCCAAGCCACACGTTGGACCGTCCATCGATGAATATCGCAAGCTGCACTCGCTCACCGTCGGCCAGAATAGCGACGAGTTTTGGGGCAAGGTACGTTGCACAACGCTCCAATGCCGAAATCTAACTGCTCCAAGGCTGCGAGGGAGATGCTCTACTGGGACCGTCCATTCACCACCGTTCGTGCTGGAGGCTTTGAGAATGGTGACATCGTCTGGTTCCCCGAAGGTGGCCTCAACGCGTCTTACAACTGCTTGGATCGCTGGGCGCACAAGAACCCTAATGCCGTGAGTGCCGTAGTCATCGTCATTCCTCTCGTCGCTTTGCGGGGGGACAAGCCCAGCGCCTTGGTCACGCGGGCGTAATGAAACCCCACACATCTGCGCGCTACACGTTCTGATCCCAACGATCAGTATTCACTCGACTAGTACTGACCCCCTTGACATATTTAGCCCGCCATCATCTGGGAAGCCGACGAGCCAAATGATGGGCTCATCATCTCCTATGGCGAGCTCCTTCGCGAAGTGTGTCGTATCGCCAATGTCCTGAAATCCTTTGGCGTTCGCAAGGGGGATACTGTCTCCATCTACCTCCCAATGACTTGGCAAGCCGTCGCAGCCTTCCTCGCATGCGCTCGTATTGGCGCGATTCACTCTGTGGTCTTTGCTGGTTTCAGCGCAGAATCTCTTCGCGAGCGTGTTACCGATTGTGGCTCTCGTGTCGTCATTACGACCGACGAGGGCAAGCGCGGTGGAAAGACCATTGCCACCAAGGCTATCGTCGATGCTGCTCTTAAGGAGTGCCCGAATGTCGATCATGTCCTCGTTTTGAAGCGCACTGGGAAACCCGTCGGATGGGTTGAAGGAAGAGACAAATGGTGGCACGAGGAAGCTGCAAGAGTTCCGGCCTACTGCTCTCCAGAAATCATGGCAGCGGAGGATCCCCTCTTCATCCTCTATGTACGTGTGTGCTGGATCCCCCGCCGTGTATCGGCTAATTTATCTGCAGACCTCTGGCTCTACAGGCAAGCCCAAGGGTGTCGTTCACACCACTGGTGGCTATCTGCTTGGAGCCGCTTTGACCGTAAAGTACGTCTTTGACGTACACGCCGGAGATCGCTTTGCCTGCATGGCCGACGTCGGATGGATCACGGGTCACACCTATATCGTCTATGGTCCTCTTCTCAACGGAGTCACCACGACGTGCGTATAATCAATTTCCAAATGAAGCCATACCTAAGCGTTTTCCAGTGTCTTTGAATCTACACCGGTCTACCCGACTCCGTCACGTTATTGGGAGACTGTGGCCAAGCATAAATTGACTCAGTTCTACTCTGCACCCACCGCCATTCGACTTTTGCGTCGTCTTGGCCCTGAACACGTTCATGGCCATGACCTCAGCTCACTGCGCATCCTTGGATCTGTCGGAGAGCCTATCAACCCTGAGGCCTGGCATTGGTACAACGAGCATGTTGGGAAAAAAGAGTGCGCCGTCGTCGACACATTTTGGCAGACCGAAACTGGTAGCATTGTTGTCACCCCCTTCCCCGGTGCTATCCCTACCAAGCCAGGCTCAGCAACTGTTCCATTCTTTGGCATTGAACCATGCATTCTCGAGCCAGAGACCGGCAAGCTTCTGGAGGGAAACAATGTCGAGGGCGTTCTCGCTTTTAGGAACCCATGGCCTTCGATTGCCAGGACCGTATGGAAAGACCACAAGCGCTATCTCGAAACATACATGAGGGTGGGTACAGTGTCTTTGGTGATTGATTGTACTGACATTACACCCAGCCATATCCTGGATACTACTTTACGGGCGATGGTGCTGCCCGTGACGCAGACGGCTATATCTGGATCCGTGGACGAGTCGACGACGTTATTAATGTCTCTGGACATCGCCTCTCGACTGCAGAAATTGAGAGCGCTCTGATCTTGCACCCAGGGGTTGCCGAGACTGCTGGTACGTTTGGCTCTCCGTATATCTCCTTGAACGAGTCTCACACTGTTTCAGTGATTGGTACAGCCGACGAGCTCACCGGTCAGGCTGTGCATTCCTTTGTGACGCTCAAGCCGTGAGTACTATCTCACGAATATATCACTACGGGTACTAATACGATGCAGTGAATTCGACGTTGACAACGAAGGCGAGCTCTCCAAGGAGCTAACCCTCCAAGTACGCAAAGTAATTGGTCCATTTGCTGCTCCCAAGAAGATCTATGTCGTTAGTGATCTTCCCAAGACGCGCAGTGGGAAGATTATGCGCCGCATTCTCCGTAAGATTGTGGACCGTCAAGAAGACCAACTTGGCGATCTCAGCACGCTTGCTGAGCCTGCAGTTGTTGAGCAGTTGGTTGCCAAAGTCAAGGAGACCCGCAAGTAAAAATGTTGATCGAGAGGCAGTCGTGTACATAGCTCAGAGGAAATGTACTTGTATCTTGGAGGCTTCACGCTCTTTTGAAATCCCATCGTCTCTGATGGTGTCAGTGGTGTCGACGCGCCTTGGAAGAACCGCCGTAAGTTGCTGCTCACAAAATGTCGCTCTTTGGTACGTATTGCCAGTGAAAATGAACAAATTGCGTTATTTTAACTCATAAAAACTCGAATCATGTCGAAATACGTACGCAACATGACAGGTGAGCACGATTTTCATTCGACCCAATCATCAAAGGGCAAAACACGAGCCGTCTACGCGTTTTTCCCAATCAGATCACGTTGTTGATTACTTTCTTCTTCTACATAGGCAAACCATTTGGCACGACGACCGCACCGACGACAGGTGGCTTGTTTGGGACGCAATCCACTACGAACACGACAGGTGGGGGGTTATTTGGCTCTCAGTCAGCCTCGAACACGACTGGAGGAAGTTTGTTTGGTACCCAACCGACTACAGGCGCTCCTGCCACAGGTTCCACGACGACAGGCGGCGGACTCTTTGGAGGACTCGGACAGTCCACAGCAAATACGACTGCTTCTGCACCTGGAAGCACAGGAACTGGGTTATTTGGCCAGCCAGCAGCTACCTCCACGGCAGGAACAGGATTATTCGGCCAGCCTGCTGCTGGGACGGGGACACTAGGTACTGGGACGACAACTGGACTTTTTGGACAACCAGCCACTGGGACGACTACTGCTGCTACTGGCGGCTTGTTCGGACAGCCGGCAGCAGGGGCTGCCAGTAACACGACTTCTACAGTCGGTGCAGGCTTGTTTGGCCAACCAGCGGCATCAAATACGACTCCTGCAGCTGGTGCAGGCTTGTTTGGCCAACCCGCCGCCGGGGCGTCCACAACGCCTGGGGCTGGAGGTCTCTTTGGACAACCTGCAGCTGCGACCACCTCGACACCTGGTACAGGCTTGTTTGGACAGCCACCATCCACAGGAGGAACGTCTACACCTGGTGCTGGACTCTTTGGCCAAACCGCTGCAAAGCCCGGTGGACTGTTCGGTGGCTCAACAGCTGCACCTGGGACTACCGGGGCAGGTCTGTTTGGGCAACCTGCAGCGCCAAAGCCTGGAGGGCTATTTGGGACGTCAACAACAGCTGGATTCGGACTAGGATCAACGACAGCGCAGCCTCAACAGCAACATCCAGGTGGACTGAATGCACATGGTGCTGCGCTGATCGGACTGTTGACAAAACTCCAGCAGCTCCAGCAGGCCATCCAAGCGAGCATACCACAAAATCCCCTGGCTGGTCCTACTCCTGTCACAGGTGGCCACCAAGAGAGTCTGGAAATGGTAGCAAAACTAGGCTCTCTGCTTTATAGTTTATCCACGGAAAAATTTCAGGTTTGCCTCTTTGGTTGTGGGTCAACACGAGCACTGATCAAATGTAGCATGTATTCTACAACGTCGTCGATTCATCCCAAGTTGGGCTCTATACTCGGCCTTCATACGTGAGCGAGGCTCTTTGGGACAAGGCCGTCAAAGAAAACCCAGATCCACGATGGTCAGATCGTCTTGATGTGGAGCTTGGGTCTCAATACTAACGATGTCCGTACAGTATGGTCCCAGCATTTGCCTTTGGGATGGAGGACCTCCAGAAACGAGCAGACGCGCAGGTCAAAGCAGCAGAAGCATGTAAGGCCAAGCTTGATGTCGGTGGTGTATCACGTTTAGCTCTTATGCTCTCTGACGCACTGTAACAGGAAATTCGAACCAAACTCACCACGCTCTCGCAGAAACACGTTATTTCGACCTCGTTGCGTTCCCAAAAGCTTTCCAACAACCACACCCTCCTATTCCAAAGAGTTGTTAGACTGTCTCAACACTTGCATTTGCTGATACCTCTTGTGCGCTCGTCAGCGATTCGTCCCGAGGAGGAGCAACTCCGGGGGAGACTAGAGAGCATGGAAGACGACTTGCGGCGAGGCAGCGAGTAAAGGAAGAATGAACGAGATTTGGGGGGTTATTGGGCAGCTGACAGCTCTCAAGGCTCGAGAAGGCATGGAAGCAAGTGGGGAGGGCAACGAATGGGCAGTCGTGGACGAAGAGGGTCTGAAGAGACTTGCAAGGGTGAGCAGCCGTTTCATTGGTCGTCTTCAAAACGCATGCCATGGGTTTCGCCTATCAGAGCACCCGTCCGCCCGGAGGTTTATCCCTCTGCATTCGATTTGTGTATCGTCCAGGCAGGAGCCCCATTCTGTGCACGAGATAGCAGAATGGGCGTGCGTCGTGCCCATCGCTTGGCGCTGTTCTTGAAAGGCTCGACCGGGGAAACTGTGCTCTCGACTGACACTCTGGGCATCCCACAGATACTCTCTGAACAGCAGCACGGGCTTGCGCACTTGACCAGGATCTTACAAGACACGCAGCGTGACCTGGCCATCATTTCCGCCCAAGTACAAGATTTGGTATAAAGTGTTATCGCTCGGCGCAATTTATTATTTTCCTCTGTCTTCGTGGACTTCCCTAAAATTCTCCGAGAGAGATTATCTCTCGTAGTGTGCTATGTCGGTGACAACAAGAAGGACTCGCGTCCATGCCGTCCCTATCGGGAGGAAATAGCTCGGGAAAACAACGACGAGGGCAGCTGACGAATGAAGATACGCCGGTCTCACTTCGGGGCATCACCAAGCACGCTCAAAAAGGCACCCCGGTAAGATAAGTGGTTGGTCAGAGTCGGCGAAACCTCCAAGCCCCATTCAAGGGGAATTAGATCAACGAGAACACCTCATGGCGATAACCTGCGGAGAAAGCTTTTGTTTATTTCATGTAAGTTCGATTGATTTCTCGGATCAGTCAGCGGAAAGGATGAGATGTTGCAAATCCACGCCGCGACCATGAGAATCGAGGGCCGCCTGGATGACGGACACATCTTGCAGCGCTCCCTGTGGCGTCCCAAGGCCATCATCATGCCCATTGAGATGCGCCGCAAAGTTTTCTAACTCTCGCTCGACACCACAGCTACGTTCGACAATCTCCTCTTTCTGACCTGTCTTGGCATTCTTAATGGTCACCTTGATAAACGCTTGATCTTTTTGTGTCTCAGGATCCTTTTCATGGTATCTGTTGATGTCCAATGTGCCGTCAGTGCCAACGACCCGGAAGGAGTCGTGGCCGGGAGATGAGGGTAGTCCAAAGCTGAGTTCAAAGATGCCATGGCTACCATCCTCGCTGCGAATAATGGCGTGAATTGTGTCATGCGGCGCGAGATGCTCGCGGTTTAATGATGCGAAACCAGCGAGCTCTGTAAATTTGGAGGGCAGGACTGTCCTTAGCGCAGCTGCCGAGTGCTGTCGAGGCTTAGTACACAGCTAGAGCACACTATTGCAACCTACGACGCCACCATCTAGCTACAAGGGGCGTCAGAAGATCAACTTGTCATGTGACTGGCATTTACCAGGAAACCGCCCTGATACTCTGGGACCGTTCTCCACGGCGTATTATACCACATACTATCCGTTTCAACGTTATTTAGGACTTGCATATTCCAGAAGCAAACTTTGCCAATCTTCTGGTCCGCAATGGCCTTGCCTGCCGCGCGAAGACCGGGTTCAGCCTCGAAATTCTCCGCGACACGCCAGATCAGTCCCTTGTCCTTGTAGTGAGCTTCGTACATCTTGATGAGTTTGACACCCTCTTTGACAGTCGGAGCGATGGGCTTTTCGCTGATGACATGCTTGCCGGCCTCGAGCGCCTTGAGAACAATCGATGGCTGCTGGTTGATGGGGAGCACAATGATGACGGCCTGGATGTCAGTGCGGGCCAGGAGGGCGTCGAGATTCTGGCCGGCATCGTGATAAAGGTCGAATGAGGACGCTGGACGTGCCAAGATATCCTCCGCGGTTTTTGCGAGCTCGGAAGCAGAGGATTGGGAGCGTGAATAGATTGCCTTTAGCTCGTAGGTGTCGCCGAGCTTGCGAAGAGCCGGTAAATGTGCTGCAGCAACGAAAGAAGTCAGATAGTCGTTATTATTACGTGTCAGGGAGGAAAGGGAATTAAATGGATAGATAGTTCGCACCTATCCGCGCAAAAATACCGGCACCAAGGATCGCAACAGAGATCGGTGGCATCGTGAGGAGATTTCGGAACGTTAATATGCTTGGGATGACTATGTGGTGTGTTTTGCCTGTGGGATGGACGCGCTCTAGTCTTCGCGGGCGGCCTCGAACAATGCAGTGTGAAATTCAAGGGGTTTGTGGAGGCAAAGAGCGGGCGAGAACCAGGTGGTGTGCTGCAGTGCTCCGGGAAGCAGGCGAGGCCACGGAGAGATATTCATTAGAGTAACCTCGGCGAATTGTCCGGAAAATCTGGGGAGGCACCGCGATTTCGTGCGAGGTATTTAGGATCCCAAGTGAAGCCAATCCAGCGTTTGTTGCAAAAGGTCGACCCCGCTTGATTCTCCACTTCGAATAACGTCCTGCACACCATGAGCGTCGAGCGCAAACTGCCAAAGGACTTTATCTGGGGCTTCGCTACGGGTGAGTGCAAGGGCAACGAACAGCTGAGCGTAAACTGACCAGGACACAGCGAGCTTCCAAATCGAGGGATCTGTCGACGTTGACGGCCGCGGCAAGTCGATCTGGGACGACTTTTCCCGCACACCGGGAAAGACGCTCGACGGCAAGAACGGTGACGTTGCTACCGACTCGTATCGGCTGTGGAGGGAGGACATTGCACTCCTGAAGCAGTACGGCATCAAGGCGTACCGTTTCTCAATCGCCTGGTCGCGAATCATCCCTCTCGGGGGAAGGAACGACCCCATCAATCCCAAGGGCATCAAGTTTTACTCAGATGTCATTGACGAGCTCCTCCGTGCAGGCATCACGCCGTTTGTGGTAAGTTCTCTACCAAGGGCCTGGTGTGGTCGGAGGTTAAAACAAGCTTAGACCCTGTACCATTGGGACTTGCCTCAAGCTCTCCACGATCGCTATGGTGGATGGCTCAACAAAGACGAGATTGTCCAAGACTATACCAACTATGCCCGCATCTGCTTCCAGTCGTTTGGTGACCGCGTCAAGTACTGGTGAGAGCCTCCAGGTCCCCCCAGGAATTGCCCGGAAAACTCATTCTCTTTTGTCTAGGCTCACTCTCAACGAGCCCTGGTGTGTCGCTGTCCTCGGCTACGGCCGTGGTGTCTTTGCTCCTGGCCGCTCGAGCGACCGTAATCGCTGCCCAGAGGGAGACAGCCGCACAGAGCCTTGGATTGTTGCCCACAACCTCATCCTATCGCACGCAAACGCCGTCAAGGTCTATCGCGACGAGTTCAAGCCCACCCAGCACGGCCAGATTGGTATCACCCTCAACGGCGACTGGGAGGTCCCATATGACAATTCTCCCGAAAGTGAGTGTGCACAGCTCCTGGGTGTCACCCACATCTAATCTCCGTAGACATCGAAGCCGCGCAGCACGCTCTCGATGTCGCGATCGGTTGGTATGCCGATCCAGTCTATCTGGGCTTCTATCCGGACCACATGAAGAAGATGCTCGGAGACCGTCTCCCTGACTTCACGCCGGAGGAGTGGGCCTTGGTCAAGGGATCCTCTGACTTCTATGGCATGAACACGTACACCACCAACCTTGCCAGTGAGTCTCTTTTTTCCGAATATGATTATCTTTTACTGATCGGTCCTTCTCCTTTCTTCTTCTCAGAGGCCGGTGGGAGTGACGAGTTCCAAGGCAATGTCGACTACACGTTCACCCGAGCGGACGGAACCCAACTCGGAACCCAGGGTGAGTCCCATTCCCGTTTGCGCCCTCGGTAGTTCCAGGGCAAAATGGCGGTCAAGCCCTTCTTTTCCGTCGGAGTAATTGGGTCCCCCCGCCTGACCTTGATCCCCCTCCGCGGCGCACTTGGCTGACCTCTTGTCTCTCTTATTCTAGCCCATTGTGCCTGGTTGCAGACATGTACGTGATCCCAACCGGATTATAGAGTTCGACTGACCTGTTCACACAGATCCAGAGGGTTTCCGCGCTGTAAGAACCAACTCCCACACGCCTTTTTTGATAAATTTTGCTCACATGGATTCTCCGCTAGCTACTGAATTATATCTGGAAGGTCCGTGCCATCTCCGACAAGGTGCAACTCCGGCACTCATCCGAATTATAGCGCTACAAGCTTCCCATCTACGTGACGGAGAATGGTTTCGCCGTCAAAAATGAGGACAGCCTCCCCATCGAGGAAGCCATCAAGGACCACGATCGTGTCGAGTACTTCCGTGGTGCTACCGACTCGCTCTACAAGGCTATCTTCGAGGATGGCGTTGACATCCGGTCCTACTTCCCGTGGAGCTTCCTCGATAACTTTGAATGGTAAATCTCCGCATCGTCATTTCGGGACCACCTCTCACTCGTTGTTCCCCAGGGCTGATGGCTATGGCACTCGTTTCGGTGTCACATATGTCGATTACAGCACCCAGAAGCGATATCCAAAGGCGTCTGCCAAGTTTTTGATCAAGGTTTGTTGTTCTATAGCTAAGAGTTTCGCGCCGATATTGATCCACATATGCAGTGGTTCCGTGAACACCAGGAACAGGAGGAGGGTTCGCGAACCCCCGCCATTCTTGCTGCCGACCCCATTTCGACCCCCGGAAGTCTCTCCCTCGACGAGCACTCTGCTACCTCGACCGCTCTCGGCTCGCCTGCCAATGGTACATGGAAGTGCCCGTTGAAGGCATCCTCGGGCCTCGCATGTGGTCATGAAATCGTCACCGGTGACAAGAGCGCTGTCACGAAGCACTTTGAATCGCACATCAGCACCATTGGTCTTGCTATCCGCAACGGCGAGCTTGTCCTTGCCTCTGAGCCTGCACCCACCAAGGAGAAGGTCACTACACCGACCGAGAAGTCTGCAGCGACTACTCCGCGACCAACAACGAAGCCCTCTGAGAAGGCTGTTGCGTACGTGACTCATAAACATGGCAGAACTGGACACTCATCTTCTTTATAGCGTCAACAAGAATGCCACCTGGTCATCGAAGTTCAAATCAACAATGCGCAAGCTGGTTATGTAAATGTCTTCCTTCTTGCTCCTCTTGAGCGAGGAAGACTATTACCATTTGCACGGAAGCTGTCCGCATCCTCTTCAAAAAACGCAACAACTTGTCCTGACCGTCCCTCGCCTCGTCGACTTCCGCATCACTTAATTATTGGTATCCTGTCCCGGCACAATCCAACTCCACACGCTCACTGGCCTTTTCACGATCGACAAGTCCATTGTACTCGCACTGCGTCCCCATTCGATCCCTGTCCTCGAAACAAACAGATTCAGACTCGCCTCCCCGCCTGACCCCAACCTGGCCACAACACTCCTTGGCTTTCGCGGACTCGGTTTTGCTTCTTCCGTCTCGACTCCTCCATCACCACCCTGTTGCACGTAGGCTTTTAATGTCGATCGTCGCACAATTCTGGGTTTTCGCTTGTATAGATACGGTTCATCGTTGCCCGCCGTCTGCTATGTCGTGCTGCCCTGTATGCACACTCTCCTTCTCTGAATCCAAAAGACTCGCATCGTATTCGATTATACTCATAACGAATGAACGGTATTTGTCTCATCTAAGAGGACATGAGACGCATCTGTCATAAATTTCCATCCATAGACACCAAATACGCAGTGGGTTGTTCCTACTACTACTGTGCCTTCTTGCCCTTCTTCGTCTTTGCCTTTTCCTTTTCGCGTTGAGCTGCCTCGTAAACAGCATCGTTGTATCCAAGACGATTTCGGGCAATCTTTTCATGGTTAGCTGATGACGATGCGAAAGTGATAGACAAACCTCGAGAGCATAGAATTGCATGCGTGTCACTGTAAAATATGAGTTGGGAGCCTAGAATCTATGACTGGCATACCGAATATCGAGTTGACCTGCGAGTACTCGCCCGCAGCGTCTGTGCGAATGAGTGATCCAAAGTTGTAGTCGTCTACACGCTTCTCATATCTGAAAATAGCTATAACTCTAATGTAATAGAGAGAGGAACAGAGTATACGCACGCAGCAATAAACTTTCTCCACCTCTCTTTGCCGTTGGCGTCTTTCATGATATCCTCGTCCAGAGCCTTGATGCGCTCTGGATTCTCGACGAGTTCCGGAAACTCGGTCACAAAATGTTCATAGATCTCGTCGTCGAGTCTTGTCAGTCGAAGTGTGCGAGGTGGGATCGCCTCGAGCAAATTCCAGTATGTCTGTGGCACCGCTGTTCCTTAGACCTTGGTAAAGAAATAGAGTGCGAAAACCCTTGCCTGAGCATGCTCTACTGCTTTGACGGCGAATCTTGGTACGAGAGACTGTCAAAAGTTGCATAGATGACCGGAGCATCTCTTACTGCTTTTCGATCTACGCGAAACAACACAGTTAGGGGATAGAATGACATTTAGAATGAGAATAGTACCTCTGCAAGATTTTGTGCGTTATTTGGATCAAACTTTGTCGACATCGCTGGCAAGAGTCGGGGGCAGGAGCACACCGTCACGTGCGTTCGGTTTATACAACTCGTGGAAACGCCGACTAGTATACGTTCTATATCCGTTTGTTATGACAACCAGTGACCGGGGGATGAAGATCCGACGAGAAACACTGGAGTAATTTACTGACCATTTTTCGTGACAATAACGACCAACTTGAAGATTCGGACAGGAGTTGGATTGGTGGATGGATGCCATCTATCCTGACTCGGTGGTAATGCTTCGTCTTCCAGTCCACGCTCGTCATTTTGTACGAACGCCATGCCAGCGTGCGCTAGGCAGGTTCATTAGACATGCTTCGTCAACTATTGTCAAGTATCCACCATCCTCAGCACCCAGAGAGGCACCGACGCCGCTCGTTTTCCCCAGCGTTCGCGGCTGGGGTGAACAAGAATCAAAGGTCAGTCTATACATTGAATTATACGTGACCACTCAAATACAAAAGAGAGGAATAGACACGCAAGCGGCCATGCTTCGTGAACTCGGTTACACTACCGTTGAAATCGAATTGGACACCTACAGCAAGCCTTCAGAAAGAGTAGGAACACTCCATGACATCCTAAGTGACTATGCAAAAGGCAAGATATCTCATGAAGGCTACGAGCAACCTCTGACTCCTGTCCAGAGTTGCATTCCGAAGTGAAGTTGGCCAGCTTATTTCCTCCGGTCATCATCAGCCGTGGAATCGCTACAATGGTCGCTCAGGCATACGTAGAGTCCTATCCACTTTCCGCCCTGGTACTCGTTGGGCAAACACTTTCTTACCCCATTCAACTCCCCGACGCTTATAAACGATATGCTAGCACACTGAGGAGAGACAAAAAGTACCCTGACGAGTATGAGACGCCAACTTGGAACTGGAGCATAGGGCAGTTTCCGTTTCTAATGGTCGAGGCTATTCGTGATCCGAAAAGGGAGACAGAATGCATGGACTTTGGAATGCCTCTTGACCTAGCTATGCTGGACGACGATGGATTGAAGGACCAGAAGAAGCTATACGACGTTCTACGGTCTTGGCTTGACCATATCGGCATCTAGTAATTGCAATTGCCTCCCAGTATAACCCTTTAACCGAGAATTAGAAATGTTAGGCGGGCTGTAGCCCACAATCAAACTTGGACTCCTCCACCCTGTGGTCGTCTGAAGCAGATACTCCAAAGCTTTGATTCTCAAGTGTCATTTCTTTAGCTCGGGCTCCGCTTACATGCCCGCTGTGCTGACGAGTAAGCGTTCCTACCGAAGGTTTCTGACCACCATTCTGTCTTGGGTTGAGCCAGGACTGACCTTGCCAGGCGCTCTCTGAGTGGAGACCGGGTCCTTAGCGGAATGACCTACCTCCACCGGTTATACTGAGCAGGGACTCATAGGGAGATTGCGCTAGTCCGCCGGCCAACTTCGGTCAATCCCAGCAAACAAAGGCTCCTTTCAAAACCCGGTCGCATTATAAAAACCATCAATGGTGCACCTACTGCCACACCGACAGCCATGTCGGACGGTGACACACTCGTATTTGACGGCAAGATTGCCCACTTGGTACGCGCACCGACAAAGCTTCCAGTTTTACGCCATCTTTCACCCCACGCCAGCGTATGGACGACAACAGCCATTGTCGCAACTCTTCTCGCTGCCTGCACCGCCGCGGTGGGCCATCATTTCACGCTTGCATACTTGGACGGGCGGCCCATCGGGTCCACAACAGAACAATTCTGGATCAAGAACGCTAGCAATGCATTTGGATATGTTGTGGCCTTCTCACTCAGCTTTGTCACGACGCAGACGTTGGCACAAGCGGTCAGCTTCCTCGAATAGCATGACTTCCCGTGAGTTGACGATACAATGTAGGTCTGGAAAGCTGCAAGTACCCAGAATATACGCGTATCCACATTGGACGACTTATTCTCGCTACCTTCACCGCCGGCACTTCTAAGGCTCGTCTTCCCGCGCCCACAGTCTATCCACTTCCTTCCACCCATTATATACGCACTCTTCTTTCATTTACTCGTCGCCATTGGAATCTTTGCCCCCAACGCGTTGACGACCACAGGTAGCGCACGTCGATGGCAGGAGCTCGTCGTACCGACGCTTGATCTGAGTAGTGGCCGGATCACGTCTATATCGTATCCCGACATGGATCAGTACACCAATGTCACCGTAGAATGGCACGATCTCGTCTTGTCGCTCGTAGATTTGGCGTCCCAACCGCCCCATTTGAACGTGGGCAATGGATGTAACGTGGAGTGTGGGTACACGGTGCAGTATGAAGCGCCAGCGCTCACCTGTGGCGATCTCGCAGAGTCAGAGGTGGGGATTCAAGCATTTCACGTAGGGGACAGTGGTCTTCCGACTATCTATGCCGGCACCACTTCTTTATATCCAGCGGCAAATCCGGAAGTTGGGGGCTCGTATGACCTCGGAGTCCCGTATGTGCTCAATATGTCATATGCAGCTATTCATGGGCAGAATACGGACGGGACACCAAATTATACATCTCCAATACGCGGTGTGACGTGCCAGTTTCGTCAAGGGACTTATCTACTGGATTTTCGACAGAAGAGTACACAACAAACCATCACCACCACGCTCCTGGAGACGGGAGATGTACTTGGAGAAGACACAACATGTCATAGGTCAACAATTCTCAAGCGCGACGCTGATAGCAGCGGTGGGGATTGCTGGACCAGGGGTGTCAACTACCGCGCGTTGACTGAGATGTTTGCGCGCGCGTTCGCTGGGACGATCGACTACCATATGGCACCCACCTCTACATTGGATGGTAAGCCATATTTCTCACGACACCTGCAAAGCGAACGTGCCGTCGCACGACTGTTCGTCGCAGACGAGCCAGACGAAATGGCCTTTTACCTCTCGCCTCGGCTCAGTCTCAACGGCTCATCGGGCGATGGAATGGACAGCAACCGGTTGAAAGAGGTATTGGCGTCGACAATGGCCAACGTAACTCTGGGTCTGATAGCTCAACGATCCGATGTGACGCAAACAAGTGTTGAAGTGTGGGACGGAGAGAGCGTGTGGCGTTTCACAGCGAAAACGCTGTGGATGGTGTACGCACCTGCGCTGATTGTCTCGAGTTGGTTGGCGGCGTATGGATTGTGGTGTATCTATGCGCATGGGCCATGCATATCTCCCAAGAGCGTAGCTAATGATGGGGGTGTAGATGGGCAAGGGGAATGGAGTGGTGTAGCGCTCGACGCCTCGTTTTCGACCATACTCCTTGCGACACGGGGAAGGGGGATCGATCGCCTCTGTTCGCGCGCGCAAACGTTGGAGGACGTGCTGGAGGCGCAACTATGCTATTCAAGACGGGACGCAGTGTTTCGCCATTTATCAAAAGAGGGCTGAGATTGTATTTTCGGGGTAAATGTATCATACATTAAGGGATGTAAATGTATACCACGCTTATATGCTGGGCATTCAAGGCGCTGCCGGCGGAGATGTTTGTGGGCGCATACTGACCAGATACTGGGAGCACTTTAGCGAATGTGGGCTGAGCCGTGCGACGCGGGTCCGGGCGAGACGCACGAGTCTATAACTAAATGGATTGATTTACCAAATTTCATAGCTGCGAGCCTAAGAAATGAATAGCATACTGGCGCCTGCATTGCCCCGGCCCGCACGGTCGGTGCGCCCTGAGGATATAAATCCCTCGCTTGCCCCAAGTTTCTTTCTATCCACAGATCTTCTCCTCTGGACATTCCTCGATAACATGTCTCGACTGTCGTCGCTCCTCCACTCCCAAGACTCGAACCTGAGGGACAGGAGCTCTTTCACACCTTCATCTTCGACGCTCGCCTCGTCCTCGACAATGCGCCTGTCGTCAACACTTTCGTCGATACGGAGAAAGCACTCGCGCATGTTCAGACGCGAAAGCTCACCGACCTCGTCGTCGTCGTCGCCGCCTTTCCAAGGCAGCTCACTCGTGCTCGACATTTCATCGACGAGCAGTAGGAGTAGTGCAGACGACGAATTTCGGTCGTTCTTGGAGATGTAACAGGTTAGTTGACATCTTCCACCATCTATCCCTTTCCGTCGTCCGATCTCATCGCTGACGCTTATGGCTGGACAGCCGGACAGGTGGATTGCATCCGCTCACCCCTTGAGCCGACTTGGTCGCCCATCCCCGACTTTACAGGGATCGTTACGCTACACGACGGCATTAATCGATTATACAATCATCGTCGCATAATCACATTCACATACATTGTACTATCATCATGTCTAATAGACGTTCATTGGGATTATTGATACAGAGATTAGTTGAACCTTAGCATAGATAGGGGAAGGGGGGGGTGATCTTCACGCCGGCTACATCTCATATGTTTCTCGTTCGATTGGCACAACATTGATGCTGGCCCTCCTTTCTGCCTTGTCTGCTATAGACTCGTCATTGGTTTGCGCCTCCGAGTTTGCAAGGGCCTGTCGAAACTCGAGGAACCACCGCGAGGTCACGGTGCTTTTGAGGGCGTATTCGAGGAAACACAGGATCAAGAGTAGTGGCTTCGGCGCCGTCCAGTACTACATGCATCCAGTCCGTTAGATGATGGAATACTATTTGGCGTTGTTTGCTTACCACAAGAGCGAGCGCGAGCTGCATACAAAGCGCATATAGATAGTACCAGAAGCCACCCTTGTAGAGTACGTTCAAGATGGCTATCGTCGGCGAGTCGCGCAATACGACGCGGTGGTGGCGAAGCGAAACGGCGTGGTACAGTGTCGCGAATGCAATCACAGACTCGGAAAAGATCTATTCCGTGGACTGTTAGACGCCTCGCTTTGCCCATTGTGTCACGAATACGTACAGTGATAACGTACATTGGTCCGAGGTTTGGAGAGACTTTGGACACGCACATGTCCATTTCGTCGCTGTACGACATTGTGCCTAGTCGAAACGCTTGGTCAATCCTTCTGTAGTGTGTGAATACGAAACCCGACATACGAGCCGAGGTGACGACGAGCAGATTGCTAACCAAAGCAACTAGGGCCAAGTCCGACGCTACGACGGCACCGACCAAGAAGAGTCGCAGAACTCTACGACCGAGTAATACGATGTATAATCTAAAGGTAAAGATGGCTGCCCAATCATGAGCAATGGTATTTATGTGGGTAGAAACGAACCTGTTGCTACGATAGTTCCTGTTGTGAGACATAAATTCAGGATGACAACGTCTGCCGTACACCTGTTGTCGCTCAACCGTTTACCCTTTTTAACCCGTGTATTGTACGCACCTCTGAACAGTATTTCAACAATCGAACACGCGGTATCACAGAGAGACATACCTCTGTTGTAAGGCGCCCATGGCGAAACGGGTTGAATGCTACGGGCTTCAATTTAGCCCCGCGCGAGGAGAGCAGAACATAAGACCCACCGGCAAGTGCGATGCTCAGACACAGCAGAGGTAAGTAGCGGTTCTACCCGAGGATGAACATCTGTTCCTCTCTACAGACGTTCAAACCAGAGGGCACTCACGATGAGATAGGCCGCCTTGATGAGCTTGCCTCCTCGGCACCAAAGCAATCCAACTTCGCGATCAAAGGTCAAGAAAATATCGTACAGCCAGATGACAAAACCAGCAACGAGCGTATATTGTGAGGCTTGGATGCCTATACGTACGCTCGCCAACGCCGCCGCTGCCTCTGCCGCTGCAGCGACGGGCGGGCTGTCGGTCATCGAAATCGAATAGATTCAAAGGAGAAGGAGGGAATTTCGGTAGTGCTGGCGACGACTTCATATCCAGTCCCTAATAAATAGACTTAGACCAGGGCACCCAGGCACCGTGCGGCAGATTGAAGCGACGATTGACTGTCAGCACAACTCCATATAGTTAGAACAAAGGGAACGTCTCATTAGTACAGAGAGGGTGTCTCCGGCAGTCATTTAGCCGTCTTAACTAGTTTACTCATTATATAAAATTTTGGGCAAAGTTTGCAATGATATCGGTGTTAGTATATCGGTCAGTACACGCGCCTGTCACTAAATGGTTCGCGCGAAAGCGGGGTTCGATTCCCCGACACCGAGTTTCTTTTTTCCTTTTCTTGGCCGTCCATTTCGCATTGGGGATTTCAAACGGGCGATATTTATAATTGTTTTTTTGCATTGGGCTAGGTGATGGGTCGCCTCTATCTTCATAGCCATTTTATTGTTGGAGTTTTGCCGTCTTAGGCCAATCATGCGGTCGTTGTATCGATATGCTTTGGCGTCTAACAGCACTTCGGGTGCTTGAAACAAATTATAGAGACTGATGTAGTCTGGCATGCGACTTCATGTGATTGGGTATGCAAACTTGGACCCGGCCTCTTCCCTCTTCTCTCCCATCTTCTCCAGAATGCTCAGTTCGATTGGTCGATATGTCTACGACCGTAGAAGAGGGCTTCTCAAGTCTGCCGGCGTCGTTACTTCACTGTATCTTGCCGGCAAATACGTAGTCCAGCGTCTCGAAGAAGTCAAAGAAGCTGTCCTCACCGAACGAACAGCCAAGGAAGGGTAATGTAGCTTTCTCCTCCGCACTCCTTATGCCACGCGTCCTAGTGCAAGGCGCCTCACCTCGCAACAAATTCTGACGCTATCCGCAGGTTGCGACGACGATTTCAGCAAAATATGCAAGATTGCACGTACACCATTATGGCATATATGCCCACACTTGCTGGACGGATCCTAGAAGAGCTTGACGTCGAACGAATCTCGCTCGAGCTCCAGAAGCGCTCAAAAAAGCAAGTTCAACACGACACGGCAACATCACAAATCTCAAATGAGGAGACGGATGCAACGCGCAACAGCGTTACCCTCCCTTCCGCGTCAGTCATCTCTGTCGAGGCGGGCTCGCCGCTTAGCGGCTACTCCCACCTCTCAGAGAAGGACACAGAATCGCATCTCACAAAAGATATTGGGGCTGATGTGGCACAATCTGATGATGGCGTGCGGTCAGAAACGCAGAATACGTCGTCCTTCCTGTCTGCAATGGAGTCGACAGACCCACTCTCTGCATCGTTACCGATGTCCTCTTCAGATGCATCCTCTTTTCAACAGCGGCTCTCCGATCCACTGGTTGAATCTGCGACCAGTTGGGTCAACTTTTCGTCCCCACACCCATTGTCTGCGGCGACAGGAGGTGATCAAGCGGACGACGAACGGCCCACGGCAGACATTATCCCTGTGATTCCAGACCTGGAGCTTCCTGCTTTGGACCTTTCTGGTGTTTCCATCGTGGACACGCAGTCTCGGCCCTCGGAGGTATTGATCTCGAACGGCGGTAGTGTCTTATCGCATACAGAGGATATGCAAGACCAAGGTTCGTTGCAACAAAAGTCAAAAGCGGAGCTCTGGCACGAACTCAAGATTATGAGTGAGTTCTCATCACCCCTTTGATCCATGTTCTGACATTAGATCAGCATTTACGCGAGTATTGGTCATAATTTATAGCACCACCTTACTTGCACTCCAAATTCATGTTCAGCTAAACCTCATTGGCCGGTACAAGTACGTCCAATCCGTCAAGGAGACGGAGCGTGAGGAACGACGCCGGGAACATCAACGAGAAACGGAAGAGGCGGCTTTTGCATCTTTGGGACTTGTCGGGTCGTTAATGGCCTCAGTCGGACCGAGCCTTGCAGCGTCACTTGGTATGAGCAGCGGGTTGCCCACAATACAGAGAGAAGAGGCAGAAGGAGAAGAGGATGTGCGCTGGAGTGGCGAAGACGTGGACGAAGACGTTGAGCGCAAGTATCTCACGTTGTCCTGGTGGCTCTTGCACATCGGATGGCGTGACGTCGCAGCGCGTGTGCGGCCAGCTGTCGAAGAGGTCCTCCAAGGGTATGCATTTTTCTACTAGAATTCACGGTCTCATGGTGGGTATAGGGTGTCTCTCAAGAGTAAACTCAGCATGAAGGATATCCAAGATCTCTTTGACCAAATCCGTGGGCAAGTCGAGTTTACGGATGAGACAAAACAGAGACGGACAGAGTAAGTCATTTCTGCTGCTCCTGAACTCATTTGTGACGTATGGCTTAGCATCGTATCTGCCATCTTCCCGCTATCACCCTCTGCCGAACAAAATGTGCTCATCCAAGGCGGTATCTCCCCTCACCTTGCCACCATCGACCCACCTCTACGTAATCTGCTCAACGAAACCAAGGCTTTTGTGGCGAGTCCAGATTTTGAACTCGTGTGGTCGCTTGCGCTGGACAGAGTATGTAATACTGCGCTGTCGGGTATAGAGCAAGAAGTTTTTGGCGAATCTCCGATCGATGCTGTGACAGAAGGCGACGCAAGTGCGACGATTGTCGAGGTGGAGGAAAAGACGGAGCGACTTGCGGGCATTCTACCGGGGCTGGCGCGATGGTGCCACCCTGCGCTATACAGCATGCCGAATGAACTTGTTGAGGCATGTATTCCCCTTGTGTATCTCCCCTGATTAGTATTCTTACGATATTACAGGCGCTCGGAAGCATGCGCGAGCTTGCAGGATTAGCAGCCATCATCTACTCTTCATACGACGAGCAGATTGCACTATAGTCAGCTTCTTGTTCACATACGGTATCATAATGGTGACTGATGTTTGCCGACGTTGTGATCTTGAACGAATCTCGGCAACTTGACAACCTCCGTCTCGAGGTCGGTATAGGCAAAATGTAGGTCAACTCCTGACGCCAAACTCGTCTCTTGTCCTCTGCCGTGACCTTATCCTCGTCTTTCCAATCGCGTGCAATGTCTTCGAACTCGTCATCACCACCATTGACGGTGAGCGCGGCTGGACTGGCAGTTCTAGCGAAGGCGACGCTGGATTTCAAGGCATCTGAGTACACCCCTGTTGCTGAATTTATTGCCTGGCTATATGATACACTTATCACATTCGACTCAGAACTCGAGTTGCTCTGGGCAAGGGGAGGCAAGCCTATCAAGGGTATGAGATTTACGGCAGTCAGGTCACGGCACAACAGCCAACATGAGATTCTGATTGTTGTTCTCCAGCAAATCCCAATAATTCGCTTCCCTTGACTTGGAACCTGGTCCAGGTCCTTTGTTTGTGGCAATAGAACTCAACTCCCCTGGCTGCCCGGAATGACGGCACTGAAGAAAGAGTAAGGCAAGCCATTGAAAAGATATTTGATGCAACATTTTAGCTATATGCGACAAAGCACGATACAAAGTTGGTCGAGACTGCTGCGTGGGTGCTACGAGATGGTAAGCTGACATCATAAATCCCTCTGAAATCCTCCAGATCTTCCCAGCCGACACTCCCACGTTAGGTAACCAAGAATCAATCAAAATGTGCGATCCGTTTCTCAGTAAACTGTCTTCTGTTCAGGCGGATTAGCAAGGTCGAGCGACATCGGAAGGATAAAGATGGCCTCGCCTTCTGTAGGACACACCAACGAGATGAAACCATTACGGACTGTTGAGCGCAAGAGGAAGTAAATAAAGCTAATGAAGGGAGCAACTACGTATCCTCTTCCGTCGGTGAGTTACTCGTCAGATAGTTGGAGAGTCACTGGGCAAAGGACCATGTTATCTGCATTCAACGCAATCTTATATCTTTCTCAGTCGACCGAGGAACCACTCCTCCGATGCGTCGACATTGGCTCAAGGAAACAAACGAGCGCTGCTTCCCCAGTCAATCTAAATCTCGCATTAACGTTTGACGACGAGACTATGGATTCATTTCATCGAGGCAAAGCATTCATCCGTTCCGCCGTCTATGTCGAAGTCAAAGGTGTGTCCGCTCTTCTAAGGGATTGGCGTCTCTACGAGTCTCAGTGCGTGGAAATCTGCAAGCTTTCGAAACCTATTCCCCTGCATCCATTGGATTACGTCCCCAACTTGTCCCAAACTGCTGATTCGATTCCTAGCGACGATCTCAGAGGGATTCTTTGAGATTCAAGAGGCGATCCGAAGATGACGAATGCTATTGTGGTTCGTTGTGGTTCGAGAGTCACCAGGTATGGCTATGCTGTTTAAATTGTAAGCATTGACATGGTTGCTGTAGCGCTAAACGTCAAGCGAGGGAGTGAGGTGGTCATGTTTGATCATGATATCTAGACAACCATCATTGTAATGCCGGAATGTTCTACATTTCTGCGCTTACTTGAAAACCAGTGTCTTGAATCTCTGGCAAGTTGACGCCTGGGTCGCCTCTTAGCCCTTGCGACGATGAGTCTCTTTGAGATCAACGAAACCGTGACGGCAGTGATTCTTTTTACGACAACATTTGCTCTATATAGCCTCATCAAGCCATCTTTTCCTGCCATCTTGCCTGGAGCCTCGGCGTCGTCGTCCTTCTTGATCAACGGAGGTGCTAGGACGCCTCCTCTCCCTATAGAACTATGGGAGGAAATTTTAATCTATGTTATCGACCTACCACATGCTCTTGGCTCAGTCCGTAGCGACTGGCGGCATTTCCACCGGTTCGCACTGGCACAGACCGTCCATTGGCGCTCTTATCGCTACAAAACGACGAGAATGAGATTAAAGCTCGTTTGTCGAGCTTGGAAGGACATTGTTGACCGACACGAGGACTGGCAGCTTGTTCTAGGGGATCGCTATCCGCCTGTCGATCGGACTGCTCACAGGCTGGAGGTTCTACTAGAACCGGCATTCATGCATCGACATATACCGTCACATTCCTCCTCAGAAGTTGGCCAGATGGACACAGATAAGCCCTGGGCCGAACTTTGGGGAGACTATCCCAACCTCAGGGTTTTATCCGTGTACTCCGGAGCTACCGGAGATCATGGGCTCTATGAACATCTGCAGACAGACGTTTTCTCTCAACCATTAGCCGGCATTGTGCGCAGCTTCATTCTACGCCTATCCAATGTACATTTGGACGAAATGGTCCTCAGTGGAGTCCAGCAGTCATTCTCTCTCCTTACATCCTTGAGTCTGGACACGCGTTCTATCCGTGGGCCACTCACCCTTGACCATTTGGAGACACTCGTGATCAGAGCCGAACTTGTTGAACTGGAGAGATGGAATTTGCCCAGCTTGCGCCACTTATACCTTCGAGGATATATTCCATACCGTACCAACCTCATTCCCGAATCCCACCAACGGTTACAATCACTTCTTGTCAACCCACATACCGACCTCACGACGGACGATACCTTCTGGAAAGACCACACATCACTCAAATTTCTTGGTGTAAGTCCATGGGGCCTAGAGTTTATGAGCCCTCCTCCACCAGATCACCCGCTCGCCCAGCTGTTCTTTTGGACTCGTAGCAGTATAGGTGTAGACTTGGAGCTCCCTCGTGCAAGAAAGATTGCACACCGCATACCACAGCTTCATGCGTTGACCCTCTGTACATATGGGAGCAAGCTGGAAGAACAGTGCTTGCAGGAACGCACCAATGTCCTCAATCCAGTAACAAAAGGTACACCTTTGTTCACAGAGGACGATCAAGGCTCCTTCCCTTGGTACTCGTGGCTTCCATTCGAGATACCGACGAGATATGTGTCATGAGACAAGTGTCTCTCTTCTCCCTTGTTCGAATACCTAGATATACATGTACATGTATTAAGACAAACTTATCTGTGTTGGACGGTCAATGGGTGCCACAATGAGGTGGCTAGTGAGAATTCGAGGAGATGACCATTCAACCAGAGACCTCAACGTGCTTGATCTCATGGCATACAAGAAAGGCACATACAAGAAACCTAGGATACAAGGGATAGGCATGCATCAGGAATAATAATTGCGCTCACTCTAGACATCACTTTTCGCTGATCACCTTCACTCGTGGAGCCAGATTGCGACATGGTGATCTCAACATAGTAGAATGCAGTTTAGAGACCTTTAGTTGTATTTAGGCAATCATGATGGGCCAGCTCATGGCTCAATGGTTATTTGGAAGCGATTCTCTGGTCTCCTAAATCCCAGTGAGTGGATAAATAGTGTAGCTTGTGTACATTCACTTGTTGAAATGGATTTAATCATGCCCCTCGAGTAGACGTACAAGCCCGAATGCAGCTCCAGCTGCCATACCCCCCACCATGGCAGTGCTAACAGCACCCCATAGATAGCCTCTCCAGCCCGTTCCGGCACCAGTGATATGCGCCTTCAACACTCCAAATAGAATGAGGACAACAAAAGTCAGGATGCACGATGCAAACAGCGCGCGGTTGACGACGGCTGCAACACGAGTCAGCAAACATATGTAATTGCAGACGAAATGAACTCACGGATGAAGAAATAAGGAAGGAGAGGGATAATACCGCCGATGAGGTAGCCCACACCAATGGTTGCTGCCGACGAGTACATGCGGCTCGTCGGAACAGGCTCGACGCCCATTCCAAACCGCAACAAAAACGGCGTCAAGCCAACTGTTGACGAGAACTTGAGCCTCTCTTCTCCAGGAGCGGGCACGGCATAGCCATTCTCCACTGTGTCCCCATTCGCTGGTGCGGCCGCTCCCTCGGCGAGCAACGCATTTGCTTCTTCTCTATGAAGCGTGTTGGCCACTTGACGCGAGAGTTCGGTGGGTACACCAAGAGGACCCAGAATTTCGTCCACTTCGCGCTCAAGTTCGCCTGCACAGGATTGAGAGACGCGGTGGGCAGTTTGCTGTTCTAGGAATATGTACGAGTCCCGTTCTGCTTGGGTAGCGACTGTGGATGGAACAGTCAGCAATGGGAATTGTCGAGAAAGGGTTTGGGTGGATGACGAAAGGAGGAGCACATACGGAATGCGCCGATTCCCATCGAAATGCCTCCTGCAATCAATTCTGCCACACCTCCTAGCACAACAACGCGCGAGCTACCCAAGGACGCCAGACCGGCTAGACACAAATAACTTGTCAGCATAAGTGCATATTCCCCGGGAGAGCTGGGACTTGCCAGAAAGAGCAAACGGGACCGTGAGACCATCAGAGAGACCTATAACGCTGGAGAAAACATGAGCGACGGATGAATAAAATATGGCCAAGGCGACAGAAGGCATACATATCACGCATAACATCAGAATCAATCAGTTTTCGCTGCTCCGTCTTGAGTTCCTTGCAGCATACACCTCGTCGGCTGTTCTGGTGTCGAGCACACTTGAGAGCGAGAGGCGGTGGACCCGCAGAGGACGCAGTACTGGTAATTGACCACACAGGAGGTCTCTGTGGGTCCGTGCTATTATTATTGTTGGTTTTTTTGGGCAGAGGAACAGAAGCCATGGTCAGTGGTCGGGATGAAGTTGTCCGTCAGTGGCTTGCTTGGTCAGGATCCACAAACTCGGTCGAAGGATGGACGGCAAGCTTGTTTCTATATAAAATCATACATTATTCTCCCTATATTCGTCGAGTTCGTGGTGCTCTCTGGGATGCTCCTCCTCCTGCACGCTCAGTATCGCTGGGGCATATTTTCCAGTCGACGGCGTCGGTCTTGCGTTTGGTATCGACCCCGCGCTCCCTTGGGACGAAAGCATTGAATTGAACCTCCTTCTCGATGCAAAGTCGATGGCTGCGCCCGTGATGTTCGTAAGGTCAGTAACATCAGCTCTTGTATCCCTCGAGACGCTTGATGTCTCCCATGAGTCTATGAGTAGCTTGCGAAATTTGAGAAACCAACGAGAGGTGATCGTGCTCGTCAGTCCATACTCTAGATAGCACAGCACCAGCACTAGCGTGCTCGCAGCATTCCAGTACTGAACAACAGATCAGGCATGGATCCGCAAATTGCAGCTAACCAAGCTGCTTACCACGAGACAAAGAGCCACCCGGAGGCACAAGGCGTACTACCAACAATAAGCATTGCGAACGGACAAACGGAGATAGTCACCAGGTAGAACCAAAACCCGTCAATATACAGTGCATTCAATATGGCCGTGGTGGGTGTTTGCCTCATCGTTGTGCGATGTTGACGAAACGCTAGCGCGTGATACAATGTCGCAAACGCAATTACACTCTCGACAAAGATCTGGATATATGAAAGATGTCAGACGGGTAGCATCTACCTTGACAATGCTTACCGGCACGATATAGTATCCACCAAGCGTCCGGGACACGTCCGCGATACAGGCCCGCAACAAGGGGTTATAGTACATGGTTTCTAGAAATCTAGTGTGACTTGGTGTCCTGACTGTCGTCTTTTAATACTTACTAGCAGCAACCACCATCATGTTGATCGTGATAACGACAAGAGTGAGATGAGAAGCTGCCATAATACCCACCAGGAGTACCTGTATTCGAGGGTGTCTAACATAGATGCTGTACAGTCGAATGATGAAGATGGCTGGGCGTGAAGCCCTTTAGCATTGAGCACGGTTATCACCTCGCGTTGGCGTACTGGTAGTCATGATAACCCCGACAGTCTGACACACTGTGATAGCGATGAGATGTACTAGGCATCTATCCAGATATTCAGGGACGATAGCGCCAAGTAAACAAGGAGTGCGCACTGCTGCGGCAAAACTCAGGCCACTACGCATTTCACAACAGAGGACTTACTTGGGGATTTTGTGCGAGGTTTAGTATCGGATTGTGACCTTGTGATACTAAATTGAGTCATGGGCATGCCGTTCGATGGACGACTGACTAGAAACAACCATTCCAAATCCTAGGATGGGTAGGTACCGGTTCTGTAGAGGCTTTCAGATAGAAGACTAGCAAACGAGAGGCCGACATACGAGTATATAAATAGTCTTGAGCAGGACGCTACCCTTTCTCGACCACAGCAGGGTGAGCTCTTCATCCAATGTCAAGAGGATATCATAAGCCCAGACTGTAAATCCAGCAAGGGCAGTGTAATCAGTCGCCCTAAAGTGGATTGCAGCCTCTAGGAATTCGGCAAGACCCCGGTGGACGAGGGAACCGGCCATTGCAGAGGGGAAAGAGGCAAGGGTCGACGGAGGATTGCAGCCAGTAAATATTTATAAAACGGGGCGTGCGTTTGGATCCTTGCTTGGTGACAGTCTGACAGGACATATTGGTTTCCGCTGTCAAGGGAGGAACCGGATCGAAGCGAGGCAAGAGGATGGGCAAGCCAAAAAAAAAGGAGATAGCTCGTTTCTTGCCGCTGATCTGACTCGTGCTGCTGCTTGTTTCAGGCCAGATGCGAAGCCATCAAGAGCCGGCCATGGCAGATCACTCTCTATGACATTCCCAGTCTCTTCTGAATACTAATCTGTCGAGCTTTATCTCGCTGTGCTTCTCATCTGAGAATGGCAACCGTCACGGTAATAAGCGGGTTGAGTGGGTGCATGTGTATGTGGCTCTTGGATCAGCCGCGCCCAAGTGCGAGTATGTTCTGCCGACCGACGGAGGACCCGAGGCCTATATATGACCACAAAAAGGTCGTTTTTCATCTAGATGGCGAGTCAGTACCGGAGGAGAATGACCATCCGACTTCAAACTGCTCGAGCGGATGGAATACATGAAAACCATGTCTAAGAAATCTAGGATACAACTGAGAGGCATGCATCAAGTATGATAGTTGCGTTTATTCTCGGCATCATCTATCCCCTACCTCAGTCTTCCCGCTTTTGACGTTTAGCACTACACTGATCGCATCAGCGTTGATGGTGTTGCATACCGGACAAAACGTACCTTTTATGGTCTGAGCCCCGAGAATTCCCGCTGTTTTGGAGATCCCCGGATGGTCTCTTGAGCCCTGAGGCTCTTTTGGGAGCTTCACCTACGCTAGAAGGCGAATTGGTGGCTGGCATAGGGATGGGGAGAGAATTTAAGGGGCCCGAAGGAGTAGGTATCCGCACATGGATGGGTTTGGTGAGAGTCGTAGATCCGCGAATCACTTTCTCTCCATCTAAAGGATTTCCTTTGGTCACCTGCTCCACCGAAAGCCATCTGACGTGTTCTTGTGCTTCTATAGTGGCCTTGAATCGGGCCAGCACTTCAGCATGACCTAAAAAAACACACGCATTCAGATTTGCCTGGGTTATTTGAAGTTCAACCTTGAGATCTTCGTCTATGTACCCGGTACTCGCTTCGGGGTTTCCTGAGCCCATGGCGCGAATGCGATCTTGAACTAAATTGCTAAGATCTTCTTTGTCAGAAGCGCTATAATGGGCGCTGATGGCGTTCGGACCTCTTCACCCTGTCCTGTTTTGTGTTAGCACCCCGCTGCACCCCCTCCCACTTTCCTTTGAACCATGGCTTGAGCTTTAAGGATCCTAGTAATCTCCCGTTTGCCTGCCACCCGTTTTACAGAGTCCTACCACGGCAGCATCGCCCGTGAGCGTCCAACACGCACCAAATATTACTGGCCCCATCAATATCGAAATGGGAAACGGAAATGGACAGACAGCTGTCAGGATGTCTTTCTCGCCCACCAACGAACGCCTGCTTCCGCAACAGCCGGCTTCGACGACCAATGGTTCCTATTCAGGCATAGTAAGTGGGGCAGCCCGCTCAATCTTCGGTTCCTCGGACGAAGAGGCATACATGGTGAGCCTATTGGCCTATCTCTGGGTACTATACTGACTAGCCTTGTCCTGTTGTGAAACTCTCGGATCTTGGTGTATTTCCCGTGACAATTTGTGAAACAGCCAACACCAGCGAGTTCATTGTTGGATTCGAGGACGCATTACGATGCTCAACAACAGCTCCAGCGTCAGCAATACCTCGCTCATGAGCAGCTGACGAGCATTGCGCAGCAAGGCCAAGTGCAACATCAAGGCCTATACCACGCTGCTCAGCATTCGACGTCCTTTTCTCCTGCACTAACCAACCGTGTGCCGCAGCTCATGCTTGGAACCAACGGGTTGCATCACCAGCACCCCCAGGTTAGCATGTATACCAACGGACACGGGGGCGGTGGAGGTTCGCCCATCGTCCCGAGTCCAATCGGAGGGAACCCTTGGGGGACGACGAGCCCGTTGGTGGCTGGCAAACGGATGTAGGAAGCCAAAAATTAGCGCCCCATTCCTAAACACTCACGTTTCGACGCAAATCTTTCACCCTCCTCTCCCCTCTGTACACCACCAATCCGATTGGGAACCTGGGCTCCGTCCCGGCGATTCGCTCTTTGTTGTTGTCGTCATCGCGTCCTATTATTCGGCTGCTTTCATTTTGTTCTGGCACACACACACGCACCACGCATCATGGTCAAGCTCCCGACCTGGCCATACCAGCATCGAGACGGGCTGGATACACACTCGTCATAATACGCTCATTTACGAATCTCGTCATCATCGCAACAGAGGATGCAGGCAAGAGCCTACGAGTTCGTACAGCAGGAGAGGCATCGAATGCTGCACGATCGGCTGTATTTCCCGCATTTTCGTCCCGCCCATAGCTTGTCTAATTGTTTTGTCTCACTGGCTCGTACCTTGGCAACAAGGGCCTTGCAATCATGATACCTGTTCATCCCAGCTACCTTGCGTCAGTTACTGGAAGCTAATGAAATGTGAGCTCCGCTCGAATGCGAGCCTGCCCAGCCGATGTTTTACCCCTTGTCCGGTTGCGCCAGTCTCCGACGCCAAACACAAACACTGTGGGCCTATTGGAGCCGAAAATGGTTGTCCAAGTGACTTGCCGTTGACTTGACATCATGCGAGGTATAAAATGCGCCTCGCGTCGGCTGCGTTGCTCGCCGCCGTCCGCAATTTGGGCGACCACGACGTCCTCACGACGCTGACACGACCTTTAATTCTTTTTCAACGAGAAAACACACAAAAGCCCATACATATCCAGCCAGCTTCTTATTCGCCCCTAATTCCCTCCAACATGCTTCGGTCTTGGATTTCATACTTACTTGTCCTTGTGACGACGGCTTCTTCGCTCATAGAAGCTCGTCCGATGCCGAGAGCCTCGTTCGGCGAGGTGGTCATGTTGCAGCCTACAGCGTTGATGATCCGAGTCTGCCAGCAGCAGTTAGGACAATCTGTGACGGTGGCGTAAATGCCACTACAGTCTTGTCTTCTACAGAACTCTTGTTCAACGGGCGTCGGCCATTTGACGACAGGCACATGCACACTACCACAGGCCGGACAGGCTTCTAGTGGTCCCTCAGGTACGTACATAGCTTGTTTTCTCATTGTTCACAGTCATCCGCTGACGTCGCTCTCTTTTTTTTGTCTCCAGGCGGAGATGGTTTGCGAGCCCCTTCTTGCCCTACTGCACGCAACAATTGCGCAATTCGGTTTGGAAACAATGGCTTTGATTCGAATGCAGTGAGCAAGTGCGATGCTCCATGCACCTCCTCGTGCTACTCTGGCAATCCTGGCGGTGGCCCTGATCCCAACGACTGCGAATATGCAACTGGACTCTTGTTTGCCCGCAATCCTCGTACGCATCTCTCTCTGTCAGACAGCGTCCTTACCCTGAACCCCCTCAGAACTGTTCACCCTCCCGACGGGAGGTTACAATTTGTTTACATGGAGGTCATGCGGCATAGGAATCCAGGTCAGTCCATTGATCCAATATGTGAACACTCGCTTATGCCCAACATAGAACCAGATTGTCAGCTCGGGAGCGCCCTGCACGCAACGAATGTACGTCTTATTCTTGTGGTTGCTGTTCGCCAGCTGACTTGTTTGCAGGCAATATGTATGTCGGTCGTCTTAACCCCTACCTTGACTGACCCTGCTCAGGACCACGCCGACGTTGCCAATGTGGCTCGCTATCTCGCTTGGAACTGCCAAGCCGCACAAAATGCGCATGGCGGACGCTGTACCGCCGACTCGGGCGTCTATATTCCAAATTTCCCCGACTTCTATATCCAGTGAGTCCATACTCTTTTCATTCTGGCTCAGTGCTGACGCTCGCATCCAGGGTCTATCGTAATCAGTAGTCATGCTTGCATCAAGTCGCCTCCTTGTTTCTTTAATCACGGACATTGTGCCCCTTTTGTTTCTTGGTGACTTGTTCTAATCTAGTTTTGCGGCTAATATACCCAAACGTATATGGCTGGGCTAGCCCTTGTATGACTCTTGCCTGTATATAGCACGACTTTTATGACTTAGATGCTTTTAATATTGTTACACATGTTCGTTCGCGGGTGTAAGCCTTTGGTCAAAACATCTTGAACCTCGCCATGTCCAGCTCAGAATCAAAATACCACCCACCAACAAAGGAAATTCTTTCCAAGGAACAGTTGGAACAGTTCCAGGCATCAGAAACGCATGCTGCGATCATTGCGTACATCCAAAGGCTCAACGAGTCTGTCGTTGGCGTCAGGCTGACGGATCCATGTGACGAATCAGAGGTACGTCGTTCATTCCCATCCATAAAACCGGGCACGTGTGACCGAGTCCTCCCAAGGCGGTCAAAGCGATCATTGGCGTCCTAGACTCGGTGGCACATCTTGCCACAGAGACGCCGCCAGTCGACAATGCCGGATCTCGGTTCGGAAACCCTGCCTTTAGAGATTTCTATGATAAAGTCAAAGCGGTAGGCCCCACTTTCTCTGCCAAGTCCTGGGCTTTGTCTGACAAATCTAAAGTCGTCAAAGGAGCTGCACTCTAGGATTGCAGGTATCCCTGAAGATTCTGTTCAAGAGATTTCACTCTACTTCGAAGAATCGTGGGGGAATAGGACGAGGATTGACTATGGAAGCGGGATGGAATTAAACTTTTTGTGTTGGCTGTGAGTTCAAATTTGTTGACTTCCTCACAGAGCTGACATTTACAGGTATTGTTTGGAGCGCTTAGGGGTCCTACGCCCAGAGGATGATCGCGCAGTCGTGTAGGCCACATTGACAAAAGGCCATGGTCTGATACTGAGTGATTGTCAGATATATAGGAGTGATGCGCGTCCTACAATCCACCTATTGGCTCGAGCCCGCTGGCTCCCATGGAGTCTGGGGACTCGATGACTACCACTTTTTGCCTTTTCTCTTTGGAAGTGCACAATTACGGGGTGAGTACATTCGTATGAATGTTCAACCTGTGACTGACTTTTACTAGGTCATCGACATCTACGACCAAAGTCTATTCATGACAATGAGATATTGGAAGAGTTTTCCAAAGACTATATGTACCTGGCATGCATCCAGTTCATCAACTCGGTACGCCTTTACATCTCTCTCTCATATTGCTCTTACTCTCAAGCAGATCAAAACTGCGTCTTTACGATGGCACTCACCGATGCTCGACGACATCTCTGCCGTCAAGACATGGGACAAAGTCAACGCGGGTATGATCAAGATGTATCTCGCAGAAGTGATGGGCAAACTTCCCGTCATTCAACATTTCCTCTTCGGCACGATCCTCCCCTTTACTGGAGACCGTACTCAATCAACCGTGGACAAGAATGACCCTCATTATGGCCATGCACATGCGCATAACGGCGATTTAGGGGGCGCTGGTCAAGCAACAGTTGGATGGGGAGATTGCTGTGGCATCCCAGTCCCAAGCGCATTTGGAGCTGCTGCTGCTGCAGGAAAGCCTCTACAGGGACCTGGTATACGTCCAGTGCCGTTCGATTAAAGCCAGGACCAGGTTCATCCGTCTGCGAGTATTCTAGGATGCAAAGTTACATTGTACAGAGTGGGAAAGAAGAAATATACAGAAGCAGAATCAATACCAAAGAAAAGGGAGTGGTGTTCGTGAGATGCGCAGATGACAAAGACGGCACTAGAAAATAAAAGGTTGTAATGCACAAAATTAGCAGTCAGATGAAATAGTCCTCTAGTGAAACCCGTGTCTCGAAGCGTAATGCAGACAGAATGATCCAGGATACCGGAGAGTTGGGGATGCTACTGACGATGCGATGGGGAGGGGCTAGGGAGAGGTTGTAGGTCCCAAGGAGGCGGGAAGCGGTTAACGTCGTCGAGATTTTGGTCAGCTTGTGCGTCCTTGCGACGAGCTGGATCCGGCATCGCGGCGCGCTCCTTGCAGCGGTGGTGACGCAGCTTGGTACGGGTAATCCCTACAAGAAGATAAGCCAACGCCCCGGAGGTGAAAGAGCTGCGTACAAGTATCAATCGTTGAACGGTCTTCCTCCATGTATGCATTCGATGGTGCCTCCAAGTCGTCTCTGACCGTGTAAAGCAGCCATAGAGCGTCTTGATACATGACTTCACAATCCCACGGATTTTGATCCAATATCTCCTTTCGGGCAGCATTACGCGACTACAATAAGTGAATTAGCGAGACACGAACCGGAAACTTGGGCCTTTACATACCAAAGCAAGAGCGCGTTCAAATAAGACTTGATCCATGTATGCCGGGGGCTCGTGGGTTGCGCCTTCGGGTAGCCAACCCTTGACCGTCTGCGCACGCTGCGAGCAACGTTCGTAACGATTGCCAAACCATTCAACGGCTAGAACCTATATGATTATTCCTGAAAACGTGGATTAAATGAGAAGAAACATACCGTCATCGAAACCCGGCGACAATTCTGGCGGCTCGCCGTCCACTTCGACGACATCCATGTGGTCGTGCAGACGATTAATCCCGTTTTGAGAGAAATTCATGACGAGCATATACAGTGATATGCAATTGATGGCAGCCATTTCTGCATCGAGTTCCGCATTTCGTCTCCTCGTGGCATGTCGGGGAGACTCGCCCTCGCGTGGCACAAACTTTCCAGGATCCGGAAGCGGTTCTACATAACTCGTCAGAAATAAACCCAGCGTAATGGTGCCTCACGTACTCTCAGGTATCTGCTTCACCTGCTCAAAAAGCTCATCCGCCCATTTCGTAATCACCTCTACCTTTTGTGCCAAGTTTTCCAATCCAGCGAGCAATTTTTCCTCACGCTCCAAAATATTCGGGCCTGTACCGTTCGTAATGAGAGGCGGAGACTTCTTAGGTGAGCTAGTGAGCAGCTTTCCTGGGGAGGAGCTGTGTGGTACGGGAGGGTAACCAGTGGCCGGTGAAGTAATGAGCGTTGGACTATGCTGAGACGTTGGCGTCGTAACGCTTGTTCCCCACAACTTCTTGGACGCAGCGTTGAGCGCTCGCGAAAGCGCCGACGATCCTGCACGCGCAGGCTTCGGACGGTCGGGCTCCACTGGCGTTGGTGGAAACTGAAACCTGTCTTCAGCCGGTAACGCATTGGTTGCAAGTCGACGAGGCGACGAGGTGATGGGCAATTGCTGAGCGGGCGAGGAGGGAGGGCTAGGCTTGTCGCTGGGAGTCGCAGACGCTCTACGTGCCGCTCGCTGACGTGCCGCAGTTAATTCTGTAGCTATGAGCGCAGGCTCCTGATTAAAGTGAACAAGACTTACCGTCCACACGCTGGTTAAATTCGACATGTTTCGTATCTCCAATAACCACATACTCTCCCTTGAGGAAGCTCTCCTCGTCTGCCTCTGCTTGTGTAGAAAGTTCGGGCGTCAACGAAACGGGCCGTCGAAGCGGCGAAGGCCGGGCTGCAGGACTTCCTCCTGGCGACGGTGCATGCGGGGTGAGCGGTGTGGGTGGTACTGAATTAGGCGCCGTCCGTCTTCCATCGTTGGTCGAGTTGCCCATCGCTTTGCGAAAGTGAAAGTTGCTGGGGGGTACGAGCGCCTTGGGATCCAATACCTCTGGCGGGATGATGCGATGGTTGTCCGGAATATGCGGTATGATCACGTTCGTAGTCGCTGGAAGTGGCTTGCCGTTGGAAAGTGGAGTGACAATCGGAAGAGATCCAGGCGAGCTCGGGTTCGCCTCGTTGGCAGACCGCGGTGCAGGAAACTTGGAATTTGCCATTGCTTTGCACGCAAAGAATTCGTCAAAGGTGGCGCGTTCGACCGGATGACGCTTTAGCAGGGCTCGTATCAGCTTCTTGATATCCGCCGGGACGGGGTTTGCATTCGGGTCCTCTTCATCCGGGAAACGAACAGTAGAGCGCGCTTGTTCGATGCGTTTGAGGAGTTCGATGTGATTCTGCGCTCTAAACGGCGGCTTGCCGACACTAATCTCATACAAGACGGCGCCCACTGACCACAAGTCGGCTTTTGCGTCGTACTTTTCGTAACGCAAAATCTCTGGCGCCATGTAGAGTGGAGATCCGCACAGCGTCTCTGCCAGCATGGTATTCGGAAGGTGTCTCGCAAACCCAAAGTCTGCAATCTTCAGGACAGGTATGCCGAGCGGGTGCCCTTTCTCGTGTTCAGTAGCTGTAGCCGGTTTGAGCAGCAAGTTTTGTGGCTTGATATCGCGGTGAATGAGATTCCGCTGTCGTAGAAACTTGAGAGCTCGCGCTACGTATTATCAGCGAGCTATCGAGCCTTGGGGCTTTGTTACGACGTACCCATCTGCCGTAGAAACGACCGGACAGCGACCTCGGCCAATCCACCAGTCTTTGGATGTTGGTAGAATGTCGGCGCTGCGCCAGGCTCAGGCACATATTGAAGCCCATCCACTCTCCCTCTACGTTTCAGATAGCCGCTGAGGTCCCCGCCGGTGCAATCCTCCATGATGAGAAAGATGAATCGGTCCGCCTTGACGATTTCGATGAGCTCGGTGATGTGTGCGTGCTTGAGTTGTTTGAGAATATTGATCTCTGACTCGAGATTGTCGACGAGCTTTGGTGTGAGGATGGTACGCGACACCGTCTTGATTGCGACGGCCATCCGACTGTCCTGGGAGAGGCGGGATGCCGAGTCAGCACGCCTTCCTTTGTAATATCTGCCTTTTTGTTACTATCAAAGCTCCTGGGGAACTCAACAGCTCCTCTAGAGCAGCCTTTCTATCCTCACGGCGAGATGATCGCTAGTGCGGTCAAGTGGCGAGCGGGGAACTGGGGATACAGCAGAAAGCAGAGTGATATTTACCTTGTGATATCCACGATAGACAGTCGCAAACGATCCCTATAGACGCAGAGGCACGTGGTGAGCTGAGCACATCGAAATGAGGAGCGCGTCGAGGGCATACCTTGCCAATTTCCGCCTTGATAATATAAGGGGCTGATTCATGATCTTCTATCCCACCAGGACGTCGCTCAGAGGACGTCGAAGGAGCGTTCGCGGCCATGGTAGCAGCGTCGCTCGTGTGCTTTGCTCAATGCGGTCAACGCGCAAGATGACAAATGGATGAGAAATAGTCTGATTGATTTGATTTGGCCGTTCAAGTCGTGATAGCGCAGGATATTGCCGCAGGCAAGGCTCAGCGGCTTAGTAGTGGTCCAAGCTGTAGAGCGCTATTTATCAGGCTCCTAAATGCGACTTGGGCGCCGTCGATTAACTCATCAACTTTAGACTTGAAGTTCACTAGACGGAACAACCATAGCCGAGCTTGCCTGTTTGAGCCAGTTTCCGCAGACTTCCCCCGACCACTACTGGGCGCGCAATACACCACAGTTACACAAGTGCATACATACAATATAGACATGTCCAAGAAAGCAGAGTACAGTACCAACTTACCAGATTGACGACCCCTCGGCCCCGAGCCTCCCCTATTTGGCGAGCAATCGAGCCGCGTAATACCCTATGGCAAACGCCAGGCCAGCGATACCCCACTTGCTCAGAGTCCAGCTACCTTCTATTTCGGTCTCCTCGTCATCATTTAGCTTCTCGTAGCTCCCAGAACCCATCTGCCGTGCCGATGGCCTCTCGATGAGGGAAGAGACTAGCCTTTTCCCAAATGCACCCAGCAACGCAGTGGACAGTCGGAACAAGGTAGGGATGTGGAGTGGGTCAGGTACGTCGAGGACATCGTTAAAGTAGAATGGATCAGAGGTGCGCTCGGCCAGAGCGGGTTTCTCATCGCCTCTGGCTTCTCCACCTTCCATAGATGCTAGAACCTCTGAGGACTTGTTTGTCGCTGCACGGTTCTTGCCCACACCGTTGTTAAAGGCAATGGTGACATCTCGAGAGAGAGACGGAGTTCCCATTCGAGATTCTTCTTTCTAATCGTGCCGTGTCCATCCTTGCCTCTTTTCTCAGTCTAGTTACTTTCTGAGAGAGATATTGGGATCGCCCAAGCACCTCGGTCCATCTCGTCGCAGGCATGGAGAATTTCCCTCCAGTGAGCAAACCGCTCAGCGGCGCCCTCCCTTAGCTTTCGTAGCGTCTCTGGAGACCTAAGCAACCCCGCTCTCAGCTCGAGCGTGTTGCGGAGTCGAAAAGGTGCGTGCGCATTTGGCGATTCTCGGTGTGGCCCAAGGAGGATTGTCGACTGAGCCTTTGGCATCGATGAAAACTGATTGCCGTGTAGGCGTGAATAGCGTTACCGAATTTGTGACCAAGTCGTTTCAAAATCCCATCGATGGCGTCAAGGTTTGTGAATGCCGTATATAATCGGCGCAAGTGCTTTCCCAGTTCGGAGGTACTGGGTCCGAACGCAGAGGAGCCGGAAACGTCGAGAGAAACAAGGAGTAAGGCCCGTTTCATTGCAGAAAGCTGTTGGAGGTTTCCTTGTCCAAAGTATGTGTCCAGTTGATTTCGCCGTCCGCTCGGTGTCAGCGCCGTTCCACAAAGGTTGATTCCATCCGCATGCCGAATGATCATATACATACACACCCAAAAGAAAGACTCTAGGTCATGCCACGCTTGGTGCAACGGTGCATGTTCAAGAGCAAGTGACATGTATTTCATTGTGCCCTGGTTCAAAACTCAGTCGTATGCACTCAGGCCAAACAATACTTACGGTGATAATCCCGTGGATTTCCGATTGATCGTCCGTCGTGTCTTTGGCCATTTCCCAGTCAATGAGAAGCCCGCGCGGCTTTTCAGATGTAGAAAGCGCGATCATGATATTGCCAGCGGAAATGTCTCTGTGGATAATGCGACCAATCTCATATAGGCTCCGGTGTACTTGGCTCCGATTTAGCGCGTCCCTTGATGACATAGCTCAACGTACCTTCTACCGCATCGCACATAGCAGTGGCGAACTCATAAGAGTCGCTGGCACTCGACAAGTCCTTTGCAACCTCTTTGAGTAAGAGCCAGTCCAGGCGACGGGTTTCTGGTCCACGTTGGTCAGGTTTGCCTTCAGAGGGACTATTAAGCCTCTGAAGCACCGCGCCGAGTTTGTCTACCAGGTCGGAGATGCCCAAATACTCCTCCACTTCAAAATCGTCGACGGGTTCAGAGAAATTCGCCGCATCGTCCTCGTTTAAAGATTCTGACTCGCTCACACTGAACTCCGCCATCGCGTATTGGTTTTCGGTGCCTCTGCAATGGTGGCGAGTAACATCCTCCCCACTGGCGAGAAGCGTTGGTACCCCACGTGGCCGTTCCTTTTTGGCGTCACGGAGTCTCTCTTCGTATTTGTGAAAGAATTTGGCTTCATGAAGTCGATCGGGCTTCGGCCACGAGGTTTTGAGGAGACGGATGCTTTCTAGGATGACCTCCTCGGCCAATGCCTCTATGTTGTATGCGTCGAGATCCGATTTTGCTATGGCCAAGTAGCAGCGTGTTCCACGGGAGAACATGGCGATTTGGCGGTAAATTGGGTCCTGAAAGACGATGAAATCTTTCTTCACTGGACCTGATGCCAGGAATTCCTGGCCCTTTTTATCAACACTGAGAATTCATATCCCGTCGAGCAGCCAGTTGCGCTTCCAGACGACGTTCTTGGACTGCTTGGCATAAACATCGGCCACTCGGTCCAGTTTCTTGTGTAGCTGATCCGTATAGTTTGCGTCTTTGGAGGTCTCGACTGAGAAGTCGACATCCTTGAACGGTCCATCTGGTCCAACACAAAGACCCATGCCTCGTCGCCCGTTTCTGGAGAGAGCGTATACGAACTGAATAAGAGGGTCAGGAATTTGGGGATAGTGGATATGTGTTGTGACGATACATTTGCTAGGCGTAGACTTCCATATTCGTGCAATGGATCCGTCATCGTGATGAAGTGGATGTAATCCCACGGGAGTACGGGAGCCTGTGCCATATGCACATATCGTATAACTTGGAGGAGAAGTTGTTTTGGCAACTTGAGCAGATCACCTCGAAGCACGCTGCCTTGGCTGTTGTTTAGGACGAAAGGGATGTCGAAGAGGTGACTTCTTTTGACTTCCACACAAACGGTTGCGCGTGCGAATAATTCTTTCTCATCGAATGCCTTCCCAGGGTCGTAGTCGAATGTCAGCGCCAAGTCGGGGGACATTGTAAGCCCAGAGGCGTGCGTCTTCTGGTGCTTGGAACCAATATCGAAGTATCGCAGTGATCTCGGCTCATTCGACTCTGAGAGGTTCAAAACCGCGTTGAAGGCTGCGATCTTTGCACTTTGGTCAATGGCTGTCCAACTGCTTGGACGAGTAACTCACAAGAGGAAGGTACATGGCGGTCTCCTTCATCCCTTGACTGGACTTCTTACTACCACTAGCATTTTCCTCTTTCGGTGACTCGTCTCCATCTGTCGATGCTGGTGTCGTCTTTACTTTCGTAGCATTTGCTCGACGCTGCTGATCCTGCTGAATAGAAGACAGTTGATCAAGAAATGACTGGCGTAATTTTGCCAATTTATCATGATCCAGTGTACAAGTATTGGCTGGGAAGTCGTGCAGGATTTGGGAAGGGTTGACGACGTCGATATGTTCCTCCCGCAGTAGCCACGCGGCGACCTCGACCAGCTTCCTTTCGCAGTCTTGATTTTCTGGTCCGAACTGTCTGTCGATACGATTCGCAGCGGTTCGTGTGTCTTTCGAGGGGAGCTGGAGGTTGATGTCATTGGAGATTATGAGTAGATCCTGTGGTTCGTCGCATTGCGACTTCCTGCCACGAGCATGTGGACGAGCCTCTGGTATGCGTGTTTGAGTGTAGCCGTTGTGGTGGAGTTCAAGTTGCTTAAGCCACCTTTCACTCACGTAGATAGTGGCATTTTAACATTTGTATTGTAGAATGTGATTTCGGAAACTTTTGAGTCGTGCCTAGGTAGTTGCGATTAGTAGGCTTATGGCTGGTCGTCTGAGAAAGATTCTCCGGTCTCAGATCGCTATGACTCCTGGTCAATGAATACAGATTGCAGCTTGTGTACATTCACTTGTTGAAATAACTTTACTTGTGCCTCTCGAGCAGACAATCTGATGACCAGAGGATGCGACTTTTATATGTGACTATACAAAAGGTCGTCTTTCATCCATATGGTTGTCACCGTTGGTCATTCTGCTGTTAGCAGGAGTCATGGTTCTACATAGATGAATCGGACTAGTCCCTGAGTTCGTTTCGATCGTAGTCGTCGAGTCCATACTGTTCGGTGCCGTGCTCCTCACTCCGTATCGTGTGTGCATAAATTCCCGCCTCCAGCGCTGATATCGGGTTTGGCGTCGACTTTGAACCTCCTGTGGGCGAAAGCGAGGATGGAAACGTCCCTCTCGGTGCAAAGTGGATCCTTGCTCCCGTAATGTTCGCCAAGCCCGTAATCTGATCTCCAGTATGCGCCTCGCTAGAGGAAACCACCATCAAGTTCACAGTGATCACGATGAGGTTGATGTGAGAAGCCTCCATGATGTCGAGGAGAAACATTCGCATCCGGGGTTGCCCGAAGTAGATGCTATACAGTCTAATCGTGAAGATGGTTACGCGAGACAGACCTCAGCATGGCCGTCGTCGACCCGGCTAGGGCTAAGCACGTACTGGTAGTCATGATGATTCCAATGGTTTGGCAGGCCGTAGCTATGATTATATGTACTGAACACCTGTCAGGAATTTCAGGACTGCGATTTGGCGTTCCTCGCAGTACTCACTCCTAAGACAAAGCCAATCCACGACAGTTAGGTGCAGTGACAAAGCACATACTTTTGCAGTACGTGCATAGTTTCGTATTGGAGTGTAATCTTGATGGGGTCGATGAGCCACACGCGTTTCAGTCGAGCATCGAGAACTGACCGGAAAGGATTACGCCAAAGCCTATAATGGGTAGATACCCGTTCTGTAGCCACGATGAGATGTCCTTTCGAGTGGTTGTATACTAGATTTACCAGGATATAGATCGTCTTGATCAGCACGTTAACCCTTTTTGACCACAGGAGCTTGAGCTCCTGGTCCAATATGAGAAGAATATCATAGCCCCCAATACATCCAGTCGCTACGGTGTACTGAGTGGCTCGAAAGTTTGTAGTGGCCTCGACAAGAAAGTCGGGAATGAATGAACCAGCCATCGCGCGGAGGACAGAAGAGAAGCAAATAGATAAGGGATACTGTGGATCATAGGCAGAGAGCGTATGCATGAAAGTCAAATTCAAACTGTCAAGGGAGGAGCCGGAAGTGGCCAAACTTTAGCGCGGATTGCACATGCTCAGAGAGATGGACATCGCCGAGTTTAACTTTGATCCCGAAGAAAAAAAACTCTGCATATACTCGGCAAAGCGTTCTGGGGTAGCGATCAAGGGCCGAAAGATGAGTTGATTTGAGGTTTCCATCTCCGGTCGATGTATGTTCCATAATTACAACTGTAATTTGCATACAAATCGGCATAAAAGCACCAAATTTGTCATTTGTTCTGTCTTGTCAAGGGTCAAGGTGGTGAGCGCGCCTTGACCATTGCGTTTGCCACCGACTCTCGACTTTGCTGAATAAAATGGCCGACATGGACGTTGACACACCTACTGCAGCTGCTTCAACCTCTGCCGGAAAGAAGCGCAAGCAAGACGGACCCAAATTTGAAGTCAAAAAGGTCAGCGTCCAACCAACAACGCGTCTTGTTGCGCTTGCTTGAACACGCTAGCTGATGCATCTACTCTCATCAGTGGAATGCTGTTACACTCTGGGCTTGGGGTACGTCGGATGCCCACAAAGCTCGTGGAACAGACGCTGACCTGAGCAACCAGATATTGTCGTAGACAACTGTGCTATTTGCAGGAACCACATCATGGATCTTTGTGAGATCTACTTGTAATAGCTTTGGAGATCGTGTACTCACTGGACCACCAGGCATCGATTGTCAGGCGAACCAGGTCTCTGCCACAAGCGACGAGTGCACCGCAGCTTGGGGAATTTGCAACGTATGTCTCTAGTACTCTTCTTCCAATGTCACTCTGATCGTGGTTTCACTAGCACGCATTCCACTTTCACTGCATTTCACGATGGCTAAAGACCAGAAACGTCTGCCCTCTTGATAACCGTGAATGGGAGCTGCAAAAGTACGCAAACTCTGGCATGTGCCGTCTGCAATTGCTTATATTTCCTAGATACGGGCGATAGAAGGGCATTCTCAACGGACCCATCTTCCTGTATACAGCATCGTAAACTCATCGTTCTTGATAATAGACTTGCTTCACGGTCTAGACGCGATTCTGAATTGTCAGACATATGTCCAACGGTGGTTCATCAACTTGAACCTTACCATTACCATGGACAATCCGTCCAAAGCCGAGATCGTCACGAGGAAATCCTTTGAGAATAGTATTCCTTCCTCTGATGTAAGACGCTGTCAGAACCTCGGCGTGACATTGAACAAGCCTCAGTAGTGGCTCGCCATACTTCGCGTTTGCTTTCAAGAATTGTCCAGCACAGAGATCAACGAGTCCATAAGCGCGGTACTCAACCTTTTGCTCAACCTACTGGCTTCATGGCCTGCCAACGAGGCCATCGTCGATTATCTCGCCACGCTTGTTCGAGGACATCTTCTCCCTCTTCATACTTATTTCACCGGCTTCCTACGGTTTACCCGTACTACTGAGATTGTAGATCCTCGCACAGTAGACATGCTTTGCCAGCTAGGAGTCCGTTTGAGCGCCGAGATGCCATTCGAGCCAGTCATCTCGATAACGGAGACGACCCAAATCGCGTCTGTGACGCTGATGGATGCATTTACGCTCGTCAGAGGCGCGCTCAATATTCCCTATTCACCCCTCCATGACCTTCATACTTCAGCATCAGAGGTTCTGTTGCTCATGATTCAATACTCGAGACCTTTGTTTGGTCAGTTTTAGTACATGATACGCTGCAGGTATGCTGCTCTCGAACCTTCAAAAAAAATTACTAATTTCGCAGTTCTTGACCATTAGCCACGATGTCATGCAGCACCCAGGTCTCAGGCCTGACCTCGTGTCATCGCTCGAGGGACTGATCAGGCTATTGGGAGATATTCTTGCAGTATCTAACGCGTTACCTTCAACGCATACGGAACTGCTTGCTTTGACGGCACAGCCAACCCAAGAAATCAACTCCGAGGAATCTGATATCATCACCTTTAGTCTCTTTATCAAAAACATTGTAAGCTCTCGCTTCTTTGACATCCACTTGCTCATGCACGGGCTTCAGGTAGACTATGCTGCTCATCCTTATGGGTGCGGAAACCTCGAGACGACAGTTTCGACGCTGGTTGGCCTTCATAAATGGAGCAATCTTGCCATTTCCCAGTTTTGTGCAGAACTTATTCGAGCCGCCTTTGCGCATTACTCTGAAGCCTACCAATCCAGACGCTCTTATCCCAACAATACCAGCATCTGGTCTTCTTTTCTCTATGCAAGAGTATGTTAGCCATGAGCATTGTCGCCTAGACTGAAATTTCGTAGTTGCCAGCTCTTCTTCAAGCACTCTTGGCCAGGATAGGAGCGCAGCCATATGTATTACACCCATATTCAAATGATCTCTCTGACCTTACCTTAGCCCATAATGGAAAGTGCCATGGGCGTAGCATTTGAAAAGCTGCCGCAACAGCCCAATTACTCTCTCCCTTTCACGGGTATGGAAATCGACGATGCGAGTCCGGAGCTGTAAGTTCTTCACTTCAGAAAGGAAAATGCCCTGATTCCAGCCCAGATCACCCGACTCTTTCCGAGTCGAGTTTTTGAATTCACTCTTCCAAATGAACCTCATCACCGCTTCAGCGGCAAAATCCCTTTGCGAAGCATGGAAAGAAGAAGTTGAGACTGAGTCTCAGCTGCTTAGAGAGATGAACGATATGAAGTCTCTGGAGGTTGGTTCGAGACTAGACGGGATTTCCTGTGCTGATACGTGACAGAGCTTCGTAGACTTTTTCATTGATCCTTCTACCTCGGAGAGAGTGCAAGAGATTCTAAACCTTTTCGTCAAGGACTATCGGCAGCAGGAAGCCTTTGCCATATACTTCTTTGAAGTGAGTGACTCTACTTGCTTGACAACGGTGCTGATATTGGGTTGTAGAAAGTTACAACTGAGTGTGACCAGCTTAATTTGGAAGCAGTTTCGCCGATCTGTAAACTACTCTCATCGCGGCCTCTCGTCATGGATACACTCGCTCTGCACATATCTATCACACAGTTAGTCAAAAGGATCCTCTATCTTGTTGACCATCTGGATTGGGAGGGCATGGGTGCGTCAAAGTTTCCAAAATGCAAATATCTTATGCCCCTTTCCAGATGATCCCCAGAGTTCAATGACATCTTTGGGACCTATCATTCTGTTTCTGCAGGCAACCATTGGTCGCCTCAATTTCAGCTCGCATTCTCTTCGTAAAGACGATGAAGGCCTATCTGCCGATTATCTTATGAGGGCTGGAAGCACGGATACGCACTCAGATCTCACGTCTGAGGAGAAAGTTGCGTACACTGATTGGCACAAGGCACTATTCGATGCAAATTCGGACGGAATTGAGGATTCCCTGGTTCGGTGAGTAAACAGCTCTATCAAAGATGGATGTTTTTAACCTATTAAAGATCGAGAAACCCAAAGATTCTCCTTAAACTACTTCCGGTACTCGTATCTGATGCTATTGCTGCCTGCGGACGACCAGGTGCAGGATCAAACGAACTAGCGGCCTTGAACAATGGGATCAATTATCTGCAAGAATCCATACTTAGTTGGACCCTTGTTGGTGTTATCAAGTGTGTCGCCCTTCAGATGGAACGGTGAGCCGCTCACTGTTATTCTCGTAACTTTCTCTCAAGCCAAATAGCGCTCCATCTTCCGTGCACGCGGAAGTCTTGTCTCAGCTCTTAAAGAGTGCACCGGCCAACTTGACAAAGATGCTCTATCGAACACTCGGCCGTTTGACGCTGTCGGCAATGGATCCCGAGGCACCCAAGTTCTTGGTGGATTTTGCTACGATACTGAATGGAATGATCAAACCCACGACGGAGCAATGTATGTCTTACTATCGGTACATTTACCACGATTAACAACGATACTAGCCTCAATATCGTCTTATTCACCTGTGCTTACCCCAGCTCAACTCATACGCACGACATTCCTCTCCCTACGTTCGACAAAGGCTGTGGCACTAGATGTTCCTTTGTGCCTGCGAATGAGCAATCCTCTAGACTTAGTCGCGAACCTTCATCGAGAGCTCTATCCGGGGAGTCAATTCGGAGATCCAGAAAGCTGCCGTCGAGTTACAGTGCATGCACTGTGCTGCACCTCTCAAAAAGGACCCGACCAACCGTGGCTTCTGCCAGTTTTCTTCTTCTCTTATATCCCATCGATATTGCACCATTCCCCCTCTCAAGATACACTTCATATAGAAGCACTCTCTGGTGTTATCACTGCATCGCTCCGACTCAGCCTTGCCTTGGAAAAGGCCGCTGGATTACCCTCCCCAGAGCCATCACTCCTTCTTTCTCAACGGTTTGCCGTCCTACTCAAGAGATTAGGTGGAAAGGATGAAACGAGCCCTGCGTGTTCATTGAGAAAAGCGTTACATGCCTCTCAGGCTTTCTCCTCACAGTTTCCTTATTTCTCCTAGACGAGGTTTACCCAGGGAGAGTAGATTTGACAATCCTATTGTACAGAAAATGTAGGTAGGAAGCAACAAGGATCGTGTAGCGCCTAGCAATGCGGGAGGCTGGCAATTCGGGGATAAGGGGGTATTGGGGGACGTAGGGAGTGAATGGTTCTAGTAGACATCCGAATCTACAGACATGACATGTGCCTTTCTGGATTGCTTGACGAGTTCACGATCATTGTTTGCAACAATGAAGGTGCTCCCCCTCATGCGTCCAAAGCCTGCCATAGGCGAAGGAGAAATGGGTAATGGCGAAGTCACGAGTACATCAAGTGATTCAACGTGACCCTCATCCACTCTCATGCTTTGCCCACTGAGCACCTTTCGGTGCACTGGTGTTGGCGTCGTCTTTGCACTTACGGAATTAACCGTCTTGAGACCTGCTGCAGCCTTCGGGGAGGCAACATTCGCATTGGGAGCGGCATGTTTCCACGCAAGCGCAAACGCCTTTCGCGTTTCAGGATCCTCCACAGTTGTGAGCGATCGTTTAAGTGGGGCTTCAGGTTCCTCCATGATCGCATTCTGTTTCCTCTCTCGCTGCTTGCGAGATGATTTCGAGGGGAGGGGGATCGATCCGAACGCTGGGTCAATATCGGATCTCGGGCGTCTTCGCATTGTGCTAGGCGGGGTGAACACGATATTAGATGCACGGTATTCAGGAATATCCTCTACATCAACGGGGACGTTTTCGGGCCTCCTAACGTGCATCTGGACATCACTGTGACCGTCTTGAGATCTTTCGCGTTCTTCATCGAGGAATTGTTCGATGCCCAAGGCGCGACGGGCAATCCTTCCGAGCGGTCTCTCGACAGGAAGGGAGGCTGTATATGCTCCATCTTCCTCGTCCGTGGTGTAGACACTCTCGCGGGTGTACACCGTTGACGGTGACGCCATCTCTTCCTTTCTGAATCGACCCGTTCCAGGCGACATGATACTTGTTGCCTTTGTTTCTGCACGGCTACCAGAGGTCATGGGCGGTCCACCAGAAAATGGCGTAATGGGCGTGTTGGCCGTGGTCGCAGTGCGGTTTGCCAAGCTTCCGAGTGACTTGCTATGCCGGTGACCTTTCTTCCCAGAGAATGGAGGCTGCGGCGGGAGAGCAACCCACTGTTCGCCAGGATTTGCACTGTCACCATCAGCAACAGACGTCCTCGGAGAAACATTATTCAGATAATTCCGCACTCTTCTGCGCGTACGCATAGCTACATCTTGATCCAGCGATGTGGCCGGCGAAAGTTCCCCAGCCGCGTGCTGCCTCTTTGGAGTCTCCACCATCTCGGGCATGAAATTCCTATGCTGCGGAGCAGCTGCATTAGGTTGGGAGAGTGACCTTGGTCGGCCGCCTTGCTTGGTCAGCTTGGAGCTCTTGTTGTTACCACCGGTCGTTAGGGAGGTCAGCGAGGGCGGCGGTTTGCGCCTAGAGGAGCTCCTCAGGGGGGACTCATCAGAAGGTGACTCCGCCTGAGGCATTGGCACGGTCATAGCATTGGCAGGAATTGGTGGAAACTTGCGAGAAAGTCGGTGTACCGCGACGAGAGAGTCGTCTGTCGAGTCGGATGAGCCTAATCCTTCCTGACGAGGCCGAAGGATACCCGACTCCTGCGAAGATGGCAGAAGAATCTCGTAGGAGTCGGCGAATGGGTTGCGAAGTTCAGACGTTGGTGTCGTCGACTTTGCACTCAGACTGCGACTACGGCTCCGAGAGGTGGGTTTCGACGCGGTGGTACGAACCATGGCTGGCATCAGTAGGTCTGAAGTCGAAGAAGCAGCCATCTTGACTAAAGGAGGGAGAGTTTTTGCAGGGGAGTTCTTCGAATGTGCTGCAGTTGCGATGGAGGGTGATGACTTGGAGCGAGAAAGAGCGGGGCGAGTGGTTTTCTCTTCACCTGAGCTCTCCACAGAGGAAGCCGAGGATTCTTGGCCAACTCGCTTGATAAGTTGGCTGGCGTTTCCTAGTAGTTGCGCCGAGAACCTAACATCCAGAATTGGAGCAGCCCTTCCATCGTAAGTGACCGTAACCCGCTTGGCATCCAAACCAGGTGACGACCGTGAGCGAGTTTGTAGCCCAGGCGGCGGTGGCGTTGCAGTCTGCTTTGGGAAAGTGGCTTTGGAAGTGATCGGTGACACGAGACTCTGTGCTACCATTGCGGGGACGATCGTGGTAGGAAGAGTCGCCGCATTTGCGGCATATCGTAACCCACTCGGGCCGGGTGGAGAGCGGGAACTTCCAACTCCCTTCTCATCGACAAAGGAAACATCGAAAGCGGAGATCCCCTTCATTGCATTGGGTGCATTCTTGCGAGTATGGAACGAGGTGGCAGTCGGCGACATCTTGGCGAAGGTATCAGCCAATGGTGCACCAATACGAGGGCGGATTGATTCCGGGTTGACAGGAATTTTACGCGGTGGCAGACTTTCGAACGAGTCGATCGATCCTACACGGAACATGGTGAGAGATGCACTCTCGTCCAGACTGGATGAATGTAGGATGTTAGAGCACCGCTTGCGATATTGGGCATGGACATACCCCTTGTAGACGCCCCAAGCTAACATGGCTCTTGCTAAGAGTCGAAGCAAACGTCGTGAAAGAGATTGCTCAAAGCCATTCGGGATGTATCCGATGAGCACCTCTATAGCACCGAGTTTGATTCCTGCCAAAAGCCAACCGAGACCACGAAGACTTCGTCCTCGCTCGACCTTTTCGCGTTCACTCCTTGTGATTGCAAAGGTGGATGACGAGTTTTGAATGAAATGCCGGAATGTACGAAAGGATGCAAGGAGGAATGTAATGAATTGATACAAGATGAAAATGGCAAGGCCTGCGGAGCCAAAGAGCGTCCATACAGTCTTTGCCAGGGTAGATTCAAAGCGGACGGCCAATTCGCGGGTTGGTTTCTCGACTACAGCTATCACCAATGTTAGTCTAGCCAAAATGTATTTGTAGCAAACCTACTGTAGGTGATTCCGATTAGAGAGCCGAATTCTATAAGGGCCAAGATGGTGGGGATCAAGACAAGGAGGAGAACTTTGACGCCCGAGTGGAAGCGTTTAGGAATGACGGGGATGAAGAACCGCCTGGCGAGTACGTATAGAAAGATGGTGTAAAGAAGGATGGGAATGGCGGAAAAGCCGCCTATGAGCCGGTCGACGACGGAGAAAGTGTCAAGGGACTTTGCAATAGAGTCGGTTGATTTGGAAACAAAGTCAAGGATGCATAGGATGAGATAGAAGAAAGATTCAGAGATGAGCAAATAATGGCTCCTATTCTGGCGTTTAGTTCACCATGCCTACGACACGGGACGAACAAATGTACGTACCGGCCTTGTTCCCTCTGGGAGTATATTAGAGGGAAGATGGCCACCAGTTCGACGATAGGAGGAACGAGTATTCCAATGGTCTGCTGAGGTCGAAGGCCGGTGCATCGCAGATTTGCCACCAGGGATAAGCACACAGAGCTCATCCACGGCTAGAATGAGTACAAGCAGCACTCAGTATACTATCTCCGATGAAAGGTTGGTCCCGGAAGAAAGGTAAATGGTGGATGGGTGACCGAAAAAGCAACAAGAAACCGTCCAAAAGGCCACCTCGCCCTCAATGGCTCATAAACCGAATGAAACTGTCGAAGGAATTGATGAAGAAAAGAGTGGAAAGCAGGCCAGCCCGCTAGTACTGGCGGCGGTTGGGTGCAAAGAATGTGAGTCTCGTAGTCAGGCAACTTCACCTCCCGACGGCGCCAGGCCCATCAACGTCGGTCTCGGTTACGCACATTATTCGATTACAAATATGATTATTAGAGTAAGGAACAGCAGCTGCATTGGTTAGCCCAGACGTGGGCAGCAAATCAACGTGGGCATCAAATGTCTGCGACCTACGTACGCAACATAAGAAGACGAGTAGGAGACCCAATGGGTGACATCTCCGAACAGACCCGAAGCTAACGGTCGTCCTCCTGCGGATATCCCAAGGCGACGCTTTATTTGCTCCAGCACCTCATTATGCGCGTTCAAAGCTACCGCTCAATGATTTGCAGGGGATATTGAAAGAGTGTACAAAGAAATACATGACCGTGACTGACCTCCTGGGGAAAGTGCCATCTGTCCACAGAGACTGCCGCAACGAGAAAGGGTCGGGGAATAGCTGGAGATGAAAAATGGGGGAGTACGATACAGCTTATAGAGATCATATGTAATTAAATACGTTGCGAGGGTGACTACGAGGGAGGATATAGAGTTCATAGGTGGTGATTCCAATCGTTTTGGTAAGCCTTGTACTCATGAGATACCGAGTGCGCGTATCTTATATGAAAAGGAGCAAACCTACCCACCAAACTTTGCACAGCTTTGTTTACTACAAGCTGCGAGCTCAGCGGAAACTTTGGAGATTGGTGAATAACATCGGATCTAACATGGGATTTGATGGTCGAAATGAACAGGGAATCTGATATGAGAACGTCGAGTGGCCGACCTTCATCTCAGCCGCATGGCCGTTGTTAGAATTGTTTCCAGCTTTTGACTCACCTAGCTTATCACTGACAGAATTCAGAGCCTCTGATGCTTACTGCTCGAGCTTCCGGCCAATCTCATTGAGCCTCTGACGCGCCAATATAGTTGAGCAAGTCGAAACGCACGATATATCGATTCCTTCGACGACTATGTACACGACTATCACACAGCACCTCACATATTGGTGCTGCTCCCAACTGCATTTCTAAGCTACTCGGATCTTGGTGTTGTCTACACTATCCAATACTTGGACTCCGGTATCTTGTCCTTTAGAGTACGGGGTCACTCACTGGATCCTGGTGCCCTCGGCCTCGCATGAAGACGGATTCATCTACTTCGCAGTATGCTTGCGCGCGGTCGTTATCTGTCGCTCATGTCGGCACCGCTAGCTGATCTTCGCGTCAAGAGTCGTCATTTGCCGGGATAGAGGTTAACAGTTAGAGAACATGTGGGGAAGTAGACCGCTCACGGTGCTGCTTTTGACATGTATCGAGCTTGCTGTGATGAGCACACTGGCAAGCCGTTGGATACTCTCTCCTCGACAGCTCACCAGGAGTCTCAGGGAGGCTGATTTGGATGCAGAGGCAAGAAAAGATGCGACAAGTGAGCTTCCGATAACAACCTTTGGGCATTACCAATCAAATATTGGAGATTTCGATTACAGCGGACGGACGTGGAGAGTTCGACATATTCGACAGGCGCACCGGGCTGGTCCAAGGACTGTACCGCCTATTGATGAACATGTCACTGCCCTCCCGAGTAATCGACTTTACTTTCACGAGTGTTGAAACACACCAAGGTGCTCCATACGTAACGTCCACTGTCAAGTGAATGTCAGACTCCACGGGCCTTTTGACAAGAGCAGCGGCGGTAAGCAAGTCTAGGGCCGGTGCCGCCTGGTCCTTTGTCCTCATTCAAATTTCAACCCCGTACAGACAGGGAAAGGTGGAATGTTGCCGGCATAGACGTAGCTGAGTCCGCCAGGTACCTCTACAGATTCAATTACCAATTAAGCTTCGGTACCGTGAGTTTGGGGGAATGATGAAGTTTGATTCTCTAGGTCAGACGACGTCCGTGTCAAGCTCACGTTGCCGGCTCGATGACCGCGCAGGTTTAAATACATATGCATACACGGAATTATTTCCTATTCCCTTTGCTATGTTCGCTCTGGGTCGATCCGGAGCAGTTCGCGGCCAGATTGAATACGCCTTCACCAGCCTCCATGCGACATTCTACGTATCAGCAGCGGCATTCATGATTTGGTTCTGGGACATTTTGTTGAATCTGGATGTCGAAGTCTCCATTCTGTGGCAGAGAAAAGGCACAATCATCAAAATAATATACGCTTTGGTGAGCCACTAGCTAGATGATAGCTGGATTTCTCATCATTACGAGACTAGATATGGTCCTTTCATGCTACTAGTGCCCAATCTATGAGTATATATTTCATCCTGAGTATCTTCCCGCGTTTCCTACTGACATTTCGCAGTATACAATCCCATTCGTTCGGTTAAACTGTCTACACAGGTATTAGTCCCTCATGATATATATCAACGAGCTGACAGAGTGACCAGTTGTCTGTGATATCTTCTTTGTGTCCTATGTTCACTCACATCTCAATAGTTGTGCGCCCATATTCCTTGTTATGACGCTCACTCAGGGAGTTTGTTGTGTCGCCGTAACCAGTGGGTATATTCTCGCTCATCATGAGGGCTCTAACTGTCGTAGCCGTTTTCACGCTTCGCCTATACGCTCTCTACAGCAATATTCCCAGAATAAGAAATTACCTCACGTACTTCATTATAACTGTTCAGCTTATACTCACCTGCCTCGGCACCGTGACAGCGGTTATTACTTCTCGTACGTAGAACTTATACATATTCACAACAATCTGCTCATGAGTCTCCTAGAAAATGTCATATGGGTTGAACCTATGAATATCTGCATCAACAACAATCCGCCCATGCGAATCTACTCCCTTGCCTACGGCTCTCTGGTAAGTCGGGCGCTTTCCTTGTGCTTCTTCACATGGCTTATGCATGAAATTACACATAGCTCGCCATCGAGATTCCGATCTTTCTCGCTAATCTCTATCACGCAATCCGTTTTCGCCGCCAATGCCCGTCTCTAAAAGGCACAGCGCCAGGCATAATCATCAGGACCTTGCACAAAGATGGATTCACCTACTTTGCAGTATGGTAATCAATTATCAGTCGATTATCGCTTATATGATTTCCAGGTTATCTTTACGGCAAGGCTCGTTATTTGCGCCTTGGTGAGTCTTCATAGCTATGAAATGCGAGCGCTGATAATTAAACAAGATATGGAGTAGCGTGTCCTTTACAGCCTTGCTTCTAACGTACCTGGAGCTTGCCGTGATGAGTACGCTGACAAGCCGTTGGATTCTCTCTTTTCGACAAGTTCTTATTGGTTTCTGGGATGACGTTCCAGCTTCAGAGCCAAGAGCGGACCTAACGAGTGATCTTCCTATGACTACCTTGGATTTCACCAACGAAACTTTGGAGATTTTACGGGAAACAGAGGGGAGGAAACACACTCTGAACGAACCGACAATCGAGGAACATGAGTGAGCCCTCATAGTATTCAACTTGACCTCGGACGTTGACAGATTCGCTCTAATAGGGACATCTGTGATGAATTATAGTCTTGACAGAATCAATATTCGGCGACTTTAAACGCCAACTGTGCAGACTTGAACGCGCTGAATCCATCTTTTGTATCTTGTTACCGGAACGATCATTTGGACGGCTCCAGATATCCAGGGCACGTCAACTTTCAAGTCTCAGAGGTAGGGATGCTGCGTGAGGTGCCGCGGCAAAAGGCAGGCACGAGGGCCTAGTCACTCGCCTCGTTTCAGCAACATTTCAAAAATCCTGAGATTTTGCAAATGCAAACAAGTAGGCTTCCCAAAAAAAGACTATGCTGACACCCACGGCGGTCGATATGAGCGGAATGAAACGGCATCAGGTACCGTCCGCGCGTTCCCCTCAACGAGAAAGGTAAAAATTCGGGACCGCGCGTTTGGTTATGAATAACGACATCTTGATCCCATGGCTAGACCGAACGGCAGGATCGGGTCCTTTGTTATGTTCCTCCCCTTCATGCTAACGATCGCCCACGTATTTATACATAGTCATTTATTCCCAATTACTCGTTTTGCCAATGTCCACTGCAGGCCAATCTGGGTCACTTGTTACTCAGCTCGCTCAGCTCGAGTCCGCGTTTGCTGGATTACGTGCGACATTTTATGTATCGGCTGCAATCTTTGTAGTCTGGGTTTGGGATATTCCATTGAATCTGGATGACGAAGTCTCCGTTTTGTGGCAACGGAAAGGCAGGGTTATCAAAACGCTATACGCGTTGGTAGGTGCTTTAACCTCACGCGGTGATAGTCCTGAACTTTCCAAGGTTCGATACACCCCCTTTTGGATGCTCGGACCCAACCTGTGGAGTCGGTGTCTCATGTATAGGGCCTTGCAGCGCCACTGACGATATTTCTCCAGTTTACAACCCCTTTCGTTCTGTTTCATTATCATCAAAGGTGCCCATTGTCTGTCATGTATGTCAACGGGGCTGATGGTTTTAGTTGTATGTCAAGTCTTATTCGGTCTTTGTTACATTTCTTTCACACCTCGACAGCTGTATATCTTCCTATATCACTATGACACTCACTCAAGGAGTTTGCTGTATGGCCGTAATCAGTGGGTGTCTCGTTGACCTACCTTGGCTGTCGCTAATAGAGTTGGACAGCTGTTTTCGCCCTTCGCGTATACGCACTCTACAGTAGCTTTCCTAGGATGAGGATAGCACTGATGATTGTCATCACCGCCTGCCAGCTCGCGTTTCTCGCGCTCGGCTTTGTAGCAATAGCCATTGCCTCTCGTACGTACCCGCACAAACCAAGAGCAGTTCTCACTGATATACTAGGCCGTATCGTATGGGTCGAGTCTCTGAACATTTGTTTCAGTGGCAATCCACCGATGAGGATGTATTCTCTTCTGTACGGCTCGATGGTAAGCCATCACTCACGGTCGACTTGGTTGCTGACTTGGTTGTAGCTCATCATCGAGATTGTGATTGTTGTGGCTACTCTCTACCATGCGATTCGCTTTCGCCGAGAGTACCCGTCCCTGAAAGGCACTGCGCCAGGGATCATCATCAAGACGCTGCACAATGATGGATTCACTTACTTTCTTGTATGGTGCTGTGTGGTCTATATGGGGTCTCTAACTGTGGTACTAGGTCATCTTCACGACGCGATGCATCCTTTGCCCGTTGGTGAGTTTCTGTGACCAATCTGGTGCGTAGGCTGATGATTTGTCAAGATATGGGGTAATGTGTCGCCAACGGTGTTGCTTCTGACCTATGTCGAGCTGGTCGTAATGAGCACGCTAACGAGTCGATGGATCCTATCATTTCGACAGCTGGCGATGAGTTTCTGGGGAGATAGTATAATAATGATAGCTGAAGCGACGAGTGATATTCCATTGACGACGATAGAAGTAGCCAGTATGGAATTCGAGGCCATTTCGTGATTTTAAAAAAGAGTGGCCAATGGCCTTTCGTCGTCTTGGATCAGACCACCATGAGCTCGCCGATTGCCCGCCAGAGCTTGTCGCCGTCTTCGTCCATCTTTAGCAGCAAAAAGCAGTCCAAACCGCTGCTTGCTGCTGAATATCTCCAGGCCGTCTCACGCGCAGACTCTGTCCGTCGCTCGGTCAGCTCGTCCAAAATGTCCCACACGCTCGCCGACAGCGACAGCATTTCTGCGTCGACACTCGTGGACATTGCTGAAGACAGCGAAAAGGAGTGTGGTCTCCTCAACACGCCCGTCGTCCCACCAAACTCATCCCAAGTGTTTTCGACACGCCATGTCGAATTTGGCCACTGCGCCGACCAGCGCTTTAGACACGTCTCCCAGCACATCCCAGGGACTTATTTCCCCCCACAAAAGGAGGAAGATCCTCCGTACTATATCCTCCTCTCGACCTACATCAGCTATGTCATTCTTATCTGTATCGGCCATGTCCGAGACTTTTTTGGCAAGAGACTTCGTACAAAGGAATATCAACATCTCATGCCCAGCAAGGTATGCAACTTGCTTTGTTGGTCATCCCTTCCGTCCGCCCGATGCTCACGGATTATTTTCCACTAGGGATACGCCGCACTCAACTCTGATTTTGATTCCTTTTACACTCGTCGCCTCAAACTCCGCATCGACGACTGCTTCTCACGACCCGTCACCAAAGTTCCCGGACGCACCATTGTCCTTCTCGACCGCATCTCCCCCGACCACAACAAGCACTATGAATCCACCGGTACGCGCACACGAGCCATGAACGTCTCGTCGTACAACTATCTCGGTTTCGCACAAGCCCACGGAGGCTGTGCAGATGCAGTCGAAGAAGGCATTCGGCGATACGGGCTCAGTGCGCTCGCGTCGCGAGCGGAAGGTGGGACGCTCGACTTGCATTTGCAAGCAGAGGCCCTTGTCGCTCGTTTTGTTGGTCAGGAAGACGCGATTATCGCGTCTATGGGCTTTGCGACAAACTCTGCGACCCTGCCGGCGCTCGTCGGCAAGCATTGCTTGGTCATTTCAGACGAAAACAATCATGCGTCGATTCGTGTTGGTCTGCGGTTGAGCGGTGCAACGGTTCGCACGTTTAAGCATAATAGCGTCAAGGATCTTGAGCGTGTATTGCGCGAGTCGATCAGTCAGGGTCAGTCGCGCACGCATAGACCATGGAAGAAGATTCTCGTCGTCATCGAAGGTCTCTATAGTATGGAGGGTTCACTTGCCAACATTCCCGCCATTGTCGATCTCAAGAAGCGGTACAAGGTACGGGTTGCAACGACGATTTTTGCTCCAACTCATACGCCCCTTTAGTTCTACCTTTACATCGACGAAGCGCATTCCATTGGTGGCATTGGCCCCCAAGGACGTGGTGTCGTCAACTACTTCCATGTCAATCCAAAGGACGTCGACATTTTCATGGGTACCTTTACCAAATCTTTTGGTGCATCTGGTGGATATATCGCAGGCTCAAAGGCACTCATTGCGGCGCTCCGACCCAAAGTCCAGGCTCTTCCTACTCCGAGGCCATGGCTCCTGCCGTGCTCACGCAAATCATCTCCAGCATGGGCTCCATCATGGGTATCGACACGCCGGAATACTATGAGTGCCTTGCTGCTTCTCAATTCCAACCACCAGAAGGCGTCCCTACCATGCACACCCCCGGCTTTGAACACCTCGGCCCGGCCCCAACAAAACTCTTGCCGACCTGGCTATCGCTTCCTCGTGAGCTCCGAGATGGTACCGAGGGCCGTGAGCGTCTGTATCGACTGGCCTTTAACGCGCGCTATCTCTCTCGCGCGTTGGCCAAGCTTGGCTTCATCGTCTTTGGCCACGAAGATTCGCCGATTATCCCGCTCTTGACGTTTAACCCTGGCAAGATGCCCCTCTTTTCACGCATGATGATGGAAAGAAAGGTGCCCATTGTCGTCGTCATTGTCGGATATCCTGCCGTCCCGCTCATCTATTCTCGTGTGCGCTTCTGTCTTAGCGCCGCGCATACCAAGTATGACGTAGACGAGCTTCTGCGTGCATGTGACGAGATTGGAGACATTCTCGACCTCAAGCTCACGTCTGGCAAGCGGTGGACGATTGACCAGGTGATTGAACGGGCAGTCGAGTTGGTGAACAGTGATGATTAACGATATGTATCACGAATATAATGATAGAGGAATAGAATAATGGTCTTTTTGCTTTCCTATTTGTGCACGTCATCCAAAAAAAGCTTATCGCCGTTTTTGACAGCGGTGCGAGTGGCGCGCAGCTTGAACTCCACGACGACCATTGCCATTGACCTCGAAGGACTTGGTTTAGTCATGTCTGTACCAAAAGTCTCTAAAATCTGCTGCAGTCAGTCGCTTGCTTGCATCTGGCTAATCCTGATGAAACTTTTCTAGTTGGCGCAGGCTACGTCGGTGAGCGACACTTTGGACATTTACGTAATCTCTTCACAGCTCTGACCGCGTTTCTTCCACCCATGATCTCAATTGCGTACCGCGCTCATCGTGGACGAATATATAGGAGGCCCGACGTGCGCCGTGATCGCGCTCAAGTGTCCGCACATCCAAGTCACCATTGTCGACTTGAACCAAGCGCGCATCGATGCGTGGAATAGCTCCGATTTCAACTTGCCCATCTATGAACCGGGACTCGAGGACGTTGTGCGAGCGACGAGGGGTCGTAATCTCTTTTTCTCGACGGACGTCGACGGGGCGATTCGGGCGGCAGATTTGATCTTTGTTTCGGTGAATACGCCTACGAAGAAGACCGGGATTGGTGCTGGATACGCTGCGGATCTCAAGTAGGTCTTCCTCCGACCCTGGTCGTCCCCTGTTCTCCATTTCCATTCTTTGGGCGGATCGCACGCATCTCAAAGTCATTATTGCCCTAAAGATACTGATACGCCAATCTCGCTAGTTATGTCGAAAAGGCGACTCGGAGAATTGCACAAATCGCAACCTCGTCCAAGATTGTCGTCGAAAAGTCGACAGTGCCGTGCCGAACTGCGGAATCGATGCGTGTGATCCTGGAAGCCAATTCAAAACCTGATGCGCGTTTCGACATTTTATCCAACCCAGAGTTTCTCGCAGAGGGCACGGCCATTTCCGACCTCGTCTCGCCCGACCGTGTCCTCATCGGCTCCCTCCAGACGCACGAAGGTAAAGAGGCGTGCAAGGCCCTGAGCGAGATCTATGCGAATTGGGTCCCACAGGAGCGCATTTTGACGGTCGGATTGTGGTCATCCGAGTTATCCAAGTTGGCTGCCAATGCCATGCTCGCGCAGAGAATCTCGTCTATTAATGCCCTTTCGGCCATTTGCGAGGCAACGGGTGCGAATATTGACGAGGTTGCGCATGCTATTGGAAAGGATACCCGCATTGGACCGAAATTCCTCAAGGTAACCCAGCTATCTCCTCCTGCCAAAAAAACACATTGCTAATTTTACATAGGCGTCTGTTGGGTTTGGAGGCTCGTGCTTCCAGAAGGATATCCTCAATCTTGTCTATCTCTCCGAGTCGTTGCATCTCCCAGAAGTCGCGGCATACTGGCGTCAAGTCGTCGAGATGAACGAGTACCAGAAACGGCGCTTCACTCGGCACGTGGTCGATACCTTGTTCAAGACCATTACGGGAAAGGTACGTATCATCGGCTGCATTGAATATCCCGCCTCACTCTGCATAGAGGATTGCGGTTCTTGGATTCGCGTTCAAGGCTGATACAGGCGACACTCGCGAGTCTGCAGCCATTACTATTATCAAGCATTTCATGGAAGAAAAGGCTCTCGTTACCATTTACGATCCGCAAGTCGAGCACGAGCAAATTTGGATGGATCTTCAAGAAGTATCGCCAACCTTTACACTACAGCAGAGTGAGTCTTGTTATCGCTTGCTACGGATAAGGGACTGATGCTATGTCCCTTGCAGTCAAGAGGCAAGTCCAGATTGCTCCTTGCGCGCTCGACGCCTGCGCAGAGGCCGAAGCGGTGGTCATTGCCACAGAGTGGAAAGAGTTTATTACGCTCGATTGGGAGGCCATCTATGAGCAAATGTCAAAGCCGGCTTTATCTTTGACGGAAGACTACTTGTGGATTCTGCCAAACTCGCAAAGATTGGGTTCAAGGTGCGGATTTATATCACAGTATCTCTCAATTACTGACGCTCTCTAGGTGTCTAGCATTGGACGCGGCGCAGAAGTCACTGCTTAGTCCCAACTACACCCCCTTTTTATACCGCTATTTCTTGACGCTACCAGCAATTGTAATGTACTCGCACCGATGAATTGAATTCAAGATAGACCAGTGGTCATTGTTCTTTATATCGACTCGACTGCTCGCGTGATGAATAATTCGACCAGAGTTATGCGGGTCGGCAGTTCTCAAATATTGTACTATTATAGGTTCAACTCGGTTCAAGATAGGTTACATTTTGGGGTTGTTGAGTTCCAGGTAGTGCAGAGGTATATGGCTAGATGGAGATCCTGCTAGTGTCGTCCATGGGACGATGCTCGTTGATATTCATCGACTGCCGACTATTCAACGTGGCGATAAAAGCAATCTATATTCAAGAATCGTCCCACTGGGACAGGAAAACGTCACTCATCTATGCAAAACCCAAAATGTCTAGGACCGAGGGCCGCTGGAGCCGACGAAGAAAATTCCTCGAGCCATTTGGCTCATGCACTAAGCGTGGAATATTCCCAATAGCATTGCAGTACCTAGAAGATATAGTCGATACTTTCCTTCCATCAAGGTGCCCAAATAGAATTGCCGTTGGACGCTCCAAAGAGTAACGGCGGTCGACTCTCCGGAGACGCATTCCGCGCTCGTGGAGGAGAGGTCGACTGTCTAGCACGCCCAGCCGACGTGCCACTCGCTCCAGCACCTGATCCGCCTCCAAGCACACGCATCAGCAAATCTTGTCCAGTCCTCGGGGGTGTTGTTGGCGACAATTCGGCCAAGACCATATTCGTAGGTGTGTTGGGCCCAATACTCAGGCGCTGTGCATGCCGAAGAGGGGTGAGTGGTGTACCGCTGCCGTACATGGCATAATTTGTCGGCGACTGCGCTTGTATGGGAGGAGCGATCGGTCCAGGTGCAAAGTATGGCGAAGAAGGAAGTGTAGGCGGTACTTGGCGTGGAGGACTGGATATGAGTGGCAGATATGGCCGCGTCAAACCTAGTGAATCTTGATATCCAAGCATTGGAGGAAGAGGATTCGCAGCATTTGCAAAAGGAGATGCACTGGCTCCAAAGACTTCGCGCTGTGGCGACGGTAATTGTGGTGGGTGAGAGTGTGCAAACTCTGGATGGGTGGATAGATCGGCCAAATTAAACGCGTGAGGATCTCTGAGCGGGACAACAGGGTGGTATGTAGATGTTAAGGTCATATGTGGACCGAGCATTGGGGTCGCATCGTACCGCGGGTCGACCCTGTGGGCGATTAGAGGTTGGAAGATATTGCGAAGTGACAACATACCTAGTCCAAGTTCCTTGAGGGTAAAGTATTTGGTCCTCCTCCTCGTCGAGTTCTTGGTCATACTCTCCATTCTCCGATGGGTCCAGAGTCGCTCGCATTGCCATTGTAACAGGATCCTCCGTACTGACACTGGCGACGTCTTCGTCTTCTCCGGGTCTAGCGACCAAGTCATACGAATTACCGTTGCCCAACGCAGCACCCGGCGCATGAAATTCGGTGATAGTATCCCGTCGTGGGGCACTGATAGGAGTTGGCGCCGGAGATTCTGCTCGGGATGTATATACACCATTTTGATGTGTCAAGGGTGTTACCTAAAGGAGATCAACTGGGGCTCTAGTGGGGAATAATGTTTGTCTGCTTACTTCGGACTTGGTAAGGGTGACAGCGTCCTTCAAGACATCGCGTATGCGTAGTAGATACTCGTCATTCGGATGTACTTGATTCAGCGCGACAACGGACCCGTTCTTGGCAGCAGACTTTAGGGATCCTTTCAGCGGAGTAAAAGCGCTAAGCTCCACATCTTCTTCAAGTACGACGGATGGGACACCTCTGAGGTCTTGTTTCGGAAAGGTAGTTGCCAAGGTGGTGATGAACGTAGCGTATGCCGGCCAAAACTCTCCAAGAGTACGAGCTAGTGACGGATGGGGTTCCTTTTCCGGATTTGCAGTGCGGGAGAGATAGTCTTGATTTGCCACGACCCACTTGCTTGCGACACGAAGCGATTGTAGAATGCGTCGTAAGACTGCCGTAATCCTCTCTGCCGGTGCTGTGCTAGGGATCCCTGATGCAGACGCTGGAGTCGAGGATAGTTCCTTGGTAGCCAATTTGACAAGCCCAAGGTGGAGATCCATCACGTGTGCCAGAATGACGCTCTCCATCTGACCGTCCACGGCCTTGGCTCTTTCTTGCTCTTCGCTCGCAGTCGAAGCGACCACAGTGCTCCCAGTGATGCCGTGTAGACTTTGATGATCAGACCAATAGGCAAAAGTCGCTCCGCTAGGAGGAAATTGAAACTAAAGATGGTCTGACGCGCTTGCTTGGCTAGTTCGGGAGCTCTTGCAATGAGATTAAAAGGATGACGAAATAAAGATGGTCTCACGTACGAGGAATCTACAGCTCTCCAGAGAGCGTGAAGACGAACAACACCTCGCTTGAAGCGATCCACGACGACGCGAGGGGGATCTTGCTCACTGACAACCTCTTCAGGTTCATTCTTCTGAAGCTCGTACGCCTTGAGAAGGGTCCTATGAAGGTTCTCTTGGGCCATCACGAACGGGTGTTTGACGCATATAGAACGATAATAATGAAGGATGGACTCAAACGTGTCGGACTGATAAGCAGAGAGAATGGCCAGTTGATGCGATGCCTGGCCGGATTCTGGATAGAGTAGGCGCGCCTGCGTGTAGCACGCAATTGCGCGGGCGTAATTTCGCGGTCGTGGCGCGCTGTCGCCGGTCTTGCGATTCCCCTTGGTAGCCCAACGAGACAATGGCTCTTCACTCCCCACCTTCGCGCGCCCTTGTCGTTCGTTGTACTGTTCCTTGTAACGCGCTAAATCGCCCAGACTGATGAGTGCCTTGACGAGTGTGACAATCTTTTTCTCTCTCTGATGCTCCGGAGGTTCGCACGGTATACCCTCTTCGGGAAACGTGCTCTTGCGAACCGAGGATGGATCGTCCGCAGCCGCCGCTTTGAGTTGCAGGGCGTCCAGGTGCGGCTCGGCTTCCTGCAACGCAAACGCGCGCACGAAACGGACGATGAATGCAGACCAAAATTTTTCTTCTTCTGCTAGGAATTGACGGAATCGTTGGACTAGTTTGCGATGCTCCACGGTTCCGTGCTGGTGGTGGTGTTGTTGCTTTGCCTTGGAGGATCCTTCGACAGAACTGCCCTCATTGGATGCCTTGAGGTTTGATTTCGAGGCGATTGCTTTGTCTAGAATGGCAATTTTTGCGCGATAGGCGGCAATGGATGCATGCGAGGTCTCTATCCACATGGGATTATCGAGCGCAAGGCTCTGTGGAGAGTATGGGAACATGAAAATGAGATGAAGATACTGTCTCCGCGCACTGTGTGACGACGAGTCTGTACTTGAGCCAAAAAAAACGGAGCCGGTGACGCATAAACTCACTCTCTACGAAGAAACTCGACGTCTCTGTCCCACGGGTCTTTGGTCTTTAGTGCCTCTCGGAGTTGCTCGACACTGTTATTCGCGTTTCTGTGCGCCAAAGTCGTCAGCCGCGCCTATGAAGGGCCGTTGGGGCTCACTTGAGGATGAGGAGAGGATCATTGATTGTACTCGACGCTTGATCTGTCATAACTATTTTATCCTAGATTGTTAATTTCAGAGCCAGTCTACGTCGTAGATACAGGCATGAGTGGCGTCAAGGTCCAAGCTTTGTTCTCAACGGCGGCCACTCAAGTTCGATGGCAGCTCACACGATCTCCAGACCAAAACTTGGTTACACTCCATCTTGTCAGACGATTATTCGGACATGGTTATCCTCAAACATTTAAACGAAGACACGTCCTGGCTCATTCAGTTTACATTCAACAGCACTCCATTCAACATTCTCATCGATCCTTGGTGTGTCACACACCCAAATTGCATCGTCACTGACGCTTCCCCGCACTCACAGGCTCAAGGGCCCGCAAACAGACTACTGGAAGCTATTTTCTACACAATGGCATGCAAGTCCATCCTGTGTGGAGCACATTAGCGATCTAGGTGTTCAGATTCACGCAGTGGTGCGTAGTTCGGCACCAATATCGGGGGGACGGGAAACTCATCTTCAACAGGTCATCAGCCACGAATGGACAGATCATTGTCATAAAGTGAGCATGCACCTCGTTTGCTCAACTCATTTGCTAAGCCCCAGCAGGCTACGCTCCTAGAAGTTGAAAAGGAGGTACCTGTATATGCGACAGACGTGCGTTTTGCTTCTTCAAGTCACTATCAATGCTAATAATTACACAGAAAGCGGCTGACATCATCCGGTCATGGAAACACTTTGACAAAGTTTACAACATTCCTCCACTCGCTCCTGGTCAGAGCTGGAAGACATCTTCCATCAATGGCTTGCCAAAGCAACTTGGAATAGCTCGTGCCGCCTCGAGCCAAGCAGACTTTCAATACTACCATTCAGCCGTATGCATCTCGTATACACCCGAAGCGGAGGAATCTGGAAAAGATGGAGCACACACGATTATATATACACCACACGGAATCCCTTGGTCCTCCCTGAAGTCGCTGCAGAGCAATGGGATTGAGGAAATCAGCGCACTCCTGCATGGTCTACACGAAGTGACCAACCCAAAGGTAGACAATTTCACTGTATTCCTAGTGCCAATTGTCTTACAATTCTCTAGGTCCTCGGTGGCAAGCTCAATCTCGGTGGTCGAAATGCCGTCCAAGTCGCGCACAACTGCAAACCAAAGCTTTGGATTGGAACACACGACGAGGTCAAGGTTGGAAAAGGTCTCGTCTCCAAAGTCTTGAAGAGAAGGATCTGGAGCGTGGAGGAGGCTCTCAAGGAAGAAGGGCTCGCTGATAGCGACGCCAAGTTCAGAGTTCTACGTTCAGGAGAGCAAGTCGAATTTGATTAAGGAGGTACCCTGGCATATTACTGTACGTGGAATGAAGATACAAATGACCATAGGCATAGGGGCATAGAAACATAAAGACGTCAGAGCATATTACGCCCTCTTTGGAGCGTTTGAAACGTTTTGATTGCGATTATAAAGAGCGGGGCGAGCAGAGTCACATTGAGTTTCACGATGCTTGATGGCCGCAGCGCGACCAATAATATGAACTCCACAGCGTGCGCATCGAACTCCTCTCGTTTCCAGATCCTCATAGTGTCGTTTATAATGCACCTCCCACGAAGTTCTATCCGTAATGGGCATATTGCATAGAGGGCAGTGATGCACCTGAGTCGATGTGCCCGAGCAGTTGGGTGGCGGAAGGCGAGTATAAAAGGGTCCGACGCGTGCGGAAGAGATTTCAGGTAGCGTGTTCGCGGGATCCCTTGACCCTTCGTCACGAGTCCCTCTTATGATATTGGCGTGGCCGTCGGGATCGGAAACAATGGCATAGCGCTTCAACGAGAACTTGATTCTTTTCAGCGGGGAGTCCAATTAGGCATCCGACGGACTCACGGTCTCGTAGAGTCTGGTGCGTTCAGCTTCGAGCCTCGCCCAACGTTCCTCGGCGCGCAAGACTTCTTCCCTCGAGGTCTCAACTCGACCTTGAGTTTCATTTGTCATTGAACGTGCCGTGGATTGGGTTGCATAGTGAGCCACAGATGTCACACCGGTAGCAGAGGTACCCTGCGTTGGTACGAGAGGAAGGTGTATAGGTACGGGCTGAGAGAACATATGGGTAGAGGTCGTGATAGGGAAGGAATATGATGGGTGTCCAAGCGGCTGACCGGCCGAGGTAACTGGCATTGCTTGTGCATACGCGTGCGCGGCAATAGCATGATACCGAGCGTACTCAGCAAGATTATACAGAGGTCCATGAGAGTTTGGAGCTTGATAGGGATGGTAACGAGGAACCATAGCTTCTACCTCTGAGGGCTGCTGCTGCTTTTTGATACTGGACACTTTGCGGCGAGTAGACATCTCTGAAAGAGGTCAGGATTCTGTCAGTTCGCTTCTTTGAAAGCAACTTGCCTGATTTAAGGCTAGACTTCCTCCAAGTCCTGACCCCTGATCCGTACAGTCCTTTAAGCCTCCACCCGGCGGAAATTATTGAGCCACCGGCATTGTGCATAGTGTAAATTGCCCTTCATTTGCACAATGGACAAAGAGAAGCGCGACCGTGGCACGAAAGCCATCGGCACGACAGCGGCGCCTTGTACCTACCATCCATTCTTCACAAAGGATACGTAAACGGGACGTTCCGACAATATTTTATCAATTCTCTTGATTTCCAGTGGATTCTATGTCACAGACTCGATTAATACCTTTGGCGTAACGGCTCAGAATCCTGCCAAGAGTCGAAATTTTCATTAGATGAGACCTCCTTGTGTGAACAATCTGAGGGGCCAAAGAACCCGTATTTCTGCGGCTTATGCTGGAGACAACAAGCCGCTGCCATTGGCTTTGATGGTCGAATGAGAAGTCTGAGGGTGTTCCAGCTATTTATTTGGTCAACGAAGTTCCACCATCAAATGACCGTGGAAGAACTTTGGTTGACGCGTTGGCCAAGGAGCGATGAATGGGGCCACCACCTTTCTCATCCACCGCCTACGTCCGAGCAAATAAGGTAGAATTGTGAGCGAAAGGAATCCTCTGAGATGTCTATCTGCGGCGAAGCCTAAATCCGTCCGACTTTAAAAGTTAATGTCCTCCATTTCTACTCGTTTGTTCGGCACCTTTCCCACTCTCCCACTCCACCATTCCGAGCGTACGCCTGCGTCTCTACAAACTTGTCTAGATCACATACGCCGTTGCCCAAGATTTTCTCGCTCTCCTGGCAGCCGGGTACATGGACGACGGCATCGTTTAGAAGCATCCTCATAGCCTTGATACTTGGACTCTTCTTCTCCATAGTGGTGTTGGGATTGGGACACTCCAACCGCTCAACGACCAATCGCGCCGCAAAGGGTACAAGTCGCGAGGCAACCCATTTGCGGTTCGGATCCGGCTTTTCCGGATCCATTTCCTTGACTCGAATAGCGTCCGACTCTTTGGAGATGGACAGACTCTCTGCATTGATAGCCACCTGTTCAGTTTCGACATGATAATCGAGTGGCAATGATTGGGGCAATAGATTCTTCCCAGAGCGTCGAGCCTCTACCATGCGTAGAAGTCCGAGTGTCGCAAAGATGGCATTCATCTCGTTGTCGTGGGAAAAGTCGGCATACATCGTAACATTTGGCGAGAGTGGGAAGGTTTCCGGATTCGAGTCTAATGTGTGATTGACCGTGGTGGTGTCATTGACCGGGCTGTCGGTCAGGCGAGCGATCAGCTCATTGACCCAACCGATTCCTTGTACGCGTCCAAGCGCGTTGCCAGGTCTGAACGAGATAAGCTTCACCAAACTAAAAGAAAGACTCTGCATACCCAGTGTTGTAGAATTTCTCTAAATCTCCCCAGTATTCATACGCGGCCCATTCGTCCGTACCCTCATCGGAACTGTGGAACACATGGCACCACGGACTTGTACTGTAATGGTACAAGCTTTCAAATGAGCACAGGCTCATAAGCATTGGGATATCTTCGTCCTGCAGCGTCGAACCAGGAGCCGCTGCGTTGAGACGCGCCGTGATATTTGGTGCAAAGTGTGAGAGCCATGCAGCTTGGGCTCTATTCGCTGGCTCATCATCATGTGCTGGACACGATTGTCCACCATGAAGAGTATTGTTTTGCTAGGGGATAATAAGTGGTTGTTAAACTTCATCAAAGCCGTCACACACCCCTGGTGTTTCCGATATGATGAGCGGCTTCTTGAGTCGAATACGGCTAGCCGTTTCAAATCCTAGTGGCTAGTAAGGCATTTGAACACTGGGTGGCATCATGTTCACCTCTTGCCCAGTTTAACCCGGTTTGAACTACTCTGGAAGAGTCCCCTGCGCGAAGGAATGGCGGAGCGACATGTGCCAAGTCGGAATACCGATTATATGAGGCAACAACAGACGCAAACGCTCTGTAGAATTGGGTCAGATATCAAAAAGTCACGACAACTTCAACATACTCGGTGGCTCCGAACCAGAGCAACTCGTCTGTCTTTAGTTGATATTTGTACGTCCTCGTGAAGCCGAGGACACTGTGTGCATTCTTCTTTGATGGTGGGTTGATACGACTAAGCGCTCTCTGTATCCTTTCCGTTTGGCCTTTGGTAGGATACCGCGCACCATGACGATGAAGCTAGTCGAGAAGAGTCATTTATAATGACAGACTTCACCCGAGTATTGAACAAACATACAATGTTAACCTAGAGGAAATGGTGTGAGTTTCCGACGTCATGAGGATGGCGCTGCGATAAGTCATACCTGGGTGATATTACAAGCTGGAGGAGGCCTGACGTAGAATTCTACAGGATACCATGGCGAGTAGGGTCCCAGCAGCTTTGCAACTTTGTCCGGTAGAATAAATCCGTGCACCGGAGGACCTGAGGGCGGTGGGCGGTCGAATCTTTCCGTACTCCATTCAACAATGACAAGTACTGCGAAGAATATACTGGCGACGACGGGTATGTTGGCCAGGAACTTTCTCGTGCGCGCCGACAACGGCTTGTTCGACATGAATGGGATACGGAGAGGCATTTCTACAGCCTTCTCTGTGATGAAGAGTAATTCCTCTGGGTATTAAAGGCGGAAATACGCCCTAAAGAGGAGGCAAGGCCCCTTGCGTCGTGGTGGTCGCAAGGCAAGTGGCGCAAACGCGGTTGCCCAAAGCGGCAACAGGAACTCTGAGGAGAATATACGCGATTATTAGGGAGCATCCAACTAACCATGAGCCAGGTCTAAATGCATATTTAGTTTTGGGACCAGGATAATAGAGGTTGTATCGAAAGTTTGACAAGTGAACAGAGTCTGATGCTCATAAAAGTGCATGTTTACTACCATAATGTCATATGATTAGGTAATGCTGATATGCATGCATACGAGTGCAAGTCCGAAAACGAAGAGAAACGAAACGAAATAGCGAAATAAGAAATTGAATGTGATCAATGAGGGAGTGTGAGTCCGAAACCAAGCATTGCAGAACCAAGCGGCCCGAAAACGAAGGAGTCCAAAAGGTCGAAAGGGTCATTAGTGAGTCGCGTGATCAGGGTGACTCTTCCAGTGGCGTTTGCGTGAGTCCTCGCGACTAAACGTCTTTCCGCATCGACAACTGTACACGCTGGCTTCGTGAAATGTCCTGGCGTGACGGTGGAAAGAGTCGGAACGGGTGAATGTCTGGCCGCAAGAGCTGCACATGTATTGCGCATTTGATATGTTTACTGGCAAGGGCTAATAGAACGTCAGATGTGCGGAAATCTTGTCAGAATGACGCATACGCTGATAGGAGTAGAGCCCGAGGCGAGGGAAACAGAAGTGTGGGGAAGGTATTGGGCTTGAGTAACGACTGGTTGATGCGGGTGATAGACTTGAGGAACTTGAAGCTGCTGGACGTTGTATGGCTAACGGAGGGTCAGAAATCTGCTCTCTCACACAGGGGTAGGGCTCACTTGTTGCGAAGGAGTATACGAGCTTGGATTTTGTACGACATGATGCGACCTAATCTGAATCTCGAAGATGAGACTCAGGATCATGAGTCGGAATACACTTTGGCTCACCCGTGACTAGGATACTGTCCCTGAGGGGCGATATATCCTTGCGTCGGGTAGTGGTTGGTACCACGACACTTGGAACGGAGGGTATGGGGTAGTGGGATGTAATTTGTGGGACATAGTGACCGTATTGCGATGCGGGGGCCCCAGAGGAGATTACTTGGGGAGGGTATTGCTGTTGTGCGCATTGATTGCTGCCTCCTTGGATTTGTAAATGATGATTAGAGGACATATAGAGTGATAGTATAATAGTCTTTGGGACAATTGATCGGGAGAGAGAGTACTTGATCCAGATGTCGATCCTCCCAAACCTCCACCAGTCTTAAATACTTCGACAATCGTCTAAGCGGGACGAAAAACGGGTGTCGTACTGCGCATGGCCTGTGCAAGTTTTGGCTCCAACTCGTCGCGGTGTTGCTCACCAGGCTGGTGCTCCGAACCGTCCCCTATGCATTGCATTAGCCAAGCTGATTATATTACCTAATTTTGACCATCCAGTACAAGCCCACTGAATTGTGCCGCTAGGTTGTTGCTGGGCAGGCTCGCCCAGCGGCGCGCCAGCCTCTTGAGGGTTTGGAGACTGAGGCCTGCAAACCGAATTGAAATTGATTTAAAAATCTATTTCCGACCTATCTTTGATGGTACAGAGCCCAGTTATAGTTTTTCACGAAATTATAAGTAGTGCAGTAGGCGACCACAATCGCCAGAAGCTATCAAAGGTAAATATTACCCGAGTCGATAAGTTGGTCAGCTCAGATGAAGAGCACTTGTGATTCTCATCTAATGGAGTGACCTGCGAAACCTAGGGCCCTTCAACGGAGATGATGTCCTCCCTCGAAGACACTCCGTAGCTTCATACAGTAATTTTCTCCATTTGTGACACTAAGAGAAGACGAGAAACGCTCTCAAGGTAAGTGGCCAAACAAACGGGTGGGCACTCGTCATGCGCCACAACGCTACTAGACGCCACAAGGGTTGAGGTGAGGGATTGCCCGCTTACAGAGAGTATTTGAATAGTCATAAGCTCCAGAGGGTTTGTCTTAGTCCATGTTGGCCCAAAGTGCGATGCAAAAGGGAAAGTATAGAGGCGTAGCATTGTAAATAGTGATAAGTCACAGTAATACAGAGAAGCGACCACATGATCGCGGCTCGAAGCAGTCGGTGACCGAGGTGCAAGGCCGACTCAATACCTGTAGTGTACTATTATGTTTCCTGGAGGTTTCGTATGCTGTGGTGGCGCATGGGTCTTCTATCGTCGTAGTCATCCCTCCCGGACCTTCTAGCAGCCCCTTTCCCCTCTCTTGATCCTCCAACTCTTGCTCGCGACGTTCATAGGCACGACGTCCCTCCGTTCGTACACGACGTTCTTCCTCTTCCGCACGACGCTCCTCCTCTTGTACACGGTGCTTTCTCTCTCGTGCAAGGCGTTCTTCCTGTCGGACGCGACGTTCCTCCTTTTCGAATTGCTCCGGATGATATACTTTGTAATGGTGATTGAGGTCTTGACAGCTGGAGAACGTGTTCAAGCAGACACCACAGCGAGGCTAGAAAGGATCGTTAAGTATAGGGCGCGAGAAGGCAAAGCGCACATGCACTCACTCGATAATCTTCACGCTTCAGATCTGGAAAGACCGGACCATGTGCGTAGACCTTTTTCGGCGGTTCTTGTTCCGGAATCAAGGGGAACCGTCTACCCTTTTCCCATCCATCGGGAAGTCTGACAATCATGGGCGGTGGAGCAGGAGCAGACTCGTAGGTAGGGGTTTTAGAAGGGCTTCTGGATTTGGCCACCGGTTTGGCAAGTAGAACGGGGACTGGAGGTGGGTATATCGTTGTGACACGCGGTGGATACAGAGAACCTGGCCTAAGGACAGGTAAGTACGAGTTTGAAGCAAACGAGTAGAATGCTCACTGTGGCCGAGGTATCTCTGACGGCAACTGTGCGTGCCGGGCATGAGGATAGGGAGTTGGCGGATACCGTCTATGGCTTCCTTCTGGTACTTTTGCTACACGCGTATGTATTGCAGGTGGCTCGAGTTGTAACTGCAATCCCGAGGCCCAAGCCGATGGATGTTGGTTGTTCATTCGGTTCGTTGGTAGGTATAGGTCGCTCAGCTACTGGGCCGGGAGACTAGTGGGATGGATAGCGTGGGTTGGGATGGTATTTAAAGGAATTGGCTGATTGGGGCGGCTTATAAGGCTGGCAACCAGCGACGCCCATTAGCCGTCGGAGTCCAATCGCCAACCAGCGACGCCGCCCCACTGAGAAGAAACAGAATTTAGGACGAACGCCAAAATCTCTGACAACCCTTGCTCCAAGCGCCCTGTATTCATTTCCGCCGCCCGCTGGCCCGCCCGGTTGAAAGCCTGAAAATCGGTGGCGCGGAGTGCGGTCAACAAGTGATAGTGCGAGGTGTACAGGTTATCTCTCATGCATTGAGTAAGAGTAGTTGTGAAGTGAGAGTTGGGGAGCGGGGTGCGAGAGTTGGGTTAACCCGCAAGCGTGCGGGGTTGGCCTATGCACAGTTGGAAGTGCAATTTAGAGTGCTATCAGGATCCGTGTTTGACAAGTGATGACCTTCCGCCGCTTAAAGGTAGAGTGGAGCCCTTCTCGACCAGCAGAGTCTGTCCAGCTCCCCAATTTAGAGATCTTGCCAGAAAATGGGGATATAGTGAGCTGTAGTTTGAGGTTGACGCCGGAAAGAGAGGAGTGCGACCGTGTTGGCAGTGTTCATGGTCCACGGGAGGAGTCGACGCCGGTAGGCGCCCAGTTGAGAAGTCCTCCTCAGGTTTGCAAGCGCTAGAAGGAGGGTTTCGTGTATTGTAGTGAATTTGGAGTGTTAGGAACTTGAATCAGAGCGACGACTTTCTGGGTTGAAGACGGTAGACATCTCAATCTGAGCCAAAAGTTGAAGAAATGGCCATCCAGTATGCTCAGACTGTCTCTTTGGCTGCATGCTCTCGCTCGCCGAACGAGGGAGGATCCAAGTGGCTAAAAGATAAGCTTTTCCTGAAATCTTCATTTTATGTATGCAAACACCGAAGTCTCCGAGACTAGTGCTTGCCGAGCCTTTGAATAGTGTTATACTTGGAGGCTCCTATGACGAAGAGCCCGTCGGGAGCAGTCGAGAATAAATCCTAGTGGCCTTGCCGATGTGCCGCTCTCGGCCATAGCGGCTGCCGAACGTTGAGCAGTTGGCCCCGCCCACGACTTTCTCTACGTCTCCTCTACGTCCATCTCAGCAATTTACACCGCTAGGCGCTCTCAGAGGCATCCTCACATCCGACTATTATCACCAGAGAACAGCATTACTGCGGACAGATAACCCCGTGGAGAATCCGTCATAGTGCTGAGTGAACTCCAGAAGATACGGTGTGCACTCTCACACATAAATACCCTTACAAACCCACGCCGTGCCGTTGGATATCTCACTTGCACGAGCCTGGGCTGCGGCCGGGCTATTTGGTTCATCCGACAATCTCTGCACGCAACGACATTGGCACAATTGCCAAAATTCGAGCTAGGACGACATTAGAACCAGTCAGACACCAAAAATAGATAGAAATCGGACGCCATGTACCTCATCTCCAGACTCGACAAGCGGCAGTCACAGATGCCACCTCCAGACTCGCAGGATGGCTCACAGACGGCCAATGACAGTAGAATGCCAAACTATGTGTGGGTATGTCAACGGCTCCTCTTTTCAGTTGTACCCAAAAGGCTAATCGCGCCGCGCGACTGCAGGCTGTTGTCGTCTTCTTCGTCCTAGTCGGTGTCGTCGCCTGTTTCTACGCTCAGAGAAACCATCGAAGAAGATATCTGCTACACCAAGCCGCACTCGGACAAGGTCATGGACCGGGTCTTCACTCGCGTACGTACTCTTGTGCAACGTTTCTTATCGCCTACTAAATCCAAGCGAATACAGAACGACCCGATCGTACATGGATACTTGATACAGCCGCTGTAGCCGCCGGAATTCGTCGACCGGTGCGTGCTGCGCGACCCAATCTCGGAAGACGAGGAAGCCAGGCTTCTATTACCTCCTTACCGGTATACATGGAGAATGCCGGTGCACACGAAGTCGTATTGATGCAGTAAGTCCTCCTTCTTCTCATCTCACACCTTCTAACGGAACCCTCTTCTCTAGACGTACTGCGCCAAAAGAGATTGAAGCAGCAGACGAACGTGATCGAGCAGTCGATTCTCGACCATCTTCCATGGCGCATTCTTCGCCTACGACGACGCTTCCCGTCGTTTCCATCGTTCCACCTCCTGCGCCATCGTCGATAGTGCCGCAGTACCAACCACCTTCCTCACCACCGCCATCATCAGTATCAACGCCTCCACCAGATACTTCGTCCCATCCTTCACCTCCAACCGAGTCGTCCTCGTCCCCGTTACCGGCAAGGGAAGAAGCGACTGTGACGTCGCAGTCGGTACCGGTTGCTGGTTCATCTGCTCCTTCAGCTCATCCACCATTCATCAATCCCACCCCATGACCGACGTTAAAACGACCTTTATGCATGCCTTCGGGAACTTTCGCGCTCACTTCTTGTGTAATATACATCACCTGTCGAATTATAAGTTAATCGCAATAAATTATAATGCCATGAGCGTCAGATTCATCCAATCTCAAAGTGCGTTGAGAGAGGGTTGCATTCATTCGTCGCCTGGCACTTGCCCATTTACCAGTCTCATTGCTCAAAAGCTCACAGATTTGTGGTGAAATCAGAATGCCATAGTTCTCAGATATATACAGGATCCTGCTCTGTACATCAGCGACGCGCCGAGTAGCAAATGCGTATACTTACAGCGCAAGCTTGGACACCATGTGAGGTGGTCGGTGAGGTTGATATCCCTCTGCATCTCCGGAGTGATGTCGCAACATAACTTTTCACAATTGATCAACGGGCATCAGCTGCAAGGAAACACTCACGGCGAGGTTCATTAATAAACTCTCCATTAGGAGGTCGTAACGAACCGGCATTCGATGCTTCCACTACAAGATTTAGTTATATGATGGTATACATCCAGATAGGAACTTAACCGGGGCTTACGTCTTAGGCCCTTACCCATCAACGCTTTGTTCCTCCTAAACATCCTCGACAGAAGAATCCCGAATACCTTGAGCTCGTGTCCTTGGCTGATACATCTCTCGATGAACGTTGACCACCGGACATAAATGCAGTAATCGTCGTCCAGAAGAGTGCATACTTCCTCCGTCGAGAACCCGGCCAGTCGAATATAAGCCTCTACAGACATATCGAACCAAGTGGGGCGCCAAAAAAAAATTCGCTTCAAGTGGTGGTTGCGACTCGAACGGGTAACGCCTGGCTCGCAGAAGAGCGAGCCACGCAAGGCCGCGAAATGCGTTCAGATTGCCGAATACGCTCCCGAATTTCAAGTCGCCTTTGGATAAACCCGGTTGGTGGGCAAGCTGGTGGAGAATCTTGCTTGCGCATTGCCGGCCTTGAGGGTCACGGTCCTCCGAGCCTCGCGACAGAACGAGATGCTCTGCAATCTTGTAAAAAAAGTTTGAAAGCTAATGAGGTTTTAACGTGCTGCGTATAAGCCGGTGGGTGGAAGCCGTTACCTCTAGGTTTGGCCTTCGGGCGCGGTTCGTTTCCGTGTCCGCAACAGAGATACCCTGGTAGACAAACTATGTCCAGTAATTAGCACAAACACGATAGCTTGACGGGGTACTCACTACCTGATCCTCCGACCACGTTGTTTGACGTTTACCTGTCGCCTTGATTGCAAACCTACGGTCCACGTCTGTAGTCGAGGAGAGAACACTCGGAGTGATCTCAGGAGTGAAATTGTCGGATGCGGGAGCCTGGGGCACGTCATTGTCCGAGCCGAAATCGCGTCGTGCGTGCAGGGACACTTGGAAGGATGCCGATAAAAGAACTATCGCAATGGCAGTTCCACTTGTTGGGGAAAATAAAATGCTCGCAAAACGCTGCAAAAAAAACTGTTGAACATGGATGATGACCATCGAAACCGGCTTGAGACGAGATGTCAGCAACGCCAATCTGAGACCAAGGGAGATAGACATACAAGTATAAAATAATCTATCCAATTAAATGTGTGTAGGAAATACCAGGAACCAAATAGATGAACGATCAAGTGGCCAAGGTTGGAGCACCACCGATAAGTGGTACGTATCACATTCGGAGCGCAGACTCCCACTTTAGACCTTCGCGTGCCGTGAATGGTACAGATCACCGGTACAAAGTACAGTCTCAATTATGCAGGGCCAAAGGTTTTGTTGTGTAGAGAATTGAGGAGTGTACTGGGTTAATGGACGCGGACACCGTGTCCTCAAGGACTACAGCAGGCAATATTGCCAATACTTTGCTGCTTGGAATAAGGCAAATTATCTCAAGCTCATGCATACTTACAAGTTTCATAGCCGATTTATATGCGGATTAGCGTTGTTGGCCAAACGTGAGACGTGTAGTTCGGGACTGGTGGAAGGGCCACCGTTTGTCCTGCCCCAAGCGCCTTGCCCAGCACTGGGACTGACGCATATAACACGCTTGTAACAAAAGGGCCAAGTCGAAATTTTTTTTGGATCGCTTTCCTGTTGAAAGTTTTTCCTTTGACTCTTCATGGTCGGGGGGGTTGAGCTTCACTGTGGAATCGTCTTTGCCACAGAGCGCCTCGAACAGGTGAAATAACATCTGAAGAATGCTATGAAGTGTTAAACAGGTGTAACTGCATGGGAAAGGATGCTTACCACTGGGTTGGCTGCCCGAGCACGGTCCCGGATAACGGCAACTCCTTTGTAGTCGAAATTTACGCAAATTGTAAGGAGAGGGGATGTGAATTGACAGGAAGCTCACCGTCTAATTCCGGGACACGCTTTTCGCTCATGGTCAGCCCTTCGTCGCAAAATGCCGTTCGGCAGCAATCCAGGAGGCTCCTCTCGCTGTGACTCGGTATCGACGTTGCCGACTTTCAATCCCTGGTACTCCCCGATGATTGGGCAGAACTTCACCTTTGTCAAAAGCACCATCTATGCTATCCTTATGGCGCCTAGATAATGAAGACGAAGTCTCAGACGGAGCGAGAAGTAAACCGAATGAGTTAAACACGACTGAAACTCCGCCCGTTATCTCCGCTCCTTCCCTTGCCTAATAGCCGCTGCGTGACGAGTGCTATCGTACGTGATCTCCGCATCACAATACTCATCTAGACAACATGATCGATCGTTTCGATCGAAGATTCTGATGCTTCGCGGAACATTCGACTAGCTACATGTGTGGAACACAAAAATTATGAACGACACAACGAATAATAATGCAATTTCAGGTTCATCTTGATCCAGGCCACAGTTGAGAGCATAGGATAGTGTAAGACCAGAACTGCTCCGAGGGTTCCTCGTCAAGTGGCCTCTTTGTTGCTGCATCCAGGTTCCTCTGCGCCTGAGCGGCTTTTGCCGGGGTTGGCAGCTTAAATTAAACCTGTATACGCGAGGTGAGGCATTATATATACCGCATCGTTTGCGAGGGCGTGTGAGGTCGCTAGTCTAGGATTGTGTATTGAGCTACTAGAGGGGTACAAAGGAGCCTGCAAGATGTTGCATGTACGTACAATCGTGTGTATAGTGTTCGAGTGATCTTGGGAAACACTTGGAAGGAGAATCAAATAACAGGAACGAGACAAGAGTCTGGCATGTGCGACCCTCACGAGTGGGGACGACAGAAGTGGTGAGTAGCTAATCAACCTGAGGTGTTCCGAAGGCAATAGTGGTGCGTAAGACATGTTTAATGCGGCAAAGAAGCGTCACAAAGACTAACGTCTGGTCAGTGCCGCTGCCTCACGAGATCTAGAGACATCGTGTTCCGTTGGGGTATCGAATAGCTTTTGAGTGCACCTATGGATGATTTGTTCAAGTCTGTTAGGTGTGAGGGCCAAAAAATTACGAACGTGAGAACAACTATCATGTAAGGATATCTGAAGAACGTACATATTGTACATATTGAGGATCTAGTGATTAGCTGTGGCTTTGGGTGAGCTCCAGCGCGTCTGTCCTAGTACTCCACAAGGCAAAGCTCATACTGTGTTCTACGACACCGAAAGTGGTTACTGGAATTCCAGTTACAGTCGCTGTAGTGAACTGTATTCCATCTGGGGCAGGGTCTTCCCAGAAACTGATAGCGAGTTGTCGGAACGAGAGTATCCAACGACTCGTAAGGGTACTGATCACTGCGAATTCGATATATACTAGAATCAGGACCGTCAGCGACGGGTGGCTCCAGATCTGATCCAGTCAATCACAACCAGCCTCAAGTGCGGCTGAGGACCCACCAGTGTGCAAATGACGAATCTCGACGTGAAGATGAACTAGAGAGGAGTTTAGCGTCGATTATGATAGTATAATAGACGGACCGCGAAGTAGCTGAATCCTTCTCTATGCAAGGTCCTGACAACGACTCCTGTTGCCGTACCCTCCAAGGACGGGTGATCGCGACGAAAACATATTGCATGATAAAGCGTAGCTAGTACGAGAAAAAGTTCGGCAACAAGCTATAGTGGTTCATGAGCTATTCGGTTCAAACTCGAGCTGACTACTCACTGTCGAGCCGTAAAAGAGGGAGAAGAGTCGTACAGGTGGATTGGGAGTCGCGCATAAGCTCAAAGGTCCAATCCATATGACACGGCCTGTTCTGATGTGGGAACTGTTTTGTCATTGGGATGAATCCAACTTACCGGCCAGGTCGATAGCCACCAAGGCACTGAGAGAGAGAACAGCGAAATGACAAATGCCGACGACGACCACTATAAGCCTTCGCATCCAGTGGATGCTTCGGTAAATAGCGTATACGCGGAGAGCAAACACAGCTGTGCGAACAGCGGTGAATACTAGGGAACGGTTCTGCCCGAGGAGGGATGTACTCACTGGTCACAGAAATACTGCATAACCCCGCTGTGAGAGACATGATAATAGCAGTGGATGCGCAACTATGAAGCATGAGCTGAATGCGTGACGGGATGGACATGGCGTACATACAACTGATGACCTATCAGCTCCTTCAAGTAGCGCGCAGACAGACATACCTTTTTGGACAATTGAGCGCGCATTGGAGAGTACACTGTATTACCGCGTCAGCATGACGGATCTGAGCTTTTGACCGATACCTAACGGTAGACGTTGGGAATGAATAGCGTTCCGGGAGCATAACGAACCTTTAATAGTGAGCTCTTGAATCATTGAATAGGAACTACACAAGAGCTCACTAGAGTGTATAGAGTTTTGAGCAAACCGCCTTTCCGCCGCCATAGGACGGTGAGTTCGACATCCAGGTTTATTAGGATATCCCATAGCCAGATCGAAAATGCTGCAGATGTCACATAAGATGCCGTTTGTAAACTAAGTAACCCGGCTTCCAGCTGAGTGAAAACTTGAGCCGGCATGAAGGAGATGGGAATTCGACAAGCGTCATTCGATGAATCCAGGTATATATTCCAAATTTATGATCGCCGACTAGTTCGGTATTGGTCGCGCACTATGGGATACCGTAGGCTCCGTTAGTGGCCATTGGAATGTCAACTCTGCAGTTTGGTTCGTGCCCCAACGTATCTTCTTTGCCGTTTCGGAGCTTAAGTTTCCTGCCCATTTGAGGTTAGGTGTTTAGTTATTGCTACCGAGGCCCGATAGGGATGCCAGGACTGCCGTTGTAAACTTCTCAGGGTGAACAGAATGGTCTAGACAAGTCTGTTTCAGAGTTAACGGATCGGCGAGCAGCTGTTCTTCAATTTGCTTTTGCTTTTGGATAGGCGGAGTCTAGTCCAAGTGAGCGGTTAAAGCGAGAATTGCATCCGATGCGACGCCTCCCGCACATCTGAATGGTGGGAAAATATTGATCATCCTACGTGACCATGCGGACTCATTTGCAAAAGCGAGTACTCTAACGCCACCTCGATACCTTGTTGGTTGGCCGTGGTCCACTCACAAATCTACCCGCTCGGGCTCCGTCCGGAGATAGCGGATAGATCTCACAGAAGTCTCAAAGTTGCCTAGTAAGGAAACGATATCGAGCTACCTAAGTAGACATCTGACGACTAAACTAGAGTCACCTGATCATCCTCGCAACAAGTTAGAAGGCTGTCTCTCTATCCTACGAGCGTGGGTAGAAGTCTTTCAAAATCGAAATATGGCGCGAACTTCAATATTTTTCCTCATCTGGGTCCCTTCAGGTGTGTCAACAAACCTCGTTGGGCGGGACAGCGGCCGTCTGCCTCGACCTTCTTTCATTTGTCTCTACGTCCTCAACACGATCAAAAGTACTCCAATGTATCTCACAGGCTAGACGCTCGTTGACACGGCACATATTTTGAAGTCCCTAGCCTTGAACTACGTATGCTCTAGTCAGAACGGCAATGTTACTCTCAAAATGTTCGAGCTAGGCCAGCTATCCTACCCGGTGACTTACATACAGTGGTCTCGGCGCCACCTCAAGCGTTCAAATAGGGGGCGGTTCGTGACCCAGGAACCGAACTGGCCCACGCGTCTCACGTTTGAGAGCAATGCTATTCCGCGCAGAAATTATCTGTTGATGCAGCAAAAGTCCTTAGGCTCGTTCTGGTTCTTTGTAACCCGTGAGACCGATACATTGGTCTAAGATACTCGTGGGTGGTTGATAAATATCGGCGCTTTCTCTGTCGAGCAGGTTATCTAATGTGCCACGGCACATAGTCGTGCAGAAGAGCTCTGTTCCCGAACACAGTATGCTTTACTTTTCCAGAGTAATATATTATTTCTTCTTTCCGTAAGTGTCTCCGAATCGGGCATCACTTGACCTCCACTTTATCTATTTGGTTCCAGCATCATATGCTACTTCGCACTAATAGAATAGGTTAACTTTTTATTCTTCACTTGTATGTTTGTCTTTCTCAGTCACAGGTCGACATCGCTCACCTCCCCGTTACGCGCAAGCTGGTTCCAATGGTTCAGGTTCTACCAATTTTACAGCGTGTCTCCGCCATAATTTTCAGTCCAACAGCCGCGAACTTCATCTCAATAGTTTTCTTTGGCAACAGAATGCATCCAAGCTTATTTCAGGGCTCACGATCAACCAGACCGCGAGTCGAGCCACCCTGACGGTAACTCTGCTGCCCCCGAGGCATCATCCAGCATGAGCGTTCCTTCGTCCTTGGCGGTCATTGTCACCCAACGCCGATGTGGGATCCCTGACCGGACGCGCGAGAGCACGTGGGGCGAAACCCAAACAGTAAACGTTCTATCATGGCATTGCCTCTCTACTCACTAGTGACTTTAGTTCGTACAAAAATCGAAATTCGGATAGGGACCCAGAGGGTCACCGCTGCACAGGCCACATCCTCCGTCAACTTGAGCGACACCTTGGATTTAGCACCGGAGACTCCATGTCTGGTCCCGTCTTGCAAATCTTAAAGCGCTTCATGGTCTCATATGGCTCGCGGAAGAGAGAGCTAGACGGTACCCATTCGAGTCACAACGGCCAATCGATGCTCCCGCTACATGGAGGCAGACGTAGTTCGACATCTCGGTAGAAGGGTACACCCGACTCGCCGGCTTATCAACAGACGTTGTGCACGAGCTACTCGTTGACAACTATAGTTATGTTTGCTGATATGAGTCGATCGAGAAGTGTATCAAGCACGGAGAGGCTTTCAGGACCTTTGGAATGCTCTTGAGGCGTTTATTTGAAGGAAATAGCGCACTCCTATCAAAAGGTCTCCGACGTGAGCCAAGGGTAAGCCTCCATCTGGATGATTATCGTTTTATAACGTGACTGTGCAGGGGCAGCATGGGATGCAGGTCTGTTATGACCTCCTCATGGGGACTTTATTAATGAACTTGGCCGTGAGTGGCTCTCTCACAGGACGGCTCGCTGAATACTCATGCACAGTTATGTTGTGACCTCACACCCAAACTTATGGAGAATGTTCAGTTTGTCCAAGACTTGAATTTCTCGGGACTACGCCGCCGTTGTACGTACTGCCATTTGCTGTCGGCGCAGTTGCTGACGTGCAGAGTAGGATTCTGTATACAATATGAAGACTATTAAATTTCACATCGGCTCTTGCTGTCTTTTCAGTGAGAAATAGTTCCCTTGACCCTGGGTTCGCTTGTTCATCTTGGCTCTGAGAGCACTACATACAAAGCGTGCATTGGAAAATGAGGTCACCGAAGAGATTTCGCCGGTACGGCAAGTTTCCCGCTGTGTGATCGAGTGTGTTGCCAGTACCCGTTCTCTATTCTTCATTCTCCCGGGCGTCCCGATATCTCGTAGCGAACGGTAGTTGGCCTCGTAATGCCGTAGTTCATTGTCTCGATAACCAGAGCATCCCGTATCCATTCTATCTGTGGATAACGGTATTAGAACTCGAAACGCAGATTCGAAGCCGATAAGAGGCCAAGGACTAACCGTTGGTGGAATATCTTCTTTTAAGAACTAGCGTTTTCGAAGGAGAACAGATCGACCACGGATCCGTAAGACTTTCTACTGCTTTTCTCAAGGATTTTGTTCTCGCCCAGCCGTTCCTGGATCGAAGGAGGGGAGGCTAAGGCCTCCGTTGGAGACTTCAAAGGTGGTGGTGGGGAACATGGTGATCGTTGCACTCGTCGAGCGACCTGCATCCGTAACCATGGGTTGTTCCCAGAAACCCATAGCGAGTTGTCGAAAAGAGAGTAGCCAGTGACTTGTCATGGTGCTGACCACAGAAAACTCGATGTATACCAAAAGTATGAATGCGAGTGATGTATTGCACCAAAGCTTACTGAGCTGTGAATGTCTTCCCGTATCATTGGCAGGAAACCCACCAGTATGCAAATGATAAGCCTCGACGTAAAGATTAGCTAGCGACGAAGTTAGGATTTTGTTGACACTGTAGAAAAGCGCATACGGCAAAGTAGCTGAATCCATCTTTGTGTAAAGTCTTGATGACCATTCCTGCTGCCGTTTCTCCCAAATGCGAATGGTCGCGGCGAAAACGAATCGCGTGGTAGAGAGTAGCCGCAAAAATGACAACTTCGAGGATCAGCTATGAGAAGCTCGATTTATCAGTGGCCCAATACGCACGTAGGGAATGAATACCTACCGACGAGGCGCACATTATGGAAAGGGCCTTCCTAGGTGGATCGAGCGCCACGCAGACTTTTAAGGGGTCGAACCAGACCATACTCCCTATTTGATAGGTCAATATCCTCTTGCATAGAATATCGATGCATACGATAAATGATTCTTGCCGCTACAACAGTGTAACAGCAAGTTCCAAGGTGACTCGTGACTGTAATGGAAGCGATGAGCATTCTCATCCAGCGAATGTTCTTGTAAAGTGCGTATACACGAAGGGCGAAGACGGCTGAACGAAAGAAGAGTCAAGTCGTGGTCGCGTTTAGGGGAGGGAGGTACCCACAGGTCACGGCCGAGGCACAGATTGTATGTGCGAGTACCATCACAATATAGAGGTTTACGCAGCTTTCGGAGCATGAAGTTGATATACGGCGGGATACATATGACATACAACTATTAGCGCTTCGTCAGCTCGCAGCGGCGGCAAAGTGAAGATGATAGGCACCTTGTTAGAGAGCGTAACTACATGGTTTGGCATGTAAACTGCAAGAAATGAGTCAGCTTCTGCACGAGTTTCACGTTCTCCAAGACACCAACCCAAAAAGTTTGGCACAATAACCAGGAAGGGGCCGTATCGGACCTCGCAAGGATCAGTATTTGGTTTCATTATTCAATAAAACGAGCAAGTGGCTCACTAAACTATAAAGGACTTTGATAAAAGCACCATTCTGCTGCCACAATACGGATGTCTCGATGTCGAGATTCAATAGAATGTCCCAGAGCCAGACGACGAATGCAGCGCCGGAGACGTATGTTATGGACTGCAAACTGAAGATGACATACTCGACCTGGGCGAGAATCGACCCAGGTTGAGCCTGGTTGGACATGGACGGAGGGGATTTTGGGAGCGCGCTTGATGACGGATATATATCGCCCGCTCGACAACGGAGTGATGCCAATTTCGCTCGGCTGACGGCTCCGTTGTACGCTCACCGAATACCCCTCCCTGCCGTTTCGCAATCTTTTGCCGTCCGTTTAGTGTCAAGCGCCAGTGCTTTGGGTCCAGGGCCCGAAACGTTAACACTAGTTTGAGTGCTTGTCATATAAGAACCCATCCACCCGAAGAGACCGGAAGCAGACAGAGCAGCCTCAAGGATTCGTGACGAGAAAAGGGCTCCTTCTCGGTGTTGGTGTTCAAGTTTGATTCTGAGCTCGGGCTTCTAGGTGAGGTAGGAATTATTTCCAATACGTTTATCAGCATCTGAAATTAGCATAAGCAGACTGCAAAAAGAGCTGAGAGTACCGAGGCTCGCGGGTCATCAGTGGTCCATTCTGCCACCTGATCGAGGATAGGGCTGGTTACGCATATATCGAACCCCGCCCGCTAGAAATGAAGTCCTCTTCGGTTGGATCCAGGCAATACTGACCATCGGCAACCAGGCACAGTTCAATGTCGCCGATTCAACTTATCACATCTCTCATAACACCTCCCCCCTCAATGCGCGCGAGGCGGAAGAGAGGATCCAAGTGAGTGAATTACAGACAGCGCGCATACGTCGGCACCGCATTTCGCTCGGTGTTTCTGGCAAACGGGTAACACTAGTACTCGTTACATCTCCTCACTTCTGAGCTCCCTATAGTTCCCTCGTGAACACATAGTCGTCTTTTAAGTCGTCTTCGCACGTCGGGATGATAGGCAGAGGTCCTGGTATTGAGTCTATCTGAGGACGACGATGTCAAGTTAGGATCGCAGAATCAAAGAGGATAGAGACGGGCATTTGCTAAAGTCCAAGTCTCTTTTGGATAGGGAAACATGCTTACCCGGTGAACTATTATAGCCCGCGCTCATTCAGGCATTCCATCCTTCATTTGCCCGTCCTCGGTTCCAAAACGAGAGACTGAAACCATCGTTGAGATTATCAAGGGTGCTCTCCATAGATTCGTCTATCGATGCAGTAGTCGAATTTCCTGCCTCCAGACTAACATAATCGTTCCCGAAACTCAGAGCGAGTTGTCTGAAGGATAATGACTCGTCAGCGCTTGGGCTGCGGCGAACTCGATATCTACCAGAGTGAGCGTCTTGGATGACGGATCGCTCAAGAGCCGAGAATGGTAAGTATTCTTCCGCATACGTGGCAAGAAGGCTCACTAGTATTCAACATGACCATTCTTGATGTGAAGACCACCTGGTGGCGAAGTTAGGACCCTGTCGGTACAGGAAGGAAACGTTGGGAACACACTTAATGCTCGCCCCTCAAACACCGAGCCCGTCCATAGTTCATTTCGGATCCTTTTGCAAATTGCCGTTTGGTCCATCCATGCAACCCATGGCCTCGTTCTAGTTCTTGTCAGATTGTAAATCAACCTCATCCGACGGTGTCGGAAGTTAGGCGCGCAGGTCAATGGATACTGAGTAAGTCATATGGAGGCGTTTGCCAATCGCGGAGACCAAGGAATTGACCCTCTAAGGAGCAGAGGTTGGTTCTGAGTTCATAAGACGTATGGTACTGGGATTGCATACTACGACAACATGAATCTATGCACGGAATGTAAACTAAGCCGCTTGTGAGCTGGTAAACACACTTAGAGGGTTATTGAAGACAAGCAGTTTCGTCCGCCCGAAGCCCTTTATATAGTTAGCGCGGCTGATTCAAACTGACATCGTACAGATGAAATACTTGTCTGAGGAGAGGAAAGGCATCAGCGACAGATGGCATTGCCGGAAATGAGCTTACAGCTAATCCCGATCTAGCTACTCTAGTAGCGAAGCACAATTGGGCAACCAGCGTCGTCCATCCTTCGATGATGATATGGTCACCCAGATCGCTTGCGTAGCTCTGATTTGACTTCTTTAGGATGGTCTCAGCTTGAGAATGATCTCCCTCCGAATGCCCGCTCGAATGCGCTGATTCGGCCAACGCCGCGGGCTAAATCATCCCTCTCTACCAGCCTTTGAGATATTATGTGGATCCACAAGTCTGCCAGCATCTCGCGAGCGCAGCGATGGTGGGAGGCGAGCTCATTTGGGCCCCAGGAAGACTGGCAATCGCCTGTGGGATGACGTGAGAGCATCCTATGTTGTTGGGAACTCAGCCCAGGTTGCGTTTGGCGCCGCTGTTCGTGCTCGCTGTCCCATACCCCGATGCCGGTGATAACTACACATGGATAGTTGCCGAGTGTGAATGAAGCTGTATTCACGCTTCCTTTCATGTACAGACCCGAGCTTGCAGAGGCGAACGGGGTGAGATGGCGCGGTCCAACGTTGAGGAAACCTTTGCGCTTGACGCGACGCTACGCTTGCCAACTTCGGGGACAAAAAAGCGCAACGACGGCGACAACAGTCTTCACAGACGTGTAGACACATTGTAGAATAGACCAGACGTGACGATGAGCTGGCCGTCGTTCTCGTCGAGCTCGTCTGGCGCGATGATGCTGCTAGCGCGGGCCAACAACGCCGTCGACGACGAGGAAGAGGAAGAAGGAGCGATTGAGAACGAGAATTGCTCATCATTTCCTCCAGCGCTGCCCGTCCACACCCACCGCCAACACGACCAGCAGCATCCGTGGGCGAGTACACGCGGTGACTCTACGCGTCCATCAGAATATTCGCTATCCAGACACAATAGCACCAGCAGCGGTAGCAGTGGTTTGCCGCCCTCTCTCCGCGGTCCACCAACGGCGCCCTCGCTCTTCTCTTCCTCTCAACCACTACAGCTTGAAATTCCCGCATGGCCACCGCCGCCTGAGGAGCCACGAAAACGCAATTGGTTTGCAGTCTACGATCCAAATCTCGACCCGAAACGCTCTCGCGGAAAGGAAATCATCTTCCGATACGATGGCCGTGTCGAACCTGGCCAGCGAGAGCTCGAGATTCGAGATCCTCGCCTCGTCGCAAAAAAGGCTGGGAAAGACCTCACAGGAAGAGGCATGAAGAAATGGCGAGAGCTGTTTTATACATTGGAATGGGAGGTGAGCAAAGCCTCTTATACAGAGGTGCTTTCAACGATAACTGATGCGCTCTTTGCATTCTACAGTACGACAACAACTCGGTCGGACCCGCTCCGCCCACTTCGATCCTCGTCAGCGGCCTCTCGCCGCTGACACCATACCCCCACGTTCGTCGTCATTTCAGCCAGCATGCACCCATCGTCGCATTTGAAACGAAAGCTGATTACTCGAGTGGTGCCCCCCTGGGGATTGTGTTTATCCGTTACGATTCTCATGAGACAGCAAAAATGATTGCACAGCGAGAGAATGGGCAGAGGATCGGAGTTGGAACCGAGGGCCTCGTCGTGACAGTCGAGCTGGACAATGGCGAAAAGTGTAAGGAGCTCGTTGACCGAGAAATTGCGGCCAGGCGGCGACGGGCCACGTCTGCGCATGGACCAAACGGAGATGATGCTAAACGCGCCGGATCGACAGGCACGCCATTGAACGCGTCAGAAACGACGCCACAGCCGTCCCAACAACCCGCGGCTCCGGTGAATCCAGCGCATCCTTTCCTCCCAGCACGCCCCCCGCCTGCTGCCATCCAGCAGGCATTACCGCCGCATAGTACAAGAAAGATTGGTCAAGTCTCCTCTAGCTCGAGGGGTGCTAGCGTTTTGCTGGGATCTCGTATGGCTTCTACTCCCCCACCTTCGACGCCGCTGCCACAGCCGCCTTCGTCCAAATCGGGCCTCTTGAAGCTCAGTGATACCCACAATGCGCATATTCGGACTCCGACACCTCCACCACCTACGACCGCTCCTCCTCCTGTCCCTTCTGCGCCACCACCATCCTTTTCGATGCCTCCGAGCTCGGCGCTATTGTCTGCACGGGTCAATGCGCCTGCACCACCCCCACCTTCCGAACCCCCGCCACCCTTGCCAAAGCCTCAAGACGAAGAAGATAAAGAAGCAGCTCACGAGGCATTGATCCTAGTTCTCCAGAAGAATGGAAAGGAGCACATTCGCCTTGACGGCCTTCCTACAGGGCGAGGTGTCTTGGATCGAAGTGGCATGATTGGTCTGCGAGAAAAGGATGTGATGGAGTTTTTCGATGGCTTTGACCCCGACGATGTGAGTAACTGGTTGCCCCCGTCTGTCGACTATGGGAGCATGAGCTGATACCCCTCCCTTCAAACAGGTTGTACACGACCACACTGGGTGGTATGTTACCTTCCGAGACGCTTCTGCAGCACGGCGAGCCACGCTCATTCTGGATGGACGACCACTCAACCGTTACACTGTGAAGATGAATGTGTGCAACCCTCCGCACAAGGTTGTCGCTAAACCGAAAAAGTACAACGAGGCGGCGCTCGTCAAGGAAGTGCGAGAGATGATCGTCAAAGAGCTCAGGGCCCAAGCGGAAAGAGACGTCCGGGAGCGTGTCGTCGTCGAGCGCGTGCGAATGCTCATCGTCGAAGAGAGGAGTCGTCGCGAGATTGAAAGTGCTGCCGGGGCCAACGCTGTTGCGAACATAGACGAGGGAGGCATGTCTCAAGAGCAACAGGAGAGGGAGGATGCCATGATGGGTCTCAACGTCCTCAAGCGTATCAATGGACTCAAGGGCCTCTCCTTCAAACGGAAGATGCAACAAGAAAGCAAACCATCTCCGCTACGCCTCTCAATGTCTCCAAACCAGAGAAGGCTAGGACCCTGTCCGAGTTCCCAAGCACAAGGCGTGAGCCTACAAAGGCTGCTGGAGTCAAGATCGACGACGAGGCCGAGATGGAAATGAGACGCAAGGATGTCCGCGCCAAATCCCGTCGAGAGCGAGAAATGGAGTTGGATGCATCTTCCTCGTCCGAGGAAGAGAAACCGTGGAGCCTCCTCCTGTCCGACATCCGCAGCCATTCTCCGAACAGGACATGGCCCTGTCGCTAGGGATTATCCTCGATGACGATCTTGCGGACAACGATTTTCTGCCACCTGGATCCTCGAGCAAGAAGCGCAAACCAAAAACGACGAAGGCATCCAAAGCCAAAAAGGAGAAATCGAGGAAGGAAGGACACGACGTTATGGATGGCATATCAACATTGGTGGACGATACTCCATACAAGGTTCAAATTCCTTCCTTTGATATTACATCGCCTATCCAACTCACTGTTCCTCAATGGAGCTCTCCCTCTAAACCGCGGGTACAGCCTCTCCAGGGTGTGGCCGAGGCGGAGAATGACTTGTCGTCTCGCCTAGCAAACATGGATCTCAACCTCGGAGACGATGACGAAGACACGTACTTTGCAAAGATTGTCTTAATGCGATACCTTGGTCAGGACCCCGACCATGGCTTTGACCTATCCGATCCTGACCTAAAGGTCGCCTTTCCTCCACCACCTGCGCCGCCGAAAAAAGTTACTGTGTGGCGTGGGCATACGTCTGGATCGGCTCGCTCAGAGGGATATTACAAGATTCCCAGTGCAGCAAAGGTATCCTACGTTGAGCAATATGTCCACCGCGCGAAACGAACGGCTAGCGGTCCAGGAGGAAGCGGGCCAGGCGGGGCGGCGAACAATGAGCCCAACAAGATTACGGTCAACCAAGCAGCACTCAAGAATGCCGTATCATCCCGCTCGAACCGGGCGAATACACGGAGGATGGCCCAGGGGCTTGAACAAAAGAATATGCTCCGACAAGCGCTGGCAAATTCTCTTGCTGAAGCGAATCCAGGCCAGCAAAACACCGTTGATGCCGGCGCTGGCGGAGCGGGTGGTCATGTCAGTGGTCATGATACACTTGCTGCTGCCCCCGAAGTTACGATTAAATTTAATCAACTCCAGTCGCGAAAGAAGCAACTTCAATTTGCCAGGAGCCCGATTCACGATTGGGGTCTGTATGCGCTCGAGCGGATTCCCAAGGGGGAGATGGTCATCGAGTACGTCGGTGAGGTCATTCGACAGCAGGTTGCAGAGAAGAGGGAACGCGCGTATGAGAGGAGTGGGATTGGAAGCAGTTATTTATTTAGGATCGACGATGACTTGGTGGTCGATGCCACGAAGATCGGAAACCTTGGGTGGGTGCTATTTTCATAACGCTGGCACATCCGTCTGACACTGTTTGGAGGCGTCTCATCAACCACTCATGTGATCCAAATTGCACGGCCAAGATTATCACGATTGGCGGCCAGAAAAAGATTGTTATTTACGCAAAGGTGGACATTCATCCTGGTGACGAAGTTACGTATGACTATCACTTTCCAATCGAAAACGAAAAGGTGTGTGTACACACTCGGTGTCCTCGGCCAGTGCTGATACCAATTATAGATTCCGTGTCTCTGTGGAGCTGCCAAATGTCGTGGTTTCCTCAACTAGACTTTATTCCCTTCTGCCTCGCTCTCTTGTATCTCTTGCCTGTCGATGTAGCGTTGTTCATGTCTGGCAGCTAGATAATATGACCCAAGCCTGTGGGATTCTGTTCTATTGTGGGTTAGATTCCTAGTCCACAGGAAAGAACTTCCGCGCTTCACGGTACTGAACTGTCTCGCGTACCTCGAGGCGCATGATTTTCGATGTGCGGCTCAGAGGACGAGGTAGTCGAAACCCCATCTGGACAGCGTGAGCTTTTTATGAGATTCAGGTGGCGTACGACTATTCACAAAAGGACATGTGCAGCCCTGCAGCTAGGCCTTGATCGCGTAGCAGCCGCTCAACGGAGCCAGAGTAGGGGACGGAGGCTAGGCTATTGTAGGGAGTGTATATCGGGTGATGCGGTCCTGGTGCACATTGCAAAACCCAAGTTAAACATCCAAGTTTTTGTCCGAGTTGTCGACCGCCCACTTGATGTCCACCCCAGCCCAGTCTGGACCGCTCTCTCCAGAGCTCCAGGCCAGTGTGGCGTCCAGTTTGGATGCGACGTTTTACATTGCGATCGCGTCGCTCGTCATCTGGTTCTGGGACTTGCTCCTCAATCTCAATGTCGAGATCTCCGTCATTTGGCTGCGCAAGGGCGCCATCGCCAAAACGTTGTATGGAGTGGTACGCTGTTCGAATTTGACGAGTCTGGATTGCTCATTTACTGCTCAAAAGATTCGCTATATCCCTGCCCTCGTCCTCATACCCAATGTTTGGTGTTTGTCCCCCGTCCTGGAAGCCATTAATACACGAGATTGACATCGTCTCCTAGTGTATAACCCTATACGGAGCCAGTCATTATCGAGTAGAGTACGAAATAATCTCGTTTCTCTACCACGGGACTGACCCTTTGAGTGCAGATGTACGTCTCCGGAACCCGCAATGAATGGGTATACAGACTCAAATTCTAAAGCTGCCGGTCTCCCTTCTTCTTCATGATGTTCATCCAAGGAATCGCGAGTATGGTTGTGACGAGTAGGCACCCCCCAAATTCCAAAACGGCCACTCCGACGAGCTAAAACTTCTCACCAGCCGTGTTTGCCCTCCGCGTATATACTCTCTACACAACAACCAGACGATGAGAACGTTCCTCGTAACGGCGACAGCTGTCCTGCATTTGGCACTTCTCGGCCTTGGCCTGCAAACCGCAATCACCATTTCTAGTGCGTATGTTTCAAAAGGCGATGAGACTCTTATGTGATACATAGGGGATGTGATATGGTACGAGCCCCTGGGCATTTGTCTCAACCCAAATGCTCCGTTGCAGACCTTTTCGCTCTACTATGCAGCAACGGTATGAATATCATCGCAAATATGCCCTGTCTTATTCGTGAACCCACAGCTCATTACAGAGACTGTCATTGCCATAGCCACTCTGTATCATGCGATTCGGTTTCATCGCCAAGGCACTGGTCTCAAAGGAAGCCCACCAGGCATTGTCATTACCGCACTACATAGAGATGGGTTCAGTTACTTTGCGGTACGTTGGCTGGCAATAGTCTGACGGAACGCTGATACCCTCTGGAGCTGATTTTCTCATCGAGGGTAGTTCTTTGCACATTGGCAAGTTTTTGGAAATCGACTTGAATGTCTTCAAACTAATATAACCGCCCAGATGTGGAGTGCTCCGTCAATCATCGTACCAGTCTTGACCTACCTCGAGTTCGCAGTCATGACCACCATGACCGGCCGCTGGTTGCTCTCCTTTCGGCAACTTGCAATATCCGTCTGGAACGATTCTCAAAGCACCCAGGAAGGGCACTATCTGACAGGCGCCTCGATCACGGTTCCTCCGAAAAGCACCATCGAGTCTATTACTCGCAGCTTCGGCTTCTCGACATGGACAGAGCCGCGAGATATCGGCGATCCGCATTCTCTGCAAACATTGAGAGATTCGCAAGCGCACCAATGGCCAGAGTGAGAATGGCGTACTATCGCGGCCGTTGTTTTTGTGTGGTCTACCAGATGACTCTGGAGACCTATGGCTTCACCACCTGGTACACCTGGTGTGATGCGCCTTTGCATCTCTTGAGTGGCTCGATGGGTGCCGAGTAAAGGGAGGGTTCGCCCGTACGTTGGTGCCTTGCCCTTTTCTTTTAAAAGCAACCTCACCGTTTCATAGTTGTTTCCAAATAGGCGGCCATTCGGATGACAGTCACTCATTCCTCAGCCCAAGCGAGCACGCCTGATGGGAGAGAACGGAGTAGCACTCCATCCAGTTCTACCTTATGCATACTGTTACTTCGTGTACGTCTCCTTGAACCTTGCAATATGAACAAGAAAAAATGTTGCTGGTCTGACATCTGAAGCTCGTCAATGACGAAAGGCGGCGGTTACTTAGAATCTAGTCTAAACGCCGAGTGAAAGGTTCAAACTCGTCGCCCACACTACTCTTTTCGAATGTCAAACCGCTGATGCTGGGAGTAACCGAGCAAGTAGAACCTGTGGCCGGTAACGCTTCCAGAGGGCAGGAAACGACACGGCAGCTATTTCTGCCGCGGCAACGTCCATTTCAATAAGAAACATTGGGGTTTTGACGACAACATGGTTCGTACCTTGGACGCTCTTGAAACGGTCAGAAGTATGGCCAACAGACAACTTCCTTCCTTCTCCTATGCTCAGCGTTAACCCCCGGTTGCATCGCAAGTCTCCCGAGTCTAATTATGCTTCGACTGAAGTGGCAAATGCATCACGGTGGAAATAGCAGTTGCACCGACACTTGACGGTCATCTCGCGATATCATCGCATCAGGGCGTCGCCCCGTCAACAAGGATGTTTAAGCTTACCAGCAAAAAATTCCGAGTCGACAATCCCGCGGGTACTGTTTGCATACTCAGATCACTGTTGAGCACTCGAGATGAAGATTTACGACATGCACACCAACGGGCCCGCTCAGTGCTATTTCCGTGTGATGTACTCGGCTATAGGGTGAGGGGATCAGCATCAAGGGGCACGAACCCAAGACACCGGCCCTCGCGGCCGTCGACTAGTATATGTATGGTCGTGAACGAGCGTCGCGTCCCCAGATTCACATCTATGATGGCCTCCCCCGCTCAAGCTGAATCGTTCCCCCAGCAGAAGTGGTTTTCCTGGCTCCTAATTTGCAGGCGGCATCGTACATCACAGTTGCCGCATTCGTGGTCTGGCTCTGGGACATTATGTTGAAATTCGATGTCGAAGTTTCCTTGATATGGACGAGAGAAGGTGCCGTTGCCAAAACATTTTACATCCTGGTGAGTTGTCTAAGTTTTCAAGATATTGACCTCTAAAGGCCACCAAGATCCGCTATGCTCCAATACTTGTTCTACTACCTATAGTCTCGAGTCAGTATTTGTTGGACCCAGCCATTATACAGGAGAATTGACGATATCGTAGTGACCAATCCCATAAGAAGCTATCCAATATCGACAAGGGTATGATGGGGTCCCTCCTGTAGACGCATACTAATATCATTGCAGCTGCACGTCCCCAATCTGCTCTGGTTCTGTGGTGCTGACAGCTGAACAGATGTCAAATCAGTAACTTCGTCCCGCTTCTTGCTCAAGGAGTCATCACCATGTCCGTGACAAGTAGGTGCATCCCTTTTTGGGACGGTCTGATCAACTCAACCTCCACCCACCAGCTGTATTCACCCTCCGCGTTTATGCACTTTACGTCAACAACAGGTTTATAAAGAAACTTCTCGTGATCGTGGTTACTGCGATAAACCTAGCGCTCCTGGGCCTTGTCCTTGTGACCGCCACCATAATCTCCAGTAGGTTACTGTTTCAAACAGATCTCGCCTCTCACTTGGTATACAGGAAACCAGACATGGGTTCCCTCCCTCAAGATTTGTCTCAACCCAGAAAGTCCGCAGAGGTTCTATTCCCTCTACTATGGGTCCACGGTAGGGTATCCATGAGGTGCAATATCCAGTTTACTCATGCATCCAAAGCTCATTGCCGAAACAATCATCGCTATAGCCACCTTCTACCATGCGATTCACTTCCACAGCAAATGCCGCAGCCTCCGGCGAACTAACCCAGGAATCATTATTGCCGCACTCCATAGAGATGGATTCAGCTACTTTGCGGTGCGTTGCAGAAAGTAAGTCTGACCGGAAGCTGATATCTTTATAGTTAATCTTCTCGACGAGGTTGATCCTTTGCATCATGGCAAGCTTCCGGCACTAATGGATAGGTAACTCGCACTGATGCGCCTTATAGATGCAGACCCTCAATTCGATAATTCTACCCATGTTGACAGTACTCGAGTTTGCCATAATGTGCACGCTTACCTGCCGCTGGCTCCTCCTCTTCCGACAACTCGCAATATCCCTATCGGACAATCTTCAACCTTCCGAGCCGGGATATACAACAGGCCCTTCAATTACTTGGGTCCCAGCTGCTGCTGACACTGTTACACGTAGCTTTGGCTTTCCCGTATGGGCGCCGACGTCAGAGCACAGTGAGACTGCATATTCGTTACGAACCCTGGGAGATTCTCATAAACGTTCGTGGCCAGAATGACTCACTCTCTACGGTATAACCCGCTCTTTTGAGTCGCGTCGTAAATGGGATGGATAGGAGGGCAAAGCCTGTGCGTCGGGGAGTCCAACACGGCGTGTTGGGGCTCGCTGGAACCGCGCGAATAGAGGCAGAGAATGGAAGCGAACATACGTTACGCTGCCATACAGTGAATACGGTGGAAGGCCAGGCAGCGATGCGAGGAGAGTCGACATGGTGGAGTAGCTGATGTCAAATAGCACCTCTGGGTTGTCGACTCCGTGCCGTATAGCCAGCTCCGCCAAACGGGCCTTAGGAGGCCCTCCATCCCTCGTCAGCCATTGTCTCTAGATCGCCACCATGAGGGGAGACATTTCCAGATGGCGCTCAATTCTTCAAGATAGCAACTCATGTGTTGCACGGCAGAAGTAGCTTTATATATGGGTCATCCGATAATCGCAGCGACTGAGAATTGACTGACGAGCCGAAACACATGGTCAGCGCGATGGACCAGGTTCAATGCAATGGTTTTGTGTAATAGCTATCTCAAATTTTCACTTTTAGTGTTTTCTGCTTGTGTAGGATCTATGGCCTGGCTTTACTGTCCACACTACATTATTGTAAACGCTTTATTCTGATTATGAGAATAATCTACTCATCTCAACGTCCTACACTCGTAAAGACGGCTTTGACTACGCTAATCTAGCTAGTGCCGATGTTACTTGGGATGAACTGAACCTGCAGAGGAACGACCAAGTACGATCTCCCAACTCTACCTGTCCAGATACCTCCGGACGGAGACGTACCGCAGCACAAATGAGACGAAGCTCCTGGGATGTCAGCCCCTGTGTCTCAGAATTTGAGTCACCGAATTCAAATGGCGCCCGATGACCCTCAAAAGAATAGCAGCGTGTAACGGCGGATACTGAAGAAATATGAATTCGATGGTTGGTTATTCGCCTCGCCGCCAACGTTGTTTACGCTCACCAGCACAAAATCCTGAGTCGACGAACTAGAGCAGTCCTGCGGGTACTTGTTCACATCCCGGATCACTGTCGAGCACGCGAGATGAAATTCTACGACATGGACGCCCGCCCAGCGCTGTTTCTGTGCCTGGCGCTAGGCTATAGAGGGGAAGGTTAGCATCAAAGGAGAACTAACCCAAGAAACTAGCCCTTTGCGGTAGCCTATCATATTTATAGTCGTTGATTGACTGAACACGTCAACATCCATGATGACCTCCCCCGCTCAAGCTGAATCGTTCCCCCAGCAGAAGTGGCTCTCCTGGCCCCTAATTTGCATGCTTCATCGTACATCACGGTTGCCGCATTCGTGATCTGGCTCTGGGACATTCTGTCAAATCTCGACATCGAAGTTTCCTTGATTTGGACAAGGGAAGGTGCCCTTGTCAAAACGTTTTACGGCCTGGTGAGTTGCCAATCAGGTTTCCAAGCTATTCGACCCTCATGTCCACCAAGATTCGCTATATTCCACTAATTGTTCTGCTACCTATGGTCTGGTGTCAGTACTCGTTGGGACCCAGCCATTATGCAGGATAATTAACGATATCGTAGTGATCAATCCCATACGAACCTATCCAATATCGACAAGGGTATGACGGGATCCCTCCTGTAGACGCATACTAATATCATTGCAGCTGCACGTCTCCAATCTGCTCTGGTTCTGCGGTACTGACAGCTGAACAGATGTCAAATCAGTAACTTCGTCCCGCTTCTTGCTCAAGGAGTCATCACCATGTCCGTGACAAGTAGGTGCATCCTTTTTGGGACGGTCTGATCAACTCAACCTCCACCCACCAGCTGTATTCACCCTCCGTGTTTATGCACTTTACGTCAACAACAGGTTTATAAAGAAACTTCTCGTGATCGTGGTTACTGCGATAAACCTAGCGCTCCTGGGCCTTGTCCTTGTGACCGCCACCATAATCTCCAGTAGGTTTACTGTTTCAAACAGATCTCATCTCTCACCTGGTATACAGGAAACCAGACATGGGTTCCTTCCCTCAATACCTGTCTCAGCACGGGAGATCCGCAGAGGTTCTATTCCCTCTACTATGGGTCCACGGTAGGATATGCATGAGGCGCAATCTAGTTTGCTTATGTATCCAAAGCTCATTGCCGAGATAATCATCGCTATAGCCACCTTCTACCATGCGATTCAGTTCCACCGCAAATGCCGTAGTCTCAGGCGAACTAACCCAGGAATCATTATTGCTGCACTCCACAGAGATGGATTCAGCTACTTTGCTGTGCGTGATGAACAGGAATCTGACCGAAAGTTCATATCTTTACAGCTAATCTTCTCGACGAGGTTGATCCTTTGCATCACGGCAGGCTTCCAGCACTAATCGACAGGTAACTCGCACTGATGCGCCTTATAGATGCAGACCCTCAATTCGATGATTCTACCCATGTTGACAGTACTCGAGTTTGCCATAATGTGCACGCTTACCTGCCACTGGCTCCTCGTGTTCCGACGGCTTGCAACAATCCTATTGGATGATCCTCAGTCTACCGAGCCGGGATGGGCAACAGGCCCTTCAATCACTGTGCGCCCAGCTACTATTGATACTGTCACACGTAGCTTTGGCTTTGCCGCATGGACGGCGACGCCAGAGCACAGTGAGGCTACGCACTCCTTGCAAACGCTGGGTGGCCGTCATAAACGTTCATGGCCAGAGTGACCTTCCCTCTCTATGGCATTCTTTCCCTCAATTCGCGTCGTAAATTGAGCATGCAGGGAGGCAAGGCTAACGTGTCGGGCAGTAAACACCGAACGTCGCGGCTAGCTGGAATTGCGCGGATGAAGGCGTGCAGTAGAAGCGAACCGACGTTAAAATGCCTTATAAAGTGGATATTTGGCACCAGCGACCCAAACAAGATTATCAATGACGTTCTTCTGATCACCACCCAGCCCACCACTTCCGTTCGTTGGTTCCCTGCCTGTACAGCAAGTCCCAGCGATTATGGCCTAGGACCTCGCCACCTTTATCTCATCCGTACCTCTCTTTCGTCTCTAGATACCCAGCTGGGAAGGTAGAGACTTCCAGGAGCATTCAATCCCTCAAGACAGTAACTCACATGTCTATGGATTATCTGACAAGTACAGCCACTGGAAATTGACGCATATAAGGGCAGCATAATGGAACAACAGTATATAGACTCTGTGGTGTCATACCCATGTCACATTGCCTGTTTCAGTGCTTTCTGCGACTGTATAATAGTATAATTGGTGCATTGATGACTTGAGATATTCAGCTTCTTTTCGATGTTCGATGCACTGGGGAACGATGATATCTACCTCAAGCACACAGCGTGAGACAGGAAAAGCCATATTCTTGCTGTATTCGTTTACACTGCCTCGCGACACGTCCGTAGCTAGTTAATCATATCTCGCTACTCTCCGTCTAAGAATGTCTTCTCAAGTTCATCCCCGACATTATTCTGGAGTCGTAGGAGATAGCGCGCGAGATCTGCATCCGGAAGGGTGGATATATTGAGGATTTGCTTGAGCTGCGTCGCGAGCTGAGTGACGCAAACATTGCCGTCGAGGGAACAATAAACCACAAAGCAATGGTTGGTTAGTCGTTCGGACCTGGGCCCGCAGAACAGACCGTAAGAAGCGCCTTTCGCCGAATCGCAACTTGCGCGCTCGCACTCGACCTCTTGCGCTCTAACTCTCGCTCTTTCAACAACTTTGCAACCTTGGTCGCCTCTGTTAGCACATTTCCTGGGAGATCCGCCAACTTGGCGAGTTCGAGTCCTTTCAAGATGAAATGAACTTCATCAATGCTACCTTGGATCATTTTGACCCGTACCATAATGTACGCCTTCCTTTGAGGCACCATCGCATACTCTGTTGACTGCAGTTAGAAACGAGAAAGTGTATGTTTCAAAGTGTACTTGTAGTCATAGAGCATTCGCATTCCACCGGCGTTGATTCGCGCGTTCTATAGGGTCTGCACTCGCCAAACAATGAAGTGACCTTGCTTACCTGTACCGAGAGATGTAAACTACGGACAATCTTAGTACAGCTTCCTATTGGAGTCGAATTGCTTACTTGACAACGGAAGGATATCGAGCGAGAGTCGAAGGCAGATCCGTAAAGTGTCTGCGACGGCGTCTCACAAAGGAGAATTGTCACGGATATCTAGCTCACGTTGTAAATAGCACGATACACTGCTGAGATTCAGACTTTCATGCGTTTCAGTAAGATTTCACATACCTTGCGAGCGATGAGTTCTTCGGCTATTGCGTGCGCGATACCAATGCCTTCTTGCGGAGATGTTCCGCGACCAAGCTCGTCAATGAGAACTAGGGAGTTTTTCGTAGAAAGACCTGGCAATCATCAATGTCAGCTACCTCACTTTGGCGAACCGCGTGAACCAAGAATCATGGAAGCGGTAATCATTTCGTTTGAAAAGGTACTAAGACTTCTTTCCAGGTCATCTTCGTTGGATAGGCGGCTGAGAAGCGAGTCGAAGAATCTGTTGAGAAAGGGTGTCAGGCTAGGGAGATTAGCAAAGTGACCCCTGTATACGCACTTGAAGCTAGCGTATTCAGCAGGAACAAAGCATCCACAACAGGCCATGACGGCGAGTAGAGCCACTTGTCGAATATAAGTGCTTTTCCCTGGTGTCGTTCAAAAACTGTCTCTTGATAAGGAGGTGTCTGACCAGACATGCTGTATTTGCAATTAGTGTAAACCAAAGCAGAAGAGTTGACACGCACTTCTATAAAATGGTCAGCTTACAAAGGGGTTAGTCATTGTGCGCACTGGTCCCTGTATGATCTGAAAAGAAGATGAATCGTTTGCAAAGACATCGTTTGGTATCACAGGTGTTGACCCTTGGACGGTTTCGAGTACAGGGTGTCGACCAGCTTTGATAGCCAGTGTTCCAGTGAATTCTGGTCGCACTAAATCTTGTTACCAGTCTTCAACTTGGCCAAGTAGTATTATACCATAGCTGCCTTCTTCAAAGTCGATTAGAATAGATAACGAATAGATAGGCGAACTTACGGATTGACCGTTTGGCGAATGACCATAAGACGTCTAAGAGCGCAATCTACGCAAAATATGAAGTAATTCAAGGACACGGTACCATCCTACCGCTTCAGACGCCTTGTAGAGGGCTGAGATACGAGCCAAAACGATTTGCAATAGTTCGCCGACAATGCTGGTCGAGGTCACACACGTTGCCAGACGATGGCGGGTACCCACTTGATACTAATTGCTAGCACTTCTTCCAGAGTTTCCCTCATTCTTCCGTTGAGCTTCTTCTGTGGACAGTTGATAGTCTGCACCCGCTGACTGATGAATACATACCAATTGCAAGGTGGAGAATATCCACTTTTTCTTTCTAGACACCCTGTCGACCCATTCAACTGGCCACGACCAGTCAGCATCTTCGGTTTCGGCTCGAGGTAAAGTAAAGCTGAATCCCCCTCCATTCTCTTGGTGATACTGAAGCTCTATAGGAAGCTTATGTTTCTGCTGAACCTCCTGTGCGTAATCAAAGATATCTTGAATATTTTCCTTGTACGAAGTCCGTGCCACGTCGAGAAGTGAGTCTTCCGGCGCCTGAAGGACTATCGAGAAGACGATGGTGCAGCGAGAGAGAAGCGCACCTTGACCGCGCAGACACGCGAGTTTACGTTTGCGAGCGCGCCTATTGCACCCTTTGTGCAGATTGAGATTGTAACCCGAGCCGTTGTAAGATCACGTACCTTTTTTTGAGTCAAGGGAGCGTCGTTCAAGTGAAGATCAATCGCGCGCTCAATTTCCGACAGTTGGGGGTCGGATACAAGCTATAGAGGATGAGCTTCTCGGTAAACGGTAGATTCTACCGCAAACCTCGGCGATAATGGTCAGCAGCTTGTTTCGAGTACTTCCAGCGGCACTGGCGATAGTCGGTAGGTTTCTGATTATTCTCTGCAAGTCTAGAAGTTGACCAAGTCGCTCATATGCGACTTTGACTTTTGGTGCCTCAATCCCCAGTCCACCGTCAGCATGCAGATGTCGGGGCTTGTTGACCGAGGCGAGTCGTACAATGAGCTTGTCGAGATCGATTCCTTGGACACCCTTTAGGGCGGTGCGAGCGGATTGAAATGTTTCTTCTGATTGAATGAGGGTGGAGACAGCTCCAAGACGGGCGTCTACTGCAGAGCTCGAGGTCAAAGGTGAGAGAAGAGTCGTGCGTAAAAGACGCGTCCCTTGAGGTGTAAATGTAGAGTTCAAAAGCCTATGTGGAATTAGGGAGAGATAGCTCTATTTTCAGGTTGCTTACCCGAATAGCGTGTAATTCTTTTGACCAGAGATACTAGCAACTATTTCGAGATTTCGTGTCGTCTCGGTGTCAATCATCATTGACCCTGCATCTTCTTGAGCTTCAGTGGCAGGGGACAAAGATGGCACGGACCTTCAATCGGCGCGTATTTGATGTGCAAAGAGTGACTAGAGTAGACTGTACCCATGGAGCCCTCGATGTACTTGAACACGGCAGCAGTCGCCTGTTTCGCATAATACTTGTCGTGGAGGGTGAGGAGCAGGCCAGCTCGTTCAGAATTGTCTAGGGCGAGCTGAGTGACAAAAGCCTCGCCTAGGATCATCAGTTTAAGGTTCCTTTGGGATTGAGGACATACCATCTTCTTCATTGAAATATCTGCGCGCAAACGGTTGGACGGTTACATCTGGGAATTCTTCTCTAATGTGTTCAATGATCACGCGCTTCGAATTGCTTTGGATTCCCCTTTCGAAGAAAGTATCTGGTGCTAGGATTGTTGCGGGCGAATGCAAACTGAGGTGCAATATCGACTTGACATATGTTTGGCAGTCGGCAGTCTGACGCGTTTCTCAGTATATACGCGTGTAAAGAGGCCGTAAAAGATCACCTGAGTGATAATGACGCGTCCCGTTTCGTGATTGACTGGACACGGGTGGTCAAAGCGTGTTGGATGATCCAGAAGACGTACCAGCAGCGATACCGACTTCTCTTCCAAAATCTAGACATTGTTAGCGATATTATCATATGCTCCACGTGACCATACTTGAACCCTCGCAGATGGCGACCAACCACGACGCTTGCTGGCGCGCGAGGACGACGCTCTGCTTGTCGTTGGCAGTGCTGTTGATGGACGTGATTTAGCAGTTTCCACGCGTGTCTTTGGCATCTGCGTTGTTCCCGCGTCTGAAAAATCAGTGATGTCGTGTGGGGTTCAAGCGGTTGCCGGTCCTCCCACGCATCTTGGCTTCATCCACAGCGACCGTGTGGTCTGCTCAGCCCCGTCCTTTTGTCGAAAAAGCTTCTCAGTTATTTTGGAGAAAATATATGCTAACTTCACCAACGAATATCCGACAGCGCAGACAGACGAGACGCAGGAGAGCATCGTCTTGCTCGTCTGTTAACTCTACCTCGCCATCCACCGCCACCTCTTTCCAGTTTTATCCACCAAAAAATGCGCATGAACACTCTAAAAGAGCCACTTCGCCTCACAACCGACGCTGGAAACGCTCAAGCACTTCGCCAAGAGAGCTCGCCGGTCTCAAGTATCTCGTCTTGTCGCACATAGACGAACTGGAGAAAAAGCTCGAGCAGTTGGAACCTATTCCAGATTTTAAGACGGCCTCAAAGCCGAGTGCAGTTGCTTCGGACAAATTGCTCACCGGTCGGGTGAGACGACTTTGCCCGTGCCATCGTTTCAACAAAGCACGCCAAGTGACCAGACGCGTCTATCTCCAGACAACTCGGAAGAATTACCGCCATGGAGCTCCGAATTTGACTTTACCGTCGACGACTTGCGAACGTGGGTCGAAGACTCGCTCGAGCAACTGGCGCACCTGCGTGCAGAGGTATCAGCACGTTTACCAGACCTCGAGGAACTCCGTGCCCAGTTTCGTGACATCGATTTCGACTTTGAGCTCCCCAACCTCAACCTCGACGAGTTTCGTGCTCGGCTTTCGCGCATCGAGGTCCCCTCGCTTGGCGAACTCTCTTCACTGAGCGTGAGCGACGTAAAGAATCGATTAGGGGATCTCGGCTACGAGTACCTTCCTACCCTCTCGGAACGCTTGTCGCGCCTCAACTCGCACCTCACCAGCTTGCGAACGCCTCATCTCCCTTCCCGGACGCTGGACAAGGGTCACGCTGTCCTCAAGGATTTCATCGAAGCGCTCATGTATGACGAGGAGGATTCACCCATGGAGAGGGAGCGAGTCGAGGTGGAAATCGAGCAAATGGTCATCCAAGTTCGTCAAGCCTTGCGAGACTCGGAGAATGGAAATGTCCTGCTGACTTATGAACAACTGTGAGTAGGAAAGGGTCCTTTTTGACTCGAGCTAACGATTCTAGTCCCATCAAGTGGCGAAACAACGAACATGTCCTTTACGGCTATCGGTTCATCCCTATTGAGCGATGGCCGACTCTTCTTCTCTCTGCCTTTCAATTCCACAACGAAACTCGTGAGTGTCTCGGATATGGTAAACGTGCATTCGCTTATCATCTGTACAGTGAATATCCATACACACTTTTTGCCCTTTGCCGTCTTGGGCCCCTGGTTTGCATACGAAGCGTACACTGCAACCTCACAACTGCACGCGCTTCCAACCACTCTATTCGGGCTGTTTGCCTCACTCTGTCTCCTGACGTCTTGCATCTGGCACTTGTGCGCCGGGTGTTCGACATTCAAAGTGATGGAGACTGCGGCGCGTGTCGACTATCTGGGCATCGGATGGCTCATCTCCGCCTCGATCGCCACCGTCGTCTACTATGGATTCTCATGCCGACAAGCCGCATTTTCCATCTACCTGAGTATGACAATTCTCGCCGGACTCGCAGGGAGCATTCTGCCGTTTATGCAATGGTTCAACGAACGCAAGCACAAAAAATGGCGCATCGTCTTTTTCCTCAGCCTCGCCCTCACGGGATCATCCCGATCGTCCACATGTGCTCCCTTCACTCGGCAAAGGAGACGTTTTCATATATTCTCCCCATCGTCCCGAGTCTGGCTTCCTACATCTTTGGACTCGTCTTTTACGCTTCTCATTTCCCTGAATGCTGCTGGTCGACCCCCGAAGGGACAGGCCCTATTCAGTATCATAAGGTGGAATCTTCCAGCACGATTAGTGATTGGGCAAAGGACTTAATCATCGAAGCGCCACCGCGGTGGACGGATTGGATTGGAGGAGGCAGTCATGCTATATGGCATGTCTCCATTGTTGCTGCTATTTGGTTGCATCGTTCTGCTATCCCGACCCTCAGCAAGGGGTTGGGTGGGGAATGCTGCGACGTCTGGGCTTGATGGCTTTTACTTTCATCGGGTCAGCATCCCAAGGGGGTGCCTGTGTTTATTCGATAATGATATCTCTAGTACGCCCCATATAGACGTGTTATCTAATGACTTTATGATATATAACGAATTGTCGAAGACACTTCTTGGGACTAGATGAGGCTGGGTGGCAAACAATTTTCATTACTGAACAAGGAGGACACTGTTCTACATAAATGTGGAGGAAATGACAGACGAGAAAAGATGCGAGAGGTCGCTAAGCACTCGCGACGGCTGCAGGAGCAGCAGACTCCTGTGTATCCTCTTTGGCGCTCGCTTCCTCTTGAGGATCGAGCCAGCTTTCTTCAACTGTGAGTTTGACGCGGCGAACGTATTCCTTCATGTTGTCGCGATACAAAGCGGCAGCCTCGGCATTAGCGGGACTGAAAAAGAGTGAGTAAATTTCGAGCGTAGATAGTAGATGAAAACATTACCTGTTTGGGTTTGGGTCGTGTAAAAGGCTCTGGATGCTCGTCAGGATTGCGCTGACATCGTACGTCGGGCTCCAGCGGTTCTGGAGAATATCAAGACAGAGTTCTCCTGTTCCGTAGACGTTTGGGTGGAACATTCGTGAGAGAAACTTGACGTGCGGAGGCTTGTTGGGGTAGCTTTCCTCGAAAGTAAGCACGAGCTTGAACGTCCCGTCTTCGAATGGTGTATCTGCTGGTCCGAAAATAACTGCGTTCCACACCATAATGTTCTCCGGGCAGGGCGCACCGCTAATCCCGGCTGGTGGGTCAGACGACAGATGCCTAAAGTCTCGAATAAGGCGGCGACGGCACGGGGTACTCTGTTTAAAGGGAGTGTAAACGATTGTAAGCACAATGTGCGAGCTGTACGAGCCCAAAAAGACGGGGCAAGACGACGCGTACCATTAGTCTTTGTCGTGGTCAATATCCAAGAGTGGTGAACCAAACTTGGATTCCAGACGCCAGGCGCGATTATCGTTCGGGTGCCTCGTGTAGCCTAGTTCTGGGATTCTTCAGCCTTTCTGGGGCTTCCGAAGAATGGGAAACGCCGTGTCTGGCCCAGCCGTGCGCGTGCAAGCAGGCGCGTTGGATAGTTACGTCGCTGAGCTCGGCCCAGATATTCACTATGACAAGAGGTATGATATACTTCTATTCTTACTCTCTGATATGCTTATACTGTCCCTACAGCGTCGGTCATTCGCGGTTTCTCAAGACAGTCAAAGCCAATCACAAGAATGGTCCCCTTCTAATCAAAATATTTGTAAAACCAGACCCAGGATTAACAGTACTGCGCACTTATCACCATCGTCTAAACGGTCAGGAGCCCAATAGTGCGAAAACCAGCTCGAACGCTTACACACCGCGTCTATAGCTCAACGAGACGCCCTCGCCGATATTCCAAACGTATACACGTATCAAGCATTCGCAGAAACAGACAAGGCTGGATACATAATTCGACAATGGCTGGCAAACAACCTGTTTGACCGCATTAGCACCCGGCCCTTTCTATCTCAGATTGAGAAGAAATGGGTGGCTTTTCAAATTCTTACCGGACTCAGAGATGCGCGCAAGAAAAAGGTTTGTACAAACTGCGCTCCTCTGCTCGCGTACTGACTGCGCATTCAGATTGCTCATGGCTCACTTTCCACGACTAACATCTTGATCACGTCATCGAACTGGGTTTATATCACCGACTTTGCTTCGAATCTGAAACCGACCAATCTGCCGTTGCATGACCCGGACGACTTTTACTACTTTTTCGACTCTGGAGGCGTTAACCGCGGCGTGTGTTGCGTGGCCCCAGAACGATTCTATGACAATGGAGGAGAAGTTGAAAAGTTGAAACAGACTCTGACGACGGACTTGTGGAAGAAGGATGGGGTCATTACAGAGGCGATGGACGTCTTTAGCGCTGGGTAAGCTGGACCCCTTTGGTGTCGTTTTTGATTCTCATGTCCACAGGTGTGTTATCGCAGAGCTGTTCACCGAGGGAGGTGGCATGTTCAAACTTTCCGAACTGTTCAAGTACCGTGAGTCTGGCGGAGATCTCAACAAGATGCCCGAGCTCGAGGGACGTATCAACGCGATAAAAGACCCTGCGATTCGCGTTAGTTTATTCCTCTGTAGCTGTATTTGTATCAACTCTGACCACCCTTCTAGACCATGGTCTTACAGATGATAGACTTGAACCCCAGTCTTCGTCCGTCGTTTGATAGCTTGCTTTCATCTGCTCGAGGAGCGGCCTTTCCGGAGAGCTTCTATGAATTCTACCACGGCTATGTCCACTCGATTCAAGAACTCCCATCTCCCTCCCCATTCGCCTATACATCTCACCCATCAGCTCCATCTGTCATCACAACGCAAGCGTCCTCGTTGCGCCCCTCTCATATGACACCTGCAACCGAGGGTACTAGCACGCCGACCTCGGCGCACCCGTCCCCGACGGTGTTCTCCGCCAGCTCTCAGATGACTTCATTTTCTCAGGCGTCTACTGCCATGCAAACAGTGGTAACTTCGGCGGCGACACAAGATGGTCGTCCTGGGGATGCTAGACGTGGTGATCCTTTACCACGTGACGCGGATCGAAGGATTGACATTATATGGAGCGATTTCGAGAGGGTTGTTCCCTTTCTCAATCAAGAGCTTCGCGCCGAAGGCTCGCAAGGGCCCACAGACATTTGGTCGACCGCTCATGACCTTGGCCGCAGTGATATCAAGACACTCAACGTAAGTGCCTCGCTCTGATTTATTGGTCGGCTAGCTGATCGTTATCAGGATATCTTACCTGTTGAGATTGACATTCCCAACTTGCCATCTGTCCTGCCAGGCGTCCGAGACAAGAATTCCAAAGCCGCATCTCAAGGTAATAACCACCCTATCCCAAAGAGGAGTACTGATTCTTGGAAGATGGAACCGCTCTGATTATTTTGTCACTGATCTCATCCAACATACGATCTTGCCTCCTTCCTTCATCCAAACTCAAAGCTCTAGACCTGCTCCTCTTCCTAAGCTGCTTCCTGACGGACGAAGCCAAATTGGATCGTTTGATTCCTTTTGTCGTAGATCTCTTGCATGACGATTCCGCAATCGTTCGTGCCAGCAGTGTACGGGCAATCTTACAAGTGGTATGTTCAGCTCTACTTGGCGCTGGCTCTCTCCTTACTTTATTTCAGTTGAGCCTTGTTTCAGCCATCACCCTTTCCAACGCTTCGATGATTCCCGAATATATTCTCTTCAACACCAAGCATCTCACCGCCGATCCTGACGTCATGGTTCGATGCATATACGCGCAATGTTTGGTACCGTTGACAGATACGAGCGGTTTATACCTCGAGATGTCACAGGCGTTGAAAGCGCACGGTGGGAGGAGAGCAGCGGACAGAACAGATGTCCAAGACGAGGTTTGTTTTCGGCATATTAAAGAAAACGTATGCTAATGAAGGCAGTCTTATGATACTGCATTGGCAGACTTGCAGGCTCCAATACAGGAGCAACTTGTAGCGCTTCTTTTCGACAAAGCATCTGTCGTCAGACGAGCCATTCTCAACAACACTTCGAGTTTATGCATCTTCCTTGGGAGGCAAAAGACCAATGATGTGCTACTGAGTCACATGCTGACATACCTCAACGATCGAGATTGGATGTTACGCTATGCATTCTTCCAGAGTATCGTCGACGTTGCTGTATGTGTCGGGGGTAAGAGCTTGGACAGCTATATCCTCCCAATGATGATACAAGCGCTGTCAGGTGCGCCTCGTTTCCATCCTTCTATACATGCTGAGACTCTTCTAGATACGGAGGAGACGGTCGTTGCAAAGGTTTTCCAGGCGCTTACAGAGCTGTCGGACCTTGGCCTTTTCCAGAAAATTAGAATCTGGGAACTCATGAGCGGAGCTCTCGGAGTCATGTATCATCCGAATATTTGGATTCGTCAAGGTGTGTTGACTTCCTCTTCCCATATTTCCAAAACTAATTATTCGCAGCTGCTGTGTCTTTTCTGGCTTCGGCTGCGCGTAAATTACCAAGAACGGATGTATGGTCCATCTTATATCCGTCGTTAAAATTCTTTCTACGATCGGATGTCAAAGATTTGGACGAAGAAACCATTCTGACCTGCATGAAGTCACCGGTATGTGCTAGCCAACGCATGTGAATTATGTCTAATCACTATTAGATACCTCGCCAAACCTTTGATGCTGCGGTGGCTCGGGCAAGGAATGGGGATAGGCAGTTCTGGAAAGGCGCAATGGTAAAGCCAACCTTGACCGGAGTCGAAACGATCAAGGAGAATCGCAACGCTCTCAAGCAGTCGACTGGCATGACCCCACGAGGCTTGGCGACCAAGCTGGAGGAGTACGTGCAATCTTTGTCCTTTCCTTCCACTAACAGAGAGTAGGGATGAGCAGCAAGGCGTAAGAACCGGGGATAAGGAGACATCAGATGCAGTCAAGCTCAAGGCGATGAAAGATTATATCGAAAAGCTGGTTGATCCGGGTTCCTCAAGGTAAGCATGCCGGTGCCAGTGCTATACATAGCGCTGATAAAGGAATAGGCTCAAGGCGCGTCCAGAGCCTAAATCTGAACAAGAAATTCTGTTAACCGGAATGGAAACCATTAACCTGCAACGACTCGGCGTCGTCCTTCACACTGTCTTCATTGGCAGTAACACCTTCTCGTCCCGTCGTCCGGAGGGATCCCGTCGGTCTACTATCACAGATACTCCCAGATTCACTTCTCCGAGTGTCATGTCGAGCCCGCGAATGCTTCCGAGTGACCGAAAGGAAGGCCACCAATTGGACGATTTGCGAAAGCGACTCCTTGCTATGGACGCATCGACAACCTCCGTTCATAACACAATGCCTCCTGGTCTCAAGGATAGAGAAAGAAGAGAATCGACCAACTCAGTTCAAAGTGGAACAGGTCTGCATCTTACACCAGTGCTTGACAAGAGTCCACCAGAGTCTGTGACATCTGGCGGTGACGGTTTTGCTAGTGCCTTCGCCCGAAGGCGTCACAAAATTCAACTCAGCTCAGATGGTCGAGCTCAGCCGTTGGTTGGCTCCATCAGGACCAACGTTGCCGGTCTTCTTGAGACGCCATCGACACTGAAAGTTGTTCAAGAAGATTCGACAGCCCCTTCTGGTCGTTCATCTCCAACGTCTCAAGCCGGAACCCTTAGGAAGGAGCAAAGAGCAGGTCTCTTAACCCTACACACACTCTCGACTTCTGGTATGTTTCATAGCAACCGATCACGCTATCCGCTGACTCTATTCAGATGGGGATGCGGCGATCGCCACTCTTTTGGAGCATTTGAGCCAAGACACGGGCAAGGAAGCCATGCGTGATTTCGGACCTTATATCAAAGAGGGACCATTACGGCGTCGGAATAATGTTCGCGCACCTCTTCATAGTCGAGATAGTCCCGGACGCAAAGCGGATATCACGCTGGTGGCGAATCTTACGGCCCATACAGGTCCAGTTAATGCCATAGTGGTCGCTCCGGATCACGCCTTCTTTGTGTCTTGTTCTGACGATAATACTGTCAAAGTTTGGGATACGGCAAAGTTGGAGAGGAATGTGACGCGGAAGCCTAGGCATGTCTATAGGCAGCATCATGACAAAGTGACAGCCCTCTGCATGCTGGAGAATTCACATTGTTTCGCCAGCGCCGCAGCAGACGGAAGCCTCCATATCGTCCGTGTGCATATCACGTACAGTGGTGCCGGTGTGGCCAAGTATGGCAAGATTTCGATTGTGCGGGAGCATCGAGTGGACCATGCTGGCGAGTTCATCACCTCGCTTCTGCATTACAACTCGGGTAAGAACTTACTACTTTGCTTGAGGGTTGTTTCTGATGGGTCAACAGACTCTGCTTCCAACCTTATCTATGGCACAAGTCACGGCAATATTGTTATCATGGACCTAAGGACAATGCGAATACTGCAGACATTCAGTAGTCCTGTCCAGCACGGATCTATTACCAGTATGTGCTTGGACAGGCGGCGGACATGGATTGTGTCCGGTACACTCTCTGGTACCCTGACATTATGGGACATACGCTTTGGAATCTCTCTTAAATCATGGAAGGTTGCGGCAGCAGGGAGCGCCGGGGTTAACACTCGAATTTATCAATGCGTCGCGCATCCATCTAACCGCCAATGGATCATCGTTTCCTCGGAAACTCACTCCAGCTCGCACTCTGACTCTGGTCGGGTCCTCGTCGAGGTGTGGGATTTGGAGAAAACGGTCGTTGTCGAAACGATTGTCAGCCGAGAAGTCTCTATACCTACTCGTGGGCAAGCAGCCACCGTAGTTACTTCTTCAAGCGCTCGGACTCCTCTTCCGGTGCCGCAAACACCAGCGGAAGCAATTGCAGCGCTGCTTGCGTCTCGCGGTTCGCAGAGCACAGGCAAAGCTCCTCACATCGAACCAGTTATCGACGAATTTACACCACCTGGAGATGTCTGGTCGCTTGCTGTCGGCCTCGACTTCGGATCTCAAGGATCGTCTTCAGTAGTAAAAGACGGATTTGTCTTGACGAGTGGCCCCGGTACTTCGGAAAGGCGCTACAAGGACACATGCTTCATCTTGATGGGCTCTGAAGATCGCAAACTTCGACTATGGTACCTTGGTCAAAACCAGGTGGAACGTTCGCTGATCATCAGCGGCGTCGATCCTGATGCGCCGGCCCCATCGTACAGGTATGTATAATCTCTAGGAATACCCTTACGTGGCTGACACCGCTTAGTACTATTCGCTCGACCTTGGAAAGCGTACCTACTCATACGGAAATCTGGTCTCACTTTGACTCGCGAGAGATGGAAAGACAGCGAATCGCAGCCCGACCAAGTCTTATTAGCCACCACCAACAAAGTACTCTTCGCTCACATCAAGATTGCATAACCGCCATCGCATGCATCGACTCACCGTTTAGAGGTGGTGTGGTCAGTGGCGATCGGTCGGGTATTATTAAAGTTTATAGAGTCTTGGATATTGATGGATAATATTCTGTCCTAGGCACTGTAGCCGTATGTGCAATGTAGTATCTTCACCCTGGACGCGCGCAAATTCTGGGCGTCCAAGATTGAAGTGCAAAGCTGTCGCAACCCTAGGGGTAGCAACATGATGCCACGTGTAAGTCGCCTTAGATTCATCATAAAAGGCCTCTAGATCGTGCTGTGGTTCCGTATTTGAACTCCCCCACTTCGAACATATACTTTCAGTATGTCGTGGAGCAAGACCCCGTCATCTCCATTCTTTTATATTGTCTTCTGTGCAGCTACTGTACTTGTTTTGAAGGAAGTCAACACCGTAGTTTGGGAGCCTTATATGGTTGGTTTGATATCATGCAGAGCGGCGCGGAAATAACCTATGTTTGGCCTATAAAGGATGAACCGTTCCACGTTCCCCAAGCTCAAGCCTACTGCGAAGGTCAATGGGATGTCTGGGACCCGAAAATAACGACTCCGCCCGGCCTGTGAGCAATACAACTCTTGTCTGACTATCATTTTGACTTTCTGTGCTCTCAAGCTACATCTCTGCTGTGGTTCTGCGCAACGTTTTTATGTTCAAATGTCGGCTTCCGCTCCTTCGACTCGTGCCAGCGTTGCACCTGCTTTCTCTGCCATTATCTTTGCAGGCACTCGAAGCATACCACCAAAGGCTACCTCAGCCTGATGAGATGCTCTCCCTGTCTTTATCATCCATTGCCCTCGCCATCTTTCCGCCCTTGTGGTTCTTCGGATTCCTATTCTACACGGACGTTCCAGGCATTGCATTTATCCTTGCAGCGTTTGTGATGCAGACGAAATCTTCCAACTGGATTGCAGCTTTGGTACGTATTTATCTCGCCCACCGCAGCTTGTTACTCAATGGCTGTAGTTGGGACTGTGGAGTCTTTTCTTCAGGCAAACGAATATTATCTGGATCCTATACATATTTGCATATCATCAAGTCTTCAAACTGCGGTGGGAGCGTCGACAAACAGGCGAAAATGCCATCTTATACGATCCACCTGCGGACAAGGCGACTCTCAGTGAGATGTGGATACATAGGCGATTTCATATTCTTATAATTTCATAGTGGATTTGCCGTCGGCTTTTTTCTCTCTTTTCCGAGTTGTCCCTCGTTTACTGGTCGAATTTCTGCCATATGGACTTGTGACAGCCGCTTTTGCTGGCTTCGTCTTCTGGAACGGCGGAATAGTGCTAGGTGCGGGCAATATGCATCGTCGACGATCGCTGAGACTGTGTATAGGTGACAAGTCGAACCACGTTCCAGCGCTTCACATCCCACAACTCTTCTACTTCTACGCATTTAGCACTGCAATGGGGTTGCCCACCCTTCTATTCTCAGGTGCTGGCCGATCGGCTGGCCCGGTTGGCCTTGTGAGGGCCACTTTTGACAGGATGTTCGGAAGCACCAGGTGCGCCTCTTTGGTTTCTAGACGGAACCTCATAGCCCTTCAGACGAATCACTCTTACTTTGATTTGGACGATGCTCATTGCCGTCTGTGTCCACTTCTTTACGTGAGTCGGCATTTAGGCGTTGGGTCTGTGAGGCTCAGTTCTCTCTAGCATTCATCATCCATTCATCTTGTCTGACAACCGCCATTATACATTCTATGTATGGAAGCGACTGTTGTTCCGACACCCCCTCATCTCGTACGCCATGTCGCCAGTGTACCTTGCATGTTGGTGGGCATGGTGGATCCGTGTCGGTATGTATGATGCCTGGAAAATCACCTTATTTGCTGAAGCATTGTAGGCACAGCGCAGTCTCTCCTTCAGTCTCTTGTCCTTCCTCTTGCGCTTATTCCGTCCCTACTACCATCGCCTCTCTTGGAGCCGCGGTATTTCCTTATTCCATACATTCTTTTGCGCCTTCAAGTACCACCATACGACGAGTCTGAGCCACTGGCTCCGAATCAGCCACCGCCGAAACCATCCTCCGCCGCAAAGGGCATCAAGAGAACAAACAGTGGTGTAGATTGGGCGCTATATCTACCATGGATCGAAGTTGCGTGGTACGCACTCATCAACTGTGCCACCATGTACGTTTTCCTCTACAAGGAGCGTGCCGTACAAGGCCTGAATGGTGAGGAGATTATTCGTTTCATGTGGTAGTTGTTGTGATTCGCTATCAAGAATTTTAACCTATTGAACGGGCAAATGTTATCTTATTCGAAGTTCTGTGTAAGGTCGTCAGCTATGGCACCGTTGAGAAAGTAGCGATGCAAAAAGAGATCAGAGAACCGAGTTCGACTAACGGGACTTGGCCAAAGGATTGGACAAGGCTCCTTCAGACGGCACTTCCTAATTGCTTCGGTACAGATCATCATGAAAAAAGGCGTACTATGGACCGATAGCAATCAGAAGTAGGACTTACTGCATTATAAACACGATTCAAGTGAGGGTACCAGTCCATTTCGATATTATGCTCAGAGTGGAAGCAGGCCAAATACCTACACCACATCTTGACGTTGTTGCCCTCCCGCCACAAAGATCGCTTTCATACTTGCATGGCAACACGCGCTAGAAAGGTCAACGAGTCCAAAGAAGCGTCAAACTCGCGCCTTGGAGGCACCACCGCGGCCGCAACACGGTCCGCCACCCAGCCCATACGCGCTACACGTAGCACGCGCGGAGCTGCAGCGGCGGTGGATGCAACAGAGGCGCCGAAGGTAGCCTCTAAAACGCGTGCAGGACCCAAGAAAACAGCAAGCGCAACGGAGAAAGTGGCTCCTCCCCTCAGGAAAGCTCCGGTCAAAGTCAGCAAAAAGGCTACCCAACCTACTACGGTAGAAGAGAATGATCGAGATACTATCAAGGTGCTCTCGTACCTCAGCCCGCCCTCGCCATTGCTCATCAGGCCTACAGGCATTCTTGCGTATCCGGCCGAATAAGGAAAACGATGAACGTGAAATATCATCACCGTATCTAAAGGCTCTATCCGAGACCACTGTCCAGATGACGGATCCATCGTCTTCGAGAATCCGCACCATCTCCTCCATTCCACCCGTCTCCACCTATACGTTTACTCACGTGTTTGAGAATACAACACAATCTAAATTCTTCCAACGTGTAGCACTTCCACTTGTTCAGTCCTTGCTCGCCGGCGAGAATGGACTGCTATTCGCGTATGGTGTCACAAATTCTGGCAAGACGTACAGTATACAAGGGGGTCATGGAGACGAGGAAGCGGGAATTCTGCCGCGAACTTTGGACGTCGTCTTCAACTCCATCGACACTCTACTCAGCGACCGAGTGCTAAGGCCAAAAGGTCTCGGAAGCGTAGAGTCTCTGGTGTCTGAAGAACCTATAGGCTCCGAGCTATTGCAAGAAAAGGAGGAGCGCACAAGCACCATGATCAACGAGGTACTTGGCCATAGCGATATCCCGGCGCTCCAGGACGAGAACGCCGACGAGACGGTGCTCCCTGTGGACAAAAACTACGAATACGCAGTGTGGGTGAGCTACGCTGAAGTCTATAACGAAAAGATATTCGACCTGCTCTCCGTGTCCGATCCCACCGCCGACAACTCTAAACCGCACACTATTGGAAATGCAGTCTCCAGCTATCTCAACCTCGCCGCTTTGGCCTCATCATCCTCGAGCAACATTCCGGTGACGCTTCACCGTCGTGCATTGGGGCTAAAGACATCACCAGATGGAATGGGCAAATATGTGCATGGTCTTCGAGAAGTACGTGTGAAGAACGCTCGAGAGGCGAAAGCTGTGGTCCGGATGGGTACCATTAACAGACGAGTTTTTGGCACTGTAGCCAATGCCGTCAGTAGTCGAAGCCACGCCATCTTTACCATCAAGCTTGCGAAGATTCACCGTGGAGCATCTCAAGGTAGTCTCTTCTTCTAAATTATATGAAATGTTGAGTTTAGCGTAGGAGAGCTAACCGACGATGATGTTTCTGTTTCGAGATTATCCCTCGTCGATCTTGCCGGATCGGAACGAGCACGTAACGCTGGTACTTCCCGTGTCGGAGAGGGAGAGAGACTACGCGAAGCGGGCAGCATCAACAAAAGCTTGATGGTGCTTGGTCAATGTCTCGAGGCGATGAGAACGAACCAAAAAAGGCTCGCTGTAGCGGGGGCGGCCCCTATTGCGAAAGGTGATCAGATTTTATCCGCATAATTGTGATCTCATGCCTTGTTTATAGGCGAGCATGGACTATTGGAAAAGCCTAAACTGGCCATTGTGCCATTTAGGCACTCGAAGATTACCGAACTCTTCCAGGATTACTTTGTTGGTGAAGGACGAGCGGTGAGTCTCGCTCTGACCAGCTCTCATTATTCTCATTATGAGCTAGGTCATGATCATCAATATTAACCCCTACGACACCGGCTTCGATGAGAATGCTCATGTCATGCGATTTGCTGCTCTCGCACGGGAGGTGGTGACAAACCTGCCTGGGACCCTGGGAACAAGCGTGTTAGCACGGGGCCCATCTTTCCTCCCTCCACTCAATACTGCGTCAAGAGCTCCGTCCAGACTCGCAAGCACTACAGCGGCTCGCTCGCTGCAGACAAGCACCCGAAAGGTCATGCTCTCGTTGGGTGGAAGCAGCGGAAAGGGCACTCGAGGAAGCGTCAACACTGTAGTGGATGTGATAGAAGGTGAGTAGTAAGCAGAACTTCAAAAGTTTGATTAATGTGCAAGCAGAGGACGCAGCGATGGATGTTGACGATCAGAGTGCTGATGAAGAAGAAGAGGCAACGTTCTCACTTGTTGAAGAGTTGTTCAGTCGTATTGAGGAACTCGAGTGCAAGGCAGGTGGATAATACTCCCAACATCCTTTTACTTATTCGTTGGCATAAGTTGTACGAAGCGGAGATGCGTGCCGCGATGGTAGAGACGGAAACTCGCGAAGAAGTCGCCCAAGAGATGGAGGAGCGTCTACATGTCATGGAGCGAATGTATCGTGACCGGATGACACGCGAGGTAGGTTTCTCCTGGGTATGATGGTTCTGGTCATGACGACTTGACAGGCAGAAGAGAATGATCGAAAGACTGATGAGAAGATGGACTTGCTACATCGAGCACTGAAGACTGGTGGCGGCACCCTTTCTCCAGTCAAGAAGGCATCCCGACCGGTTGAGCAAGCATATGAAGAGACCGAACAGGTTGGTGATATAGAATGTTTTCACAATATCTCACCCAACAACTAGGTATCAGTGCACTCTAGTGAAGGCAGTGACCTCTTAGATGGTTCGCCATCGGCTCGATACGAGTCCCAAAGAACGAAATCCAAAAGGTCACCATCCCCAAGTCACCAAGGTCAACCTCACCACGTAAATCAACCCTCAAACCTAAAGAAAACACTGTTGAATACAATAGTGTTCGTGACCTCAAACGAAACCCGATTATGGACATGGAAGAAGAGGAAGACGCAAGCATGACGGATGATCAAGAGGATACAGAGGACACAGACGAAGATGAGGAAGACGACAACCTCATAGATGATCAAGCGGAAGAGGACAACGAGGAGAAGAGCGAGCCTCCGAGTAGTGAAGGGGACGGCGAAACATTAGGCAGTGAAGATACGGAGGAGACGGCGAGCGAGGATATTGGTGCCGTCCAGGAGGACTCTGACGATGACCTCATCCCACCCAAGAAGAGCAAACCAAAGGCGTCTACCGCAAAAAGCGCCAAGTCAAACAAAAGGATTGTACTCTCCAGCGAGGACGAGTCCTCTGACTTGGAGCGCGATCTTTACCATGATCGATCTGGAGGCGCCAAGAAGGAACCCCGCAAGGGAACGAAGGCTAAGTCAATGCGAATATCTGAGTCGACTGCGACGGGTGCCACGAACTCTGTTATTGACTTGGAGGATTCCGACAACTCGCTGCCTCCAAATTCAATGTCGAGAGCAAAAGCATCGAAAGGCCAACAAGCGATGACGAGTAAAATGGCAACCACGTCAAAGAGAAAGAAGGACACTGTAACGGCAGAAGAGATGGAAGCCCTCACGAAACGGGTGGAAAAGGCGTCTCTCAATCTACAGAAAGGTGTCCGAAAGTCGACACGAGCAAAATAGAGCATCTGTAGTCCCCTAGAAATAGCATTATTGGTAATACCCAGACGGAAATGGTCGAATCTCGTTACAAACGCTTCGGGTGAGATGTACTGGGCATATAGCTAGTTCACTTGTTGGAAGATGCCGAAGCAACAGTTACTTTCTCTTTTTCAATATCCCAAAGGCTGACTATGACAATATAAATTCAAACCGAGTTAGCGAATGGCTGGGTTAAAGGAACAACGATCGAGTTCCAAGCAGAACTCGAATAATTGACGAGCTCTCAATGTGCTTGTCTCAAAATCTTGCATATTTATGTGAAGTAGCTTGAAATTGCATCATCTTGGTACAGTTGATCCCATCTTCCCTATTACCAATAAGGCTTCGAGCTGGAACTGGAGCTGGAGCTTGTTTGGGAACTGGCCATTGCTGCCGGAAGACACACGCTGAACCAATCTAGAATATCATGAGAAAGAGAAGAGACCAGAAGGAGGAGTACCATTTAAAAATGTGCAGACGCCCTCGGAGCACACATGGGGCCCTGTAAACCCAATTCCCCCGCATTGTCCCCACAAGGAAGTGGCCCCAGATACTGTGGATGTAGATGTTGCCTTTGGCGTTGATGTTGACGTTGACGTTGATGTTGTCGGGGAAGGATACACGGTCGTCGGCTTTACTGGGCTAGTGCTAGAGCGAGATGACGTCGAAGACTTTTTCGGGGTGGTATAAGCCACTGATACAGCCGTGAGACTGAGGACGTAGAGAGCGACGGTAAAGAGGCGCATTCCGAGTTCTGGAGCTCCTGGGTGGGTGATCACTGAGACCTCATTTTATATCTTGAGAGAATACAGCTGTCACAGACTACTGACCATGGGGTTCTTTTGGCCGAGGTTAGTGCAAGCAGTGTATGAGAGAAGTTGAATATTGACAGGCAGCCCGGGTCTCGCAAGGCTTCGGAATAGGAACACATGCCCAGACCGGAAATACTACTGAACAATACGCTAACAAAGAAATGACCTACCTGAACCATCGGCGGAGCATCAGCATTGCGAGCAAGCATCGGAAATATGCACCTATTGAACGGTATCTCGTGATGGATTTCCGAGGTTCTATGTGCAATAAACTGATCATACGAGCTTAAGGTCTCGCCACCGTTGATCCAGAAATCTGGAAACGAGTCGCTCCAGGATGGGGCCATCTCGAACTCGCAAATAGTGGAGAGGATGTATTTTACATGCATGGTGAGTCGATTCGTAGCCTGTGGAAGGCGAAGATTGGTATGGGTCAAGTCCTATCAAATTCGCAACTCAATGCATGTATACCCACCATCTATCTGTCGAGCGCCGGAGCTGGGACTCGATTCAGCTTGCCAAAAGAGTAAGACCCGAAAATATGTACTCTATTGAACTGATAGGTGCCAAGATCCGGGGTAAAAGTCCCCTGACAGATGAGAAATGGCCGCAGATCTCTACATCATTCCCAGAAGCAACTTCCTTACTTAATCGACTCATTTTCACACCGTTACAGTCCGAGTGCCTCAATTCGGTCATCGTCAAGCCCTCGCCGAGAAGTATATAGCTGAAGGGACATCTCGACGGACCGGTGAGCAAGGCAGCGCGACCAATATGTATTTCAGTTTCGGGTGTCCGCAGCTTGACAATACCAGCGTGGAATACTGATGTATCTCTGTCGTGATGTGATAAAGGATCGTAAGGGCAGATCCAGGTCTACTACGAGTTCGGCGATGCGCGACTATGATATCATATATTAACCCTTGGGCTACTTTCAACTTTTCCTTCAATCATGTACCTTTTGTTCAAAATCACACGTGCGTGAGGCACACAGCCAGGCTCCAGATAGCTCGACATTTATCCCGAACGGAGATACCAGCGAGTGTGTGTCTACAAGACTGACGTATACGAGCTATCCGCGAACCATCAGTATTGAAAGCAGGGTCCGGACGTTTGCACGTCGATAGTAGTAAAATGGAATGCCTTGTGAGATGCTCGCAAGTGATTAAGAAGGTGCATGCTCCATATATGCTAAGCTAGAACCCGTTAAACATCGATTCAGCAAACTTTAGCAGCCGCAAAGTGACCACCCTTGAACGTGACTGGGGTTAGTTCAGTTTCCCATGAAGAGTCGGTCCTATCCGCTACTACACTTCGCAAAACGCTCTGAGAAGTGTGAAAATTACGGACACTAAAGCTCTTACATGCGACGAAAGACCGCAGAGCGTGCAATGTGGGAAAGTCGTTTGATGATCGGCTGGTTCACGCCTGTGGCGTTACAAGCGCCAGGCCCCGGTCATCGTCAGACCTTCTCCGAGAGCACTGAGCAATTGGTTTACTCTGGCGTACCAGTATGACCGGATCTTCTTCCAATAAGGCGCACATATATCAAGTTCTGGTGTCCGAAAGCTCCTGAGAGCAAATCTTCCAGCATTTGAAAAGCTAGATTATAAAAAAAGGAAGAGTAACGATAGCTCGCACAATAATGAACCGCAAGGCTGTAGGCTCAAATTGAAATATATCATATTATATTGGTGTATATAGCCTTGGGCCTACACCAAGTCTCTTTTTCCACCACTTCAAATCCCGCGTTTTCGACATTTAATGCATTGGTTTTCTAATGAGACAGAATTCGTCTCCCCTTTGCTCATTCTGTGCTTTGCAAACTAAATCAGATGGACCACGGTCGCAATAGTATGGTGACTTCCGCATGCTGCTCATTTTACTTGGAAAGAGGAAGCGGCACCACTGAAATTCAAGTATTCAATATCGACAGTCATCCAAGCCCGACCTATCCTTCTTTATCGCAGTAGACGTGGGCTTGCCAGTCTCAAGGCTTAGAGACTGTGATTGTGCTGGCAACATCTGCTGGGAGACACTGACTAAACCAGACTAGATTGTCGTTAGGAGGAGGTAAAGGAGCCAAAGGAAGAAGGAAATACCATTATAGTATACACAGATGCTTCCAGCACAGGCAGTCGGCCCCATGAACCCTCTTCCCCCGCATTGTCCCCAAACTGGGCTGAGGCCTGTGACTGTAGAGGTCGTTGATGATGAAGGCGGGTAGGGATACCCGCCTGGGCTGGTCACGATCGTCGACTTTACTGAGCTAGTGCTAGAGCGAGATGACGTAGACGACTTTTTCGGGGTGGTATAAGCCACTGAAGTTCCCGCAAAGGCGAGGGCATAGAGGGTAGCAACAGAAAGGCGCATGTCGGTTCCGGGGCTTTGAAGGCTTGGGGCTCCAATAAGTCTCTGAGGTGACCCACTCTTTATATCACTCCACACTCTGGTTCTTTATTGATTGCTAACCACGGGGCTCTTTTGACCGAGGTTGTGTTTGGGGAAAGTCGATGATTGACAGCAGTGGCCCGACTTATAGCGCTTCGTAATTCGAGCATGTGCCACGAGCGGAAATACTGTTCAACGATACCTTGACAAACTAGGGACTTGCCCGCACTATGGTCTGTAGATCACAAGCACGGAGAGCGAGGCTCCGACATATGCGCGCGTTGAACGAAAAAAGATGACATATTAAATATGTAACGAGCTGGTCAGATGATTTTTCAGACATCCAATCAATGTTGAGACCCCACCGGTTCAGAGACACTCGCCAAAAACAAGACAGCCCCGTACTCGTCAATAATAGCAGAGCGAACATAATTAATGTTGTGAATCCAACCTGAAATACGTGGTATTTTGGGGCTATTCAAGCTCAACATCGCTGAACTCACGTTTAGTCGAGCCTACGAGCGAAATATACCTCAGCCTTTCATATAGGATCAAATATGTAGATACCCGACACCTTTGGACAGTACTAGCGGGCCGGTAGGTGTCACAATGTGGGACGACCGGTCTTTAATAGACGAAGAATGCCCGCAGAATTGTCTATATCTCCGGAGCGACTTCCCTGTTCAATTCATTCATTTACGAAGCGGTACCGGAACTGGGTTGAACATCATCCCAGCCGCCTCCAGTTATTTGCAAGCATGACGGAACCGTAGGAAGGCGAGACTGGTCAATGAGACTTGGCGTCCGCCAATGCTGAAGCAAGCGTGTTTCGGCACGAAGACAGAGTAGCGTAAGCAAACAATTTACTGGTCAAGTATGTCCGATTCTTAGGTCGGTTGAGAGAAAATTGTGCGTGTGATGATGACTATGCTGCTGGCAGAATAAATATCATATCAGAGATGGATCAGGAATTATTATGATTTGTGAAAGCCTGCGCAAACCCGCGAAGTTCTTGCTCTTGGGGCGGGCTCAATTCAGTGTGATCTCGCCAATTGGAGGGCGTCCATCGACCGGCAGGCATAACTATTTGTATCCTCGATGCCGGCACCAAACAGAAAAGATGTTCCCCCTTTTACAAAGGTTTTAGCAAATCAATATAACGATCTCTCAGTTTGCATTTGATCTCAAATCATGAATCCGCATAGACTCGTTTGGGTTGTGTATCTTTTTTACATTGAATTTCAGAGTTATCGCGACAAAGGTCTTTAACTGGAGGTGGTTGCCGGAAGACACTGACTGAACCAGGCTATAATATCGTGAGGAGAGGGGATGGCTAGAATTTGAGGAAATACCATTCAGATACGTGCATACACCTTCAGAACAAGCGATGGGCCCAGTCCATCCAATACCCCCGCACTGTTGCCACAGCTTAGAATATCCTGACCTTGTAGAGGTCGTCGAGGATAAGCATGTAGTTGGGTTAGGATATCCACACGGGTCGGTCAAGATAATCGATTTGGTCGAGCTGGTGGTGGTGGACCGAGGTGGGTAAGGATCCGTAACAATTGTCGGTGTCGTGGATGATGTCGTACAAGCCGCTGCGGTACCCGCGAGAGCGAGAGCGTAAAGTGAGGTGGTGAAGAGGCGCATGCTGAACCAGAGACGACTGCTTGGGGAATGAGGTTAGTCACTGTGGTCTCCTTTTATTTACTTTATGGCGAGAGTGACATGCGGACATATCAGCACGGGGCTCTTTTGGCCGAAGTTAGCGCAAGAAGTGTTTGGAGAAGTCGAGTTTGACAGCTATGACCCGAGCTTTTATAGCAACCTGGTTTGAGCGCATTAATGAACGGAGATAAGAATGTGTACTCCCTTGGCATTGGAATGTTTACCACGTCCCTCCGCCGAGCGTCGCTACTCAGGTTGCGTTGGTCGAGATACACTACAGGTGCGGTATTTGCGTATTTTTAACAGAGGCATTGGACACAAATGTCACATAATTTGACGATGAGAACTCCCCCCAGTTTTTGTTGACGGTCAAACGCAATAACAGCTATCAGCACTGCGAACTGCGGAAAAAGTTGGCAACCGATGCATGCTGATTCAGAAGAAATTGGCAGGACTAAGTAAATTAATTCCAACAATATCTGATGCCCCCTCGACACCCATTCCCTTTGGCCTCGAGGTGACCTTTGATTTGGGCTCCTGTAGAGTTTCAGATCTGTCAATATGTGTCTTGCTAGTACAATTGCGGCCCGACAAGTATCATGATCCGGTGCAACCTGCCTCCAATATACGAGGATTGACCGCGAGGGCTGCAACATTTCGAGTGTCAACTTCCTGAAGAGGATATTGGTTCCTGAAGCGCTACGGGTGTTAAGTCCGGCACATTGGTTATCCCTAATTCTCTGTGGGTGTATGTGGACACGCACCGTGGTGAGATATATATATATCTGCCTTTGAAATAGTGAAATTCTCTTTTAGCCAAGAGATCCCAATGGAGGAGACGGAGGGAACAAACAAGTGGTATGCATATATTCTTAGGTCTTCTTTGATGAATACGGGCGCCACGTCTTGGCAAGGGTCATTTCACTCGCAGTAAGGAGCGAATGAGGTCAGAGTGAAGAATTTACGCTTTATCAGTTGGAATTGATCTCGATATTCATGATAACTAGTAAGGAATTGGTTGAGCGTTGCGCATCGTGGTACTCCATTGCAATCATGGCGCACTTGTCGTGGTACTGAAGTAGTTTTCTGGGAGACACTGGCTGAACCAGGCTACAAGAATATAAGCAACCAATTCAACTAGATGGAGAAGGAATACCGTTCAGATATGTGCATACACCTTCGGAACAAGCGAACGGGCCAGGCCACTGAAAGCCACCACATTGATACCAAAGCTTACTGTAGCCAGACTTTGTAGAGGTCGTAGTTGTTGATTTGGATGGAGTAGGATCGGTCACAATGATTGTCGTCACCTTGGTTGAGCTAGTGCTCGAGCGAGGTGGATAGGGATCCGTAACTATTGTCGGTGTCGTGGATGTTGTCGTACAAGCCGCTGCGGTACCCGCGAGAGCGAGAGCGTAGAGCGAGGTGGTGAAGAGCCGCATGCTGAACCAGAAGGCGCGTTAAGACTGGAGTGAGAGCGATCGATGAGACCTCTTTTTATAGCTATATACCTCTGTAGATCTGCGATCACGGGATAATTTTGCCCGAGGTTAGTGCAGGAAGTGTTTGGCGAAGTCGATAATTGATACCTGTGGCCTGAGTCCCATGGAGCGCAAGTGAGCCGGCGGCGATATTCTTGAATGATTTCTTGGCACTACAAGGGCTCCTAAACCCTTCGCTGAGCGTTAGTATCTGGCTGGCCGAGATGATACGGTTCGAACGTGTGAGCCGCCACCATGCAATCTCATAACGACAAAAAGCCGAGAAGCTGGGTAATATATATGTACTCATTCAAATGAAGGTTCGCAGGGGCCGCATAAGGTAGGTCAAGCGATGCGCATTACTGACTTCCAGCTCTGAACATCCAGCGATCACGACTCGGGCTGGCTGGACATATAAGTCGAAACTACGAGGTGGCTCTCAGTTTGGTTGCCAACAGGGGTTCAGATATGCCGACACTTGCCTTACAACTAAACGATTCGGGACAATCTACCTCTGACATACGAGGAATCACCGCAACATTCAGACTGGGAGCTTCGTTATGACTTGATTCGTTTCCGAAGCACTACAGGCGCTAAATCCAGCAAGTCGGTCATCGTTAGCGCACCCCGAGGATATTGAGCAATGGGTACGGAGGCATTTGGCAGTAAACGCTGGACAAGTCAGGCCCGAGCTGCTGTTCAAATAGCAAAGCGCTCGTCCTCTTTCGACGAATAAAGATTGGGGCACGGAGGAAGAATTTTATCATTGATGCAAAGTTTAACTGATGTAGATACCTTGATATTGCGGCTTGAGATAGTATCTGGCTCAATTCAAAACCTATAGAACAGTTATACGTTGGTCGGTGTAACACGAGGCTGTCTCTGATGGACATACCAGCGTAAAATCGCAGTGATTAGAGTCACATGCTACATTATAATGACTTAAAAGATATTTGAATAGAAGTTGGGGAAGGAGGGAAGGTAACGCGTCATAAGGGCGCACCCTCAATGTCTGTCGGTCCGCGATACGAGCGGCGGTTAGAGTGATAGAATGCGAAAAATTGTGCGCCATATATGAAGAAGAAGATGCGAAGGATTACTTCGACGAGTGAGGCAATGTCAGCGTTTGTGAAACGGCACCTAATAGAAATGCATTGAGGTAGGTAGATCGATACTCTACTACTTAGAAGGATTATTAACAAAGTTACCGAGATCGAAAAGTCCCTGCAACATTCCGAGTGGCAGCTTCCCGAGCAGGGTACTGGTTTCGGAAATGCTACAGGCGTTATATCCGGTAATCCGGGTCTCCCTGAGGATGATTTATTAGTCGTGACTATGAGAGTCTTCTCAGCAGTAGGTATAAAATGCGCCAACTCTGGTTTGACTATGAAACACTTTTCCTTCGGACCTGAGTCTCGAACCGAGGTCGTAGCATGAAGAAGCAGCCATATGTATTTTAGAAAAGCGAAAATTGTGCATATATTCGCAATGGAATCAATGGTCATTGTTGAGTTACTTAGGCAGTTATACGTCAATTGACGCAACGGGAGCCAGACGTAGGCGTCCACTGAGAAGTTTCCAGGCCCATATGCAGTCAAAGAGGACGACTACGATGAAGCTGACGACCAAGCTCCCCCCAAAGACAATCGAATGATAACGCCAAGCATTTTCCACGGTAAGGTTCGCTTTACTGACCACAATCGCCCACGGCAGAACCCAGAGGACGTTGGAAGCTAGGCTCTGGTAGAGGTACCATCTCGGAATGGTTGCGAGTAGAATTGTGGCGAGCTGCGTCGATATGGCATAAAAGATGTAACACCAGTCAATGGTCTAATGGGAGATCAGAGCAGGGGAAAGGCATTATTAGACGTACTCTCCACATGTTTCCTGCGATTGCAGCGACTGATGTTGATCCAGAGAGGTAGAATGCGAAGGATTGTGCACCCCATAGGGAAAAAAAGATGCAAAGAGGAACCTCAACGAGCAAGGCAATACCCACAGACACCAAGGCAGGTAGAATAATACCTAAGAGCAAATTTAAAGAGATATATACCTCAGCAATCTACTGACCGAAAAGCTCCTTCTTTGCCACCGTCATGGGAGAGGTGTTCAGGCCGACTCTGGCTCTCCAAGCGCCCCATTTATGGCCAACGAAAGCCAGGCTTGATGATTCAAGAGCGAGTACCGGTACCATGACAAGGCCCCACCGGATGGTATTGAATACACCCCAGGCAGTAGCATAGTCTGCACTCAACTCTATCATGCTGTGGATGAGCCACAGGTATAGAGCGTTTCTGACTGCAGACTCTATAAAGGTGAAAGTGCCGGGGTAGGCAAGAACCTTGAGAGCGGGCAATGAAGGCGTCGTACTGTGCTCCTGAGTTTCTCCCCTCATTGTGCCTCCCAGGCGTTTGTTGCGTGAAACAAAGTATACGAGACCGGAAAAGGCTGCAGCTAGATCGCAACTCAGTCGAATCGCGGCTTGCGCATTGACGTTTGGAATCACGCCACGAACGTGAATCTTTGATATAAAGATGAGATCGAGGACGATATTGATCGCAAACTTAACCGAGCTAATGAGTAGTGGGACATCTGGACGGTCCAAGGCTCGGGTCGCTAGGGAGACACTATATTCGGTAGTCGATGCAAGGGCCGAAAAGGAGGAAATGCGAACGTATCGCAAGGACGTTGCTCGTACCACCGCAGGGACGAAGAATCCTGCAAGTAGGGAGGATGATGTGAGAAAGACGATGGAGAGAAGGGTTCCAAGAAGCATTTGGATTGAGATGAGTGTGTAGGCTAATTGGATCCTGGTTGCGAGAGGCCTTGAAGATTTATCTCCAATAATGAGCCATGATGCTCGAGGGAGGCCTTCGTTGATCACTTCAACGATTACGCCAATGTAGGTGTAGATGTCTGTCGTGACGACAAGGCTCGAGTCGATATTGGCTACCCAGAACTTGCTGAGTGTTGCATAGAGAGCAGGAAGGATGAATGCACAAAGGTTGAAAAGGAGAGCCCCCTCGTATCTGCAGAAACAGCGACTATGTGAGCTGAATGATCTCTATCGCATTCTAGCATGAAAACTACCGGCGTCTGTTCCACAAATGAGCTACGTGCATGTTTTTTCAGCACTTCAGGTCCCTTTGATTGCGTTGAATTGGTAAGCTGCGCAGTTCCCGCAACAACTTCCCCGCGGTCGCGCTCAATGGATCCCTGAGGAGATATATCACCTTCAGCAGATGGCCCCAGAGAGTTCATGAATGCGAGGATAAGCGATTGGCAACAAGATCTCCAGTAGATGTCCAAAGGAGGCGTACAGAACCAACCGAGCCTGATCATATGTAGTAATACTACATCCCTCAATTCCTCTGTATAGACTCTCCCGTGTGCATACAAACGAGTGAACCAAGTTTTGTTAAGGCATGCACTCGTTTGCATGGATCCGACGCTAAACTTCTACCCACATATGGAGGTCCCAGTAATACGCTGGTCAAGACTCTGAATGGGAGCTTAGTCCAAGACGATTCGAGCAACCACTTACTTCACGTAGTCCTGCAACCAGTGATCGACCTAATTAAGCGCTCCGATAGTAACTGGATGCATTACAAGGAGAGAAACTCTGGAACTCGTTGGCTTCGGTACTTGATCTCGATTTATTACTCAGGAAGTGACATAATACACATGATAAAGTAGTCTTTAGAGATTTGAAATCTATTAGTGCGTCCGTCCAACGGATCAGTAACAAGCTTTCAAAGTCTGGCGAATAATCAAGTTGGTTGGGAAGTTCCAAGGTGGAATTCATGTCGCTGACTCGGTCATTTTGACTGAGTACTAGTGCGCAACTCGGGCCTAGTAGGTGGTGAGAGTAACGGATACTTTGTATATTCACATTCAACTTCTAATTCAGACATTGACTATACCAGGCTTCGGAAACGTGAGTCAAGGGACGCTAGTCATGCACGATGACGGCTCACGATCGGAGTACTTGCAGGTGCCCTGAGCACAGATAGTAGGTCCATTCCAACCTTGACCTCCACACTGACCTTCTTAATGTCAGAAGCGAACTTTACACAAGCCAACATTGACGCACCATAGAGTGTCTGGCCAGTGCGAGGTGCAGACACAGTGGTGGAAATTGGCTTCGAAGTGGTAGGATTAGGATATCCCCCAGGATCTGTCACAATGGTCGTTGTCTTGGAGGTCGTTGTGGTGGTACTACGAGGAGGATATCCTCCCCCGTCCGTAACGATAGTTGTCGTCTTAGAAGTTGTTGGGTTTGGATAGCCTCCTGGCTCCGTAACGATAGTTGTCGTCTTGGAGGCTGTAGGATTCGGATAACCTCCTGGACCAGTGACAATCATCGTCGTTCTGGAGGTTGTAGGGTTTGGATACCCTCCGGGATCAGTGACAGCACCGAGCGCGACACTGCTCAGAGCCAAGGTGAGTATGGTTACGAGATGCATCGGAAACACAAACGAAAGCGGTAATTAGCTGTTGGAAGGCCCTTTTGTGCAGCCACACCCCATCAAGGAATATCAAATACAAGTTAAGTCTACCGAAGTTGGCGTAGAATCTGTTGTAGAACGTGACATGACACAGTTCACGGGCGGATATAGTCGAGAGAGGATCGGACATAGTACCTGAGAATCTATAGGGATGGTAGAAAATCGGGATTAGCGTACGAATGCGACGCTTAGCCCGTGACTCTTCTCACCATATCAGGGATAATGACTCTACAGGTCTACTAGCAGGGTCTGTACCGAATCAACAACGTCGCAAATTGCACTCACCCTCTTCACGTCAATTCTGCGGCCTCTTTCCGTACATCGGCGGATCTATGATATCGACATATGTGGAAGGTCATCATTGTCTTCCTCGTTATCCTGCAAGGGCAACTACCTCATAATTCCGGAGAACTTCCAGAATTTGGACGAGGATTGACCGCACCATGCATGAGTGTTGCTCTAGAGATTCTATGCGTTCCATTAGCCATATTGCGTTAAGTCCGACAAGCCTGTATTTAATGCAATGGCTAGAGCATTATCTATATTTGGTCGAGAAGTCGGGATGGAAACGACCCAGCTGAAGATACGAAGGACCACAATGGGGTAAATAGGAAACATGGCTGCAGCGTTTGCCGGCGGAAAAAGAAATGTGATTATTGACTGAGAGTTGTGGAACAGCTCGACGACTGCGGCTTTTTGTGAGGAAAAGGAAGGCAGAATACAGGAAACCATATTGTGCTGGCTCTCGTGGTACATTGTTGACAACGCACACTTTTGTGATCTGCTCCACTATGCGTCGAAGATGAAATATTTCGTGCTTTATTACTTTCCACTCGTTTATTATCGCTTCGGTCTCCGCGTCTGTCTCGCTCCAGAGTCTACCTCTCGTTGGCGCCAGCCCGGCAAAGTTCGAGGCGACGGCTGGATGGTCGCTGGCCACTTTGAGGGACCCTGGATTGAAAAAGAACACAAAGAAAGAGTTTACAAGTATCCACTGCTAAAATCTTTTTGGGTTTGGAAAATTTCTCCTCTGGGTGCGACGCGAACCCACCTCCTCAAAGACGGCTGTTATTGGAGTGAGCGCTTTATCGTCCTCGATAACTCCGTCAAATTCCTAGTTATGCATCGAGCCCTTTTGACAATATGCCAGGCAAACATTTCAAGCCTCTAAAGGAGAAAGAGTACTGGGTATAATAATATAACAATTGCATTCACTGTCGCCACGTCTAGTTCAAACACTGGCTGTACCAGGCTGGAAAGGTCTTAGTATGTGCATAAATATAATAGAAACGACTTACGATTGGAGTACTTGCACGTCCCTTGCGAGCAAGTGGTAGGCCCAGTCCAATTTTGACCTCCGCACTGGCCTTTGTATTGTCAGTAGTGAGCTATAAACAAGGATCTTTTAACGCACCATAGAGCGTCTGACCAGCGCGGGGCGACGATGACGTGGTCGTGGGTGGCGGCGTCCAAGTGCTTCCTGGTGTGGAGGACGATGGACCAGATGATGTTGGACCATTTGTCTGAGTGTTCGTCTGTCCAGTGATTCCATACCATGCTAGTTCAATGTCCTCGTGAAGTGGCACGACGTGCCCGACGCCAGTGGCCGTATAGCCAATCACCTCGCCGTTTCCATACACCCGCTTGATATAGTTAGATTGCGGATTATTGTTAGAGGTCGACGTCGCGGTGGCACTGATACCAAAGACATTTGTCCACTGCTTGATTTGCTCGTCATAATTGACATAGTTCACGACCGTATCGCTGCAAGGTATAATGAGCGATTGGAGTTCTTCGATGATGAAAGCCTCACGTCGTTCCGTGCCAAACAGTCATCTTTGGGCGCCGTCCAGAGTAACCCGGCTCAGCACCTCGCACGAGATCACCCTGTCGATCGGTATCAGACTCGTGCCTTACGAAGGCGCAGAGCTTACCCATTTCGAAGCGGCTACAGTCGCGACGTTACCCTGGACGCAACCCGTCTCGGTCTTGGTGGGGAAACAGGCGAATGGAACACCGCTATAAGACGAGGCGGCGGCGAATAGCTCGGCTGTCGCAAACACATTATTAGCCAGCATTCCTCTCTGGCGGGATCAAACCCACGGTAGGATCCAATCATGACGTTGGTCATCATTCCACCAGAAGAAGTGCCGCTCGCAAAGACACGAGATGCGTCGACGCCATAGTTGCTGATGGCGTACTTGACCATGGATGCAATACCTTGAGAGTCACCACCAGCATCATGGGTGAGCGTTGCTGAACTCGCGACATCTGGAAAGCGGTCAGCTGAGCATCTACTGAAGGATCCACGCACCAAAGCACTGTGGACTACGAGGGGCATCTGGATAGATGACGATAAAGCCGTATTGATCCGCTTTGTCGGCGTACTTGGAGTCTAAGCGTCCGTCAGCAGGTGCTTGCCGGGCAACAAGAAAGGCTTACAAGAGAAATACCCTGGGCCAGATCCACCGCAATAGTGCATAGCAACGAGAAGAGGGGGAGGGTTGGCAAGCCGACTGGGTTTGTATACGTCTACTCGCGTCAGTCAAGCTCATACGATTTCAAAGTACTCACACATTCCAACGCCTGTAGGATTAGGCCCAAAATTTGTGACCTTGACCAGCTGCTGCTGAGCAGCAAACGCCACCCCGGTTGCGGCCAACACGTGGAGAATTGTGAGGAGCATTGTGGACTACCAAAACGTGGGGGATGTCACAGACACGCGAGGCCCCCCTTTTAAGCCATGAGGTCGATAGCCCAGCGGCAATTCTTTCGCCGAGAAATAGTGCAAGGTTTGTTTCAAGAACTAGAACAAGGTCAGGTGTGGAGGTTGCTTCGTAGTATGGACGCGTACCACGCGCGGAGATACTCCAGTACACAGTCCTTGCTTCGCGGAACGTGATTGACGATCCATGAAGGAACGCGATTGAGTGCAGTTGATGGTAACTCGCCGTTTTTGCCCACTTTCAAATGATCATGGAGAATCTCCGCAGAGTTGATAATTGAACGTCACCCTCAAACGCCTCAGAGATGAAGATTCTCCGTTCCGCAGACTTTCATTGGCGTGGTTAAACGGTTTAGGACGGTCTCGAACCGCTTCCATGTCGAAGCTAGCGAAGATTTGGCAAAAATAGGTGGGGACCAAGTGACAAACTCGCCCAAACCAACCTCCTGGAATGCAGAAGAGAATAATACAAGTATTAAAATCAGATTTTATACACATTCTGCATCTCAGCGGCGGCTTGTGTGAGCACCCAAACTTGCTCTCGACGTCGTCAGCGACGGACCGGTTGACTTCGCAATACGGAGTAACCCAGCTCTTTGAAACACTTGGGATGACTCAAGATGCCTACAAAGCCGCGAAGGAGAGCTTCGTATCAGACCAGGCAGGGTCCACACTGACCCACATCAATCTCATCTCCCTGATCGCATTCTCTGCACTCAGTCTTTTCACCGCATACCGTACACGGCTCTCCTGGCTCTTTCCGGCGAACGCGCCTGCCCTTTTCGTCGTCCAGTTTGCATTTCTCGTACTTCCGCTCCTAGGTGCGGTGACGGTTGGGGCACATGGTTCAGGAACCAACGCACTCAAATGGAACACTGCCATGATGGCGATAACGATCATGCTTTCCGCACGTTTTCCCGCTCCGCATCATGAACAGAAGGTCAAGCAAGTCCTTCCCGTTGCTTCGCCGCTCCCTACTCGTGGGGGTAGCTTCAGCGAGAAACACCTAGGCACACAACTTAGCAAGCGACTATCCGAGCATGTGCAAAAGGCAGATACAGACGTATTTCGCCTACCCGCGGTCTCAACGTGGCGAGCGCATATGATGCTTATGACGGCCCTTTGCATACTCGCTGTGGACTTTCAAGTCTTTCCACGCTCACTTGTCAAATGTGAGACCTTTGGCGTGTCCTTGGTAGGCCCACCCTCCATTCCCTCATCTCAACGCAGACGCTCATGGATCGTAGATGGACGTAGGCGTTGGGTCCTTTGTGTTTGCTCAAGGAGTCGCATCCGCGCTTCCCCTACTCAAGACGCCCGACTACCTGACGGCCGCGCTATGGCCAAAGGTCTACACTAGCGCGCGCAAGTCGTCTCCTCTCATCGCGCTCGGGCTTGTTCGCCTTTTACTCGTCAAAGCTACAGACTATCCTGGGGTATGTATCTTCTATCAGCACTTGCATTTGCCGATGGCGTCCTAGGAGCATATTTCAGAGTATGGCACCCATTGGAACTTCTTCCTAACGCTAGCAGCGTTGCCACCTCTCCAAGCATTACTGCACCCAGTATTCCAGTACATTTCGCCGATGATTGTTGGACTCTGCATTGCGACGGGTAGGAGGGATCTCGAATATTTACTTGACGCTGACACGTGCGAGGTTATCAACTCTTACTCACCTTTACCCCCCTGCAAACGTGGGCGTTGTATGCCACCCGAACCGATGTCATCTCGCACAACAAGGAAGGCATCGTCTCGCTCGCTGGATATCTCGCCATACACATCCTCGGACTGAACACCGGACTAGTCATCTTCCCACCTCGACCTGGATTGGGTATACAGTCTGGTCGTCGAAGCTCCAAGCCCGACCAGTCTTCGGACGAGAGCGAGCGGGAGAGCGAGGGGGAGGAAAAGGATGCGGACGCGGCATATGCGAGCGATGCGTGGATCGACGAAAGCAAGCGCAGTTCCCCCTCAAAAGGCCACAAGGTCCGACGCGACGATCGAAAGACTGTGACCGAGCTTGGCGGATACGGTGTGCTCTATGGACTCCTCTTTGGTGTGGTCAAGATGTGCTACATGTACGCCGATGAGGATGGCGTATCCAGACGACTTGTAAGATGCTCTCCTTCATTTATCTGTAGGTTGACGAGTGATAGGCCAATCTACAATACATCCTCTGGGTGACGACGTACAATATCTTCTTCCTGCTGCTCTATATCGTGCACGATTTATACTTTTTCTCATCAGGTACCGGGCGTGCAACGGACGCAGCAAAGCAATTGGGACCAGGCGAAACGGCGTATGCACCGCCAAACTACAACTATAACCTCAACCCACCCACAGACAGCACATCGTGGACTACAGCACTCGATCAAACGGCGTATAAATCGACGTCGCTTGTACCCCCGCCTCTCACGCGGGCGGCTACAACCTCTCTTCTAGAAGGCACAAACACTCGAGCCCATCTACTGTCCCCTCCGCCATTTGATCGACCAGGTTTGGGATTTCGACAGAGTCGTTGTCGGATTTGGATGACCAAAGTGATTTGTCCGCCAAGAAGAAGGTGGATCCGAAGAATAAGAAGCGAATTGCGCGCAAGAGCTGGGAGGGACCCGAGCTCGTGCTCCGAAAGGGGTTTGCAGATGAAGACGAGGAGGATGGAGGAGGAAGCGAAGTCAAAGGCGAGAATGCTCGGGTGAACAAATCGTCGAAACGTGGAGTAAAGAACAAGGATGGAGAAGAGAGACCGGAGCCGACATCACCAGAGTTGCTCGAGGCCGTGAATCGGAACGGGTTGGTCATATTCTTATTGGTACGTTGCTTATACTTTACGGTAGCGATGGCTTGCTGAACAAAGGAATATCTAGGCAAACGTGTTGACGGGCTTGGTCAACCTGTCTATGGAGACGATTTACGCAGAAGATTTGACTGCATATATTATTCTCGTTGGGTACATGGGTGTACTCTGCACGTTTGCATGGGTGTTTCGGGGACGTAGGCTAGTCCGGCTATGAGCAAGCGACCTTAGCTTTGGTACTCTTCTAGTAGTCGGTTCTGATGCTAAGGGACATTTGTAATATTTTAAAAGCCGAGTTGGAGCACTTACGCACAGCGCCAATGGCAAGCGGTCTGACCGAAGTGGTGCGACTGCCCGAGTGCCGACGAGAGGATCGTCACGTCTCCTCGACAGCGGAGGACCGCAGTCAGTCACGGCTAAAGCCATGTGGGATTTGGCGGGCCGAGACTGATAAGATGGAACGGAGGGCTGGACTCGATCAACTATAGCGGATCTCAATGTTCGGTTCGCTTGCGGAGGCTTGTACACTTTGCTTTGTTCCGCTCGACTAGCAGCCGGGCGTAAATGGCCGAACACGTTTACGGCTGGATTTCGAAGAGAAGCAGCCAACTAATCAAACCTTGTACGTCAATTCGATTGCGATTGTCGCCACGCAAAACGATTACGATTATCGACAAGGACTCGCGGCTTATCGCCCGCTCTGATTGGCACGACTCGAGTAGGATAGATGACACAGAGGGGTATATAACGTCTGCAGACAGCACTCCAAGTGTCATCCAGCACTTTGCAACTCCCCATCGACGCAAACTACCATGGTCCTCGCCTCTGAGCCAGAATTCGAACAAGCCCGCAACGAACTCGCGAGCTGCATCGCACCCTTCCTCGAGAAGCACCCCGAATATGCCACTGCTTTCGAGATTGTTCAGGTAATTCTCCTCTGATCGCCCTCACATCGCATCTTAACCCGCTGGATCACAGGTCCCCGAGCGTGTCATCCAGTTCCGCGTCGTTTGGGAAGATGACCAAGGAAAGCCACATGTCCAACGGGATACCGAGTCCAGTTCAACTCTTCCCTTGGTCCATACAAAGGTGGTCTGCGTCTGCACCCAACCGTGAACCTCTCCATCCTCAAGTTCCTCGGCTTTGAGCAAATCTTTAAGAATGCACTCACTGGCATCAACATGGGTGGTGGAAAGGGTGGATCCGACTTTGATCCAAAGGGCAAGAGTGACAATGAGATTCGCCGATTCTGCTATGCGTTTATGCAAGAGTTGAGCCGACACATTGGTGCGGATACCGATGTACCGGCTGGTGACATTGTACGTGTTCCCCTCTTCTTCTTTTTTTTTCCTCCTCTGCCCTGTGACTCATGATTGAAATCATAGGGTACCGGTGGACGCGAGATTGGTTTCCTCTTTGGTGCTTATAAGAAACTCCGCAACGAGTGGGTTGGTGTGCTCACCGGAAAGGGACCGACATGGGGTGGCTCCTTCACTCGCCCAGAAGCCACGGGTTATGGCCTCATCTACTATTGCCAGGAGATGATCCCATACCTCAACCCCACCAACTCTTCTTCGGGCATCTCGTTCTCGAACCCAGAGACCAAGGTCCTCATCTCCGGAAGCGGTTCGTGAATTTCTCTCCATAAAGCCTCGGTGGTATTGAAGCTCGCTCGCAGGCAACGTCGCACAATATGCTGCCCTCAAGGTCCTCGAACTCGGTGCCAAGGTCATGAGCTTGTCCGACTCCAAGGGCGCCCTGATCGCCTGCGACGACAAGGGATTCACAAAGGAGGATATCGAAAAGATTGCCGCCCTCAAGCTCAAGCAAGGTGTCCTCGACGCCGTCGTCCGTGATGGTCTCGAATGGCATGCCGGTCAGTCAAACCCCACTTCCTACATTTTTTCATTCTTTTGCTGATAAACTCTTGTCCCTTGTTCAGGCAAGCGCCCATGGACGCTCGTCGCACAAGCCGACATTGCGCTCCCATGCGCAACGCAAAACGAAGTGTCAGAGGAAGAAGCCCACGCCCTCCTCAAAGCCGGCGTCCGTCTCGTCGCAGAGGGCTCGAACATGGGCTGCACACAAGAGGCCATTGACGTCTTTGAAGCCTCTCGTCGCGCAGGTACATAAACGCTCTCATCCGTTCAAATTTTGTTGCTCATGCGATTTTTTCCTAGGTGGCGAAAGTGCCGTCTGGTACGCACCCGGCAAGGCTTCCAACTGCGGAGGTGTCGCCGTCTCGGGACTCGAAATGGCCCAAAACTCTGCACGTCTCCAGTGGACGACGGAGGAGGTCGACGACAAGCTCAAGGGCATCATGCAGCGATGCTTTGCCACGACCTACAAGGTTGGCGCAGAGTACAGCGTCGAGCAAGGCAGCAGCGTCTTGCCGAGTTTGGTCGTCGGTGCCAACATTGCTGGCTTCAAGAAGGTTGCCGACGCGATGAGGGAGCATGGCGATTGGTGGTAATTAAATCGAACGTTGATTCGTGTGGACTAGATTGTATGCTGTATGATAGAAATTTATAAACGTGTCGTTTGTGTTACCATAGAAAGCGCGTAGATTGCATAAAGTATAAAGTGAGGAAATGAATGCTCTACGTCGAGAGTGGGACCTGCGTTGCCGGGCTTTGCTGGAGCATCATTGTCGGCAAATACGTTGAAAAGAGGGCTCCTAGTGCGAATCTGCAGTAAATGTCAATCACCAATCGGCGACAACCAGGCAATAGGTTGGTGCGGGAAAGAGAGGAATAACTTACAGGAATGGTCCAACGCCTGCACCACCTTCTTTTGTTCGCAATGGGTGCCCGTTCACCCATCCAGAGAGGGCAATAGCCAGCGCTGGCCATGCCAATTGTCTGTTCGGAACACGGTAAGCAACGCGAGCAAGATGGAAAAAGGACAAAGAGATGCACCTGTTGCGGGTGAGCATGGTTATACCCGCAAAAAGCATGCTAAACGGCGAGATAAAGTCTACACGTCGACCAACCCGAGACACGACAAAGGCGACGCGTATAATTGTCATAAACGTGTTTTATTGTCGATAGTATGTTGTGGACAATGTCGTGTAATCAGAATATGGATCGTTAGCGAGCGAGCCCATGTCGACGCGGGGACTGGTGAACCGCAACGCACCCGTCGTCTCTGTCCAAGTTTGAGGACGCGTGAGTTTTACTTCGAGTGAGGCATCACGCGGGTCGTCGGCCATGGTTCCCAAAAGTCGTCGTCACAGTTGAGGGTCAAGCTTCAAGTGCCTTTCTCTCGCCCACATAGAAACCCGACAGCACGTCAGGAGTATTTATTTGTACAAATAACATAAGTATATAAACCAGTCGAGTGTTTGTCACCTGTTTGTTCACAACTTGGACCCCTTCCTTCCCTCCCCTTTCCAGACTGATAACTTGCGCGTCGTCGACGCTACATCCTCTGCATACAGAGGTTCCCATTGCCCGATTGCAAAGCACGCGCATCTAAAACAACGCATTGGCGTTCGAGAACTCTATATATACTTCAGACCAGTCGTGTATTATCTATAAACGTATAGACGCATGCATCGGCTTCACAGCACGCGCACCGTCAGCTCAATCAACGTTGAGCCCATCGGCTGCTCCTGCACATAACTCTTGTGATGCTCGATTGAGAGCCCGATCTAGGTTACTCAAATGTATCACATTCTCCAGCCTCAGTGCTTTCTGGCATCTCTTGATCTCGTCTAGCGTCTTTCGTGGGGCCTCCGGAATGCAGGGTCCTGGGTTCGCACATTGCACAAGGCATTCGAGAGTCCCCAAAGATCGATGCGTCAAATATCTCGATACAAGGACGATAGACTTGAGCAAACTTGTCATCGTTTGCGACGTCTTTGTGATATCGATGACCCCATGGTCATGGGCGGTCCTAGCCAACTGCCATTGAATAGCGTTGGAGCAGGCGTCAGGAGCCGCTGGATGGCGGCTTGCTCGTCCTCCCAGAACTTTTATAAGTATACTGGGCCGTCATTGGAATTTTCCATGGCGTGGCGTATATTGGGGTCATGTCAACGCAGAGGGTCATTTGCTATGCTCCATCCAGAAGACAAAAACAAGGTCAGGCTACAGTGAACTCTACAGAAATAGACTCAATAAGTCTGCGCTTTCCTATCGGATCCCTGATGCCCTTGCAATGTTACAAATGCCAGCTTGCATCCCTCGACCACGCTTTGGCTGCGCATTTTGGACAAGCCGAGGGGACAGGCAACGTCTCTAGCACCTGTCCGGTTCAAAAGTAAGATTCAACCAGAAACAGAAAAGATGAATTCTACACACCAGAGATTCTTCCGCCTTCAGTACGCGTGGCTTAAGGTTGATTAATCGCAATAATTGAAATAAGCAGCTACCCCCGCCGCTTATTTCGAACCTCGATTAATCGGCCCAAATAATCGAAAATAATCGACGGCAATAATCGCCCAAATAATCCTAACTTTGGCTCCCCAAATGTTCGTGTGTCGTCGCTGTGGCGGAGCCTTTCCTGCGACTTAGTCGCCTCCTGTGCGCAGGCCATTGGCTCAGTAAAAGTTATATTTTCTATCATACGTGGCGCTATCTGTTCCTCGTCTGCCTGTCGCAGCACGGAGAGACCTTCGGTCTCCAACCATGAGGTGGAGGAATTGTGTGAGCGTCTAAGGGAGCAACTCGAGAGCTCCTCCTCCTGGTCGTCGATATCTATCTTAGGTTTCTTAATCCAATATAATTTAGACTGAAGATGACTCGAGGTCGCTTTCTCGACGTCGTCGAAATATCTTGCCTCTTCGCCTGCTGCGCGTCGGAATCTCCCAATTGCGGAGTGGAATGGTTGCCTAAGAGTACTCATAACTCGAAAGCCTTGACAAAATTGTCTATATTGTACGTTCAGTTGATCTAGGGAGCAAATGTACTGGCGAGCCCCGAACTGTAGTGAGTAGTACTGTGAACAAGGTACACTGATGATGTAGATCAATCGGTGGTCTGAATTGTCATAGGTGATCTAGAGCCACAGTTGATCAGCGACGCGAGCTGTCTAGTCCTTGATACGGCGCATGCCAGCTGCCAGCACTACGCATCCATTCGAAGCATCTGGCCCAACCTAGCCGGTGACTTGGATCTTCAAAATGACCGCTGTTCGTCCCTTGTGGCTGTTTTTGCCATCTCCATCTTCAATCTGCTCACCAAATCTGATTCGAGACAAATGCAAACGCACACAAAATGGCTCTTTGGACTAATCATTACATCGATATTGATTAGTCTCCTTCTTTTTTCTGTTGCTATGATCGATTCCTTTGGAATTTACAGCATTTACAGCAGTCCAGCTGTCTGCATTGTGACTGTCGTCTTTCACAGTGTCTCGCTTCCCGTGTGGAGAAACACGTATAAAGAAAGACGCGGGCAGCCCAAAACCACGTCCATCTACAGCGTTGTCAGCGCGGTGCTAACCTGTCTCCTTGCCGTTCTCTGGGTGGCCCTCGCAAGCACGTACACAGTTGTTATAATACTCGAAGGGAGTTCCTACATTCATATTTCTGTACCGATGGTAGAAACGGCTCTCGCGTGGGTTGGGACGTTTGTTCTTTGGGCAGAGTTTGCGATCCAAGTCCACTATCGCAAACAATTCCACAGGTTGAATAACCGCTATCAATTTAGGGACCAACAGTGGCAACAGAATCCGGGGGATTTCCCGCCCAAAGTAGAAGGAGCCTTTGATCAAGAACTATACAGCCAGCGAGAATCCGGTCCTTGGAACTATCAACAGTATCCACAATTAAATCCGTACTACAACTATACGACTCCTCTCCCATCCAATCAGCAAGGCCAGGTCCCGTACGCGGGAGGAATGAGAGTTACAAGCTTCA